>NIVC01000574.1:0-32500 GCA_002269645.1 Macrostomum lignano | reverse complement strand
AGGTTTAAACTCTGAAATGAGTGTTTAAACTCAAAAATGAGTGTTTAAGCTCTAAAATGAGTGTTTAAGTTCTAAAATGAGTTTTAAACTCTAAAAAGAGCGTTTAAACTCTAAAATGAGTGTTTAAGCTCTAAAATGAGTATTTAAGCTCTAAAATGAGTGTTTAAACTCTGAAATGAGTGTTTAAACTCTGAAATGAGCGTTTAAACTCTGAGATGAGTTTTTCAACTCTAAAATGAGTGTTTAAACTCTGAAATGAGTGTTTAAACTCTGAAATGAGTGTTTAAACTCTGAAATGACTGTTTAAACTCTGAAATGAGTGTTTAAGCTCTGAAATGAGTATTTTAGCTCTAAAATGAGGTTTAAACTCTGAAATGAGTGTTTAAACTCAAAAATGAGTTTTTAAGCTCTAAAATGAGTATTTAAGCTCTAAAATGAGTGTTTAAACTCTGAAATGAGTGTTTAAACTCTGAAATGAGCGTTTAAACTCTGAGATGAGTTTTTCAACTCTAAAATGAGTGTTTAAACTCTGAAATGAGTGTTTAAACTCTGAAATGGGGTTTAAACTCCAAAATGAGTATTTAAACTCTAAAATGAGTGTTTAAGCTCTGAAATGAGTGTTTAATTTCAAGAGGGAGTGTTTAAGCTCCAAAAATGGGGGCCAACCCTCCATGCCTCCTTGGCCAGCGCTTGCCTTATAAAGAGGTGACAAAAACTAACAATAGCTACAAGTGGCCAAAGTCAAGAGAGCAATTACCTGGTGGTTCCGCTGTTGTTTGAAGCTGCCTGCCCAGTCCATCTGTTCAGTGGCCGGTGATTTTTGTTGTACTGTTTCGGGTCCAGCAGCGCTCCAACGATCTCTTCCTCATCAATTGAATTGTTAACCGCGCAGGTCGCCTCGACAACAAGCAGCAATGATAAGCGGCCTTGCAAAATGAGCAACACCAGCAGCGGACGCATAGTTGACATGCGAATAATTTTCGCTCCGCTGCTGACTCGTTGGAGAAGACAATATCGATTGAAGGGAATCCTACTGTGCGTGCTCTGGGAATATAAGTATAAAGAGGCTCCGGTCAGCCTTGTACAAGAGACAATGAAGTGCAGTGCCGCTTATGGCTTCAACCATTCAGATTTCTAATGAACTTGTTTAAGCAGACTGTCTTGGTGGCCTCGTGTGGTCCAATCGGTTCACAGAGGTTGCTTAATAAACACATGCCGAATGCCCCCGGACTTAGCCAATAGGAAGGAATGCTGACTGTTCATTGAGAGCGCAACCCGGGCTTCCCCCAGTTTTCCCCTCCTATAGACTGATATACAGTGGCTCCTTTCAAGGCGACCCAGAACTAGAACTTGGACTAGCAGGTCTTCAGACAATTTTAGGCTGAAAGTTTTCGACAAGTATTGACACTTTTAGTGATCAGGACTAGATATCTACGCCCCCGTAGGCCAGGGAACAAACAAAGAATATAATAATTTTTTTAAAATAAACCACGTAGCTTTTGACCCCCCTTAAGACTTGATATTTCAGCAATTCCCCAAGTAAGTCTTGACATCTTGATGGAGTTTCGAGCTTGTGATGGAGTTTCGAGCTTGTGGTGGAGTTTCGAGCTTGTGATGAAGTTTCGAGCTTGTGATGGAGTTTCGAGCTTGTGATGAAGTTTCGAGCTTGTGATGAAGTTTCGAGCTTGTGGTGGAGTTTCGAGCTTGTGATGAAGTTTCGAGCTTGTGATGAAGTTTCGAGCTTGTGATGAAGTTTCGAGCTTGTGATGAAGTTTCGAGCTTGTGATGAAGTTTCGAGCTTGTGATGAAGTTTCGAGCTTGTGATGAAGTTTCAAGCTTGTGATGGAGTTTCGAGCTTGTGATGAAGTTTCGAGCTTGTGATGAAGTTTCAAGCTTGTGATGAAGTTTCGAGCTTGTAAATCGTGATGAAGTTTCGAGCTTGTAAATCGTGATGAAGTTTCGAGCTTGTGAATCGTGCAGTGAAGTTTCGAGCTTGTGAATCGTGATAAAGTTTCGAGCTTGTGAAGTCCCTCCCTCGGCTGAAGCGAAAAACCGCAATCAGCCTACAGTTGTCTAAAAATCGATGTGATAGGTAAGAGCTGGTAACTCCAAGTCTAGTTCTAGATCTCCATGGTCCTATATGGATGGGACAAAGAACCCGGTCTGACAGCTGTAACTAGCTATATGCGGATTGCTTTGGAGGACTGTTACGCCATGGAATGCTAAAATCTGCCATCTGGATTGTAACACAGCGTAAGATAAACTAGTAGGACAAATGATCATTTTTATTAAAAAATGTTAATACTAATTATTAATGATTAATTGATAATTAATCATCTCTATATTAAAAAAATTCTAACGTATCTTCATGAGTGTTTGATGTTTTAGCTTCTGTGTCTGGTAATTCTTCTCTAAACAAAACCGAGTTACGAGCTAAAAGAACTCCTCGGTTTGGGAGAGCTGGCCTTGAAAACGGGACAGTCCACAGTCGGGCGGGATAGGGTTGCGGAGAAGCACGTGACGCATCCATTGAATCGGGTTTGTGTGCTCTGTGCCATCTGGCCCAGCAATTGTGTTTGCCCAGCATTGTCTGGCTCTGCAGTTGCCGAGACCGCAACTTTATTGTCACTGTTCTTGTCTTGAGTGATCTGCTGTTCCCGGCCCTCTCACTCTCAGAACCATAACTTACTGTGGTACCCTATGACCCCCTGACAGTCTCCTGACACTACTGACACTGCAGTAGCTCCCCTGACACTACTGACACTGCAGCTATCGATACTAACTCTCCTGACACTACTAACACTGCAGTAACTCCCCTGACATTACTGACACTTATGTAGCCTCCCTGACACTAACTGACACTTTAGAAACTTTCCTGACACCGGGCACTTCATTAGCTTTGTGTCAAAGTACAATTGTGCCAATGGATTTCCAAACGAAGCAGTCGCATATAATGGAAAATTTGCCTGACTGTGGCTCATTATGTTTTAATTAATTGTTTTAATTTTAGCTAAGATAGATCATAACAAATTTAATTAAACAGCAAACTAAAAACACTTATAGAAACAGTTCTTTTTAGAAAAAATACGCGAAACAAGCCTACTTATTAAGTAGTGTGTCGCTAGGTTTGCAATTAGTTTAATGGAATAAACAGTCAGATTAATTGCACCTCCTAGAGTATTCAGATTTGTATAAATCTGAGCACACAGACTATTCAAATAGGATAAGTAGGAGGTGCAAACATGACTACTTAACTTGGTCAGAGTATCCTACTCAAATAACCGGGTTGTTGACAAAGGATCAAAATGTTGCGATCAGCTAAGGATATAATGCATTTTAAAAATGGGTAAGAAAAACCAAGACTGAAAATTCTAAAATCAACCTATCCATCGTTTAGACTGGCTGCAATTTCTGCGAAATAAACATACAAAAATATCAATTTGCTACTGGTTGCCGCACTTCACGCTTAGAGACAGTATCTGATATAGAGAACTTTGTGTTTCAAGTATCTAGATATATAAACCTGGGGTCGGCAAAGTCTCTCTATACGGCCCTCGGGTTATTTGAAACTTCACAATAAGCAATCCGGCTCGCTTTGGGTTTAAGTCTCTTCTCTCCCCTCCTCTCTTCTCTCTTCTAAGCCCTCTTATCTTCTCTCTTCTCTCTCTTCCTCTCTTCTCTCTTCTCAGCCCTCTTCTCTTCTCTCTTCTCTCCCTTCCTCTCTTCTCTCTTCTCTCTTCTAACCCCTCTTCTCTTCTCTCTTCTCTCCCCTCCTCTCTTCTCCCTTTTCTCCTCTCTTCTCTCCCATCTTCTGTCACCTGCATGTTCTCTCATTCATCTCTCATCTCATCTCCTTTCTCTCCTCTCTCAAATCTCATCTTTCCTTCCTCTTTTCTCTCTCTCTCTCTCTCCCTTTCCTCTCCTCTCCGCTATCATCTGGCTGGCAGCCATGAGCCAGATTCTCCATCTGGCCGTTAAGGTTAGAAAAAATTCCCGACCCCTGACATAAACTATGCTTTGAGAGGCCTCAAGCGCACGCTACAAATTTAATCTATCAAAACGGCATGGCTTGAATTCTCCGGTTCCTCAGTTTGCACTGGGTGGGGTTGGCGATGAAGGCTCATACGGCTGCTGTACCAACATAAATATTTCTCACCTGGTCTGTCTTACCTTAAAGCTTAAAATCCCATGGGAATTATTGAGCATAGAGATTGCGCGCCAATGAGTAGCTTGTAAGCGCACTTACAGTATACCCTTCCTCTCCTCCTTTACCATGCAGCCACCTTCCCGGGCCTCTCCCTTCCCGCTTCTCCAACTTTCCCATACACCTGACTAGAATGGCGGAGGGTGGGAAGGCGATGGGGGGGGAGAGACCGGCAGCAGACAATGCTGAGAGCCGTTCTACCATCCCATTGCCTGCTCATTGGTTAACTGCTCACTGCTCAAAACTTCATTGAGTTCAGCGAGGCCCGCTCAGCCGTCACTCCCGTACCGCCGCCACCCCACAACCTCCCCCTATTCTCCGCGAGTGTCTAACAAAAGCATCTGCCCTAATATCTCAGGACTTTGTCGCTCAGAACTGTAACCGTAGTGTGTAGGCCAATCCAACATTGTGCAGCTGCTGTTTCTGAAAACAGAATTAGAGTAATAGCTATGCTGGAGTGATCAGCAAAGAGAAGAAGCAATAATCTGCCACCGCAACAAGCAGGAAGAATAGGTGTGGGCCTCCATTCAGCACTTGAAGAACAGAAGCGGCAATCTCACCCTGGCTGGTAAGACTGGGAAATTTTGATTTTATTACTTATATTAGTCAGTTAGTTATTTAGGCAGTCAGTAAGTCAGTTAGTAAGTTAGTTTGTTTGTCAGTTAGTTTGTCAGTTAGTTTGTCAGTTAGTTAGTTAGTTAGTTTGTCAGTTGGTTTGTCAGTTAGTTAGTTAGTTAGTTAGTTAGTTAGTTAGTTAGTTAGTTAGTTAGTTAGTTAGTTAGTTAGTTAGTTAGTTAGTTAGTTAGTTAGTTAGTTAGTTAGTTAGTTAGTTAGTTAGTTAGTTAGTTAGTTAGTTAGTTAGTCAGTCAGTTAGTTAGTTAGTTAGTTAGTTAGTTAGTTAGTTAGTTAGTTAGTTAGTTAGTTAGTTAGTTAGTTAGTTAGTTAGTTAGTTAGTTAGTTAGTTAGTTAGTTAGTTAGTCAGTTAGTCAGTTAGTTAGTCAGTTAGTTAGTTAGTTAGTTAGTTAGTTAGTTAGTCAGTTAGTTAGTCAGTTAGTTAGTCAGTTAGTTAGTTAATCAGTTAGTTAGTCAGTTAGTTAGTTAGTCAGTTAGTTAGTTAGTTAGTTAGTCAGTTAGTTAGTTAGTTTGTTAGTTAGTCAGTTAGTTAGTTAGTTAGTCAGTTAGTTAGTTAGTTAGTTAGTTAGTTAGTTAGTTAGTCAGTTAGTTAGTCAGTTAGTTAGGCAGTAAGTTAGTCATTCAGTTAATTAGTCACTCAGTTAATTAGTCAGTCAATAAGTTAGTTAGTTAGTTAGTTAGATAGATAGTTAGTTAGTCAGTTAGTTAGTTAGTCAGTTAGTTAGTTAGTTAGTTTGTTAGTTAGTTAGTCAGTCAGTTAGTTAGTTAGTTAGTTAGTTATTTAGTTAGTTAGTTTGTTAGTTAGTTAGTCAGTTAGTTAGTTAGATAGATAGTTAGTTAGTCAGTTAGTTAGTTAGTCAGTTAGTTAGTTAGTTTGTTAGTTAGTCAGTTAGTTAGTTAGTCTGTTAGTTAGTTGGTCAGTTAGTTAGTTAGTCAGTTAGTTAGTTAGTCAGTTAGTTAGTTAGTCAGTCAGTTAGTTAGTTAGTTAGTCAGTCAGTCAGTTAGTTAGTTAGTTAGTCAGTCAGTCAGTTAGTCAGATACTTTCGGTACTCATTCTGTATCCTAACGGTTAGCCCTCACGGGCGATAAGTTAAGCACAGAAGCAAAAGAAGATTCGCCACAGACCATCTGGACGGGTGTGAAAAATGTACATTTGCACTAAATCGATAAAATCAAACAGTTTGACCATAGACATTATTCACAGGCTGCTACTGCAACAAATATATATGAGGCATTTGGAGTTCTAAAAATGACTAATACGAGTACATAATAAGTATATATTAATCACCTAATTGCTACACAGCCTCTCATGTCCACCATCAATCTGAGCTTTCGATCGCCAATTTATTCAGCTGCAGCTGGGCACGCTCGACACGACTCGTTGGTGTGGCGGCAGCTGATGAAGCGCTGCCCCGGCCCCGCCCGGCGCCACCTAAACCGGATGCGAATTCGCAGCCCGAAGCTCCGGCTGGCACTCGGCCTCCCAGCTCTGCTCCTGACGCTGATGATCGCCTCGCATCTGGCGCACCGGCTGGCCAAGGAGCTGGAGTTCTTCCCGGCCATACCGATGTTGCCCCTGCACTCGACCGGCGCCAGCGCCAGCGGCCGAGGCATCCCTCCGAGCTTCGTGCACCAGTCGTGGAAGTCGGCCAGCCTTCCAAACCGGTTCTCTGTCTGGTCGGCCAGCTGGCGCCGCTGCTTCCCGGACTGGCAGCACCGGCTGTGGACGGACGCCGACAATGCCGACTTTGTGCGTCGGAAATTTCCCGACTTCTATCCGACTTGGCGCTCGCTGCCGACAAAGATTGAGCGAGTGGACTCTGTCCGGTACCTGTACCTGTACAGCATGGGCGGCCTGTACGCCGACCTGGACTCGGAGTGCCTGCACCCGTTCCACCACCTGCTGGCCAACTGCAGCGTGGTCCTGGGCTCGATGTCCGTCGGGTCCGGCTGGACAGCTTGGCGAATGCCGTCCGGCCTTGTGCAGAACTCGCTGATGTACAGCCGGCCGGGCCAGCAGATCTGGCTGGACGCAATCCAGGAGGTTCAGCGTATCGCCAGCCAGCGCCGGTGGAGTCTGCTGACGGGCAGCTACCCGCTAGAGGAGGACCGCACCGGGCCGCTGATGCTGATGCGGCTGCTGAAGAGGAACTGGGCAAGCTACAGTGGCTCCGTCTGTCTCTACAGGCCGGAGTTCTTCAACCCGTTTAGCTGGTTCGGCAGTGACCCAGCCTGCCGGACCCTTAACGGCATGACGGCCGATGAGCTGGAGACCTGCCGCAGGCGCTACAACTCCAGCTACGCCATCCAGTACCACACCCAGGTGTGGCGCCACGGCAAGTCTAACATGGCCAGGGCGAGCTGAAAACTGAGACATTGCCGATGAAGCCAAAGTGAAATGTGGTGCTTCTCGAATGATTTAAGGGTGCAAGTTTGATGGCTTCATTCCAAAATATCTTTTAATAGCAGGGCATTATTGGTCCCTAGACTACAAGTACAGAACAGGGTCCTCAATGGGCTCACAGCTACAGTTAATAGAGGGTCCTCAATGGGCTCACAGCTACAGTTAATAGAGGGTCCCCAATGGACTCAAAGCTACAGATAATAGAGGGTCCTCAATGGGCTCACAGCTACAGTTAATAGAGGGTCCCCAATAGACTCAAAGCTACAGTTAATAGAGGGTCCCCAATGGACTCAAAGCTACAGATAATAGAGGGCCCTGAATTGACTCAAAGCTACAGTTAATAGAGGGTCCCCAATGGACTCAAAGCTGCAGTTAATAGAGGGTCCCCAATGGACTCAAAGCTACAGATAATAGAGGGTCCTCAATGGGCTCACAGCTACAGTTAATAGAGGGTCCCCAATAGACTCAAAGCTACAGTTAATAGAGGGTCCCCAATGGACTCAAAGCTACAGATAATAGAGGGCCCTGAATGGACTCAAAGCTACAGTTAATAGAGGGTCCCCAATGGACTCAAAGCTGCAGTTAATAGAGGGTCCCCAATGGACTCAAAGCTACAGATAATAGAGGGCCCTGAATGGACTCAAAGCTACAGTTAATAGAGGGTCCCCAATGGACTCAAAGCTGCAGTTAATAGAGGGTCCCCAATGGACTCAAAGCTACAGATAATAGAGGGCCCTGAATGGACTCAAAGCTACAGTTAACAGATTGTCCTCAATGAACTCAAAGCTTCAGTTAATAGAAGGTCCCCAATGGACTCAAAACGACAGTTAATAGAGGGTCCTACGAGCGTAAAAGGGTAAAAATTCAGCTCCTCAAATGGTCACAAGGCCAGTCCTTGAAAATGTGTACAAATTAAGCACAAGCAGTATATCATGTAAGAGTCTAAGATCACACATGATTCTGATGCATCCAGTAAAATTCTACATACTTACACAGCTTAACATTTAAAATGAACTCCAGTTTTAAGCATAGCTCGTACCTGCCCAGATTTTATCCTAAATTCAAATTTGTTCCTTTATAAATTGTTAGTTTCTGTAAAATTTTCTATAAATTCATACACTTCTTATGACTAGTAATCATAGAGGTGCGGTGCCTTGTCAGGTTATTGATGACGAATAAACAGCATTAATATGTTGAATTGAAATTGTGCTACTTCAAGTTGTGCAAATTCTGACTTTTAAAAATACTTGTTCATTTCTTGCTCAATTGTGTCTGTTTGAGCTGACTAGACCACTTTAAGTGTCTGTTTGAGCTGACTAGACCACTTCAAGTGTCTGTTTGAGCTGACTAGACCACTTTAAGTGTCTGTTTGAGCTGACTAGACCACTTCAAGTGTCTGTTTGAGCTAGGCCACTTCAAGTGTCTGTTTGAGCTGACTAGACCACTTTAAGTGTCTGTTTGAGCTAGGCCACTTCAAGTGTCTGTTTGAGCTGACTAGACCACTTCAAGTGTCTGTTTCAGCTGACTAGACCACTTCAAGTGTCTGTTTGAGCTAGGCCACTTCAAGTGTCTGTTTCAGCTGACTAGGCCACTTCAAGTGTCTGTTTCAGCTGACTAGACCACTTCAAGTGTCTGTTTGAGCTGACTAGACCACTTCAAGTGTCTGTTTGAGCTGACTAGACCACTTCAAGTGTCTGTTTGAGCTGACTAGACCACTTCAAGTGTCTGTTTGAGCTGACTAGACCACTTCAAGTGTCTGTTTGAGCTGACTAGACCACTTTAAGTGTCTGTTTGAGCTGACTAGACCACTTCAAGTGTCTGTTTGAGCTAGGCCACTTCAAGTGTCTGTTTGAGCTGACTAGACCACTTTAAGTGTCTGTTTGAGCTAGGCCACTTCAAGTGTCTGTTTGAGCTGACTAGACCACTTCAAGTGTCTGTTTCAGCTGACTAGACCACTTCAAGTGTCTGTTTGAGCTAGGCCACTTCAAGTGTCTGTTTCAGCTGACTAGGCCACTTCAAGTGTCTGTTTCAGCTGACTAGACCACTTCAAGTGTCTGTTTGAGCTGACTAGACCACTTCAAGTGTCTGTTTGAGCTGACTAGACCACTTCAAGTGTCTGTTTGAGCTGACTAGACCACTTCAAGTGTCTGTTTGAGCTGACTAGACCACTTCAAGTGTCTGTTTGAGCTGACTAGACCACTTCAAGTGTCTGTTTGAGCTGACTAGACCACTTTAAGTGTCTGTTTGAGCTGACTAGACCACTTCAAGTGTCTGTTTGAGCTAGGCCACTTCAAGTGTCTGTTTGAGCTGACTAGACCACTTTAAGTGTCTGTTTGAGCTAGGCCACTTCAAGTGTCTGTTTGAGCTAGGCCACTTCAAGTGTCTGTTTGAGCTGACTAGACCACTTCAAGTGTCTGTTTGAGCTGACTAGACCACTTCAAGTGTCTGTTTGAGCTGACTAGACCACTTCAAGTGTCTGTTTGAGATAGGCCACTTCAAGTGTCTGTTTGAGCTAGGCCACTTCAAGTGTCTGTTTGAGCTGACTAGACCACTTTAAGTGTCTGTTTGAGCTAGGCCACTTCAAGTGTCTGTTTGAGCTAGGCCACTTCAAGTGTCTGTTTGAGCTGACTAGACCACTTCAAGTGTCTGTTTGAGCTGACTAGACCACTTCAAGTGTCTGTTTGAGCTGACTAGACCACTTCAAGTGTCTGTTTGAGCTGACTAGACCACTTCAAGTGTCTGTTTGAGCTGACTAGACCACTTCAAGTGTCTGTTTGAGCTGACTAGACCACTTTAAGTGTCTGTTTGAGCTGACTAGACCACTTCAAGTGTCTGTTTGAGCTAGGCCACTTCAAGTGTCTGTTTGAGCTGACTAGACCACTTTAAGTGTCTGTTTGAGCTAGGCCACTTCAAGTGTCTGTTTGAGCTAGGCCACTTCAAGTGTCTGTTTGAGCTGACTAGACCACTTCAAGTGTCTGTTTGAGCTGACTAGACCACTTCAAGTGTCTGTTTGAGCTGACTAGACCACTTCAAGTGTCTGTTTGAGCTGACTAGACCACTTTAAGTGTCTGTTTGAGCTGACTAGACCACTTCAAGTGTCTGTTTGAGCTAGGCCACTTCAAGTGTCTGTTTGAGCTGACTAGACCACTTTAAGTGTCTGTTTGAGCTAGGCCACTTCAAGTGTCTGTTTGAGCTGACTAGACCACTTCAAGTGTCTGTTTCAGCTGACTAGACCACTTCAAGTGTCTGTTTGAGCTAGGCCACTTCAAGTGTCTGTTTCAGCTGACTAGGCCACTTCAAGTGTCTGTTTCAGCTGACTAGACCACTTCAAGTGTCTGTTTGAGCTGACTAGACCACTTCAAGTGTCTGTTTGAGCTGACTAGACCACTTCAAGTGTCTGTTTGAGCTGACTAGACCACTTCAAGTGTCTGTTTGAGCTGACTAGACCACTTCAAGTGTCTGTTTGAGCTGACTAGACCACTTCAAGTGTCTGTTTGAGCTGACTAGACCACTTTAAGTGTCTGTTTGAGCTGACTAGACCACTTCAAGTGTCTGTTTGAGCTAGGCCACTTCAAGTGTCTGTTTGAGCTGACTAGACCACTTTAAGTGTCTGTTTGAGCTAGGCCACTTCAAGTGTCTGTTTGAGCTAGGCCACTTCAAGTGTCTGTTTGAGCTGACTAGACCACTTCAAGTGTCTGTTTGAGCTGACTAGACCACTTTAAGTGTCTGTTTGAGCTGACTAGACCACTTCAAGTGTCTGTTTGAGCTAGGCCACTTCAAGTGTCTGTTTGAGCTGACTAGACCACTTTAAGTGTCTGTTTGAGCTAGGCCACTTCAAGTGTCTGTTTGAGCTGACTAGACCACTTCAAGTGTCTGTTTCAGCTGACTAGACCACTTCAAGTGTCTGTTTGAGCTAGGCCACTTCAAGTGTCTGTTTCAGCTGACTAGGCCACTTCAAGTGTCTGTTTCAGCTGACTAGACCACTTCAAGTGTCTGTTTGAGCTGACTAGACCACTTCAAGTGTCTGTTTGAGCTGACTAGACCACTTCAAGTGTCTGTTTGAGCTGACTAGACCACTTCAAGTGTCTGTTTGAGCTGACTAGACCACTTCAAGTGTCTGTTTGAGCTGACTAGACCACTTCAAGTGTCTGTTTGAGCTGACTAGACCACTTTAAGTGTCTGTTTGAGCTGACTAGACCACTTCAAGTGTCTGTTTGAGCTAGGCCACTTCAAGTGTCTGTTTGAGCTGACTAGACCACTTTAAGTGTCTGTTTGAGCTAGGCCACTTCAAGTGTCTGTTTGAGCTGACTAGACCACTTCAAGTGTCTGTTTCAGCTGACTAGACCACTTCAAGTGTCTGTTTGAGCTAGGCCACTTCAAGTGTCTGTTTCAGCTGACTAGGCCACTTCAAGTGTCTGTTTCAGCTGACTAGACCACTTCAAGTGTCTGTTTGAGCTGACTAGACCACTTCAAGTGTCTGTTTGAGCTGACTAGACCACTTCAAGTGTCTGTTTGAGCTGACTAGACCACTTCAAGTGTCTGTTTGAGCTGACTAGACCACTTCAAGTGTCTGTTTGAGCTGACTAGACCACTTCAAGTGTCTGTTTGAGCTGACTAGACCACTTTAAGTGTCTGTTTGAGCTGACTAGACCACTTCAAGTGTCTGTTTGAGCTAGGCCACTTCAAGTGTCTGTTTGAGCTGACTAGACCACTTTAAGTGTCTGTTTGAGCTAGGCCACTTCAAGTGTCTGTTTGAGCTAGGCCACTTCAAGTGTCTGTTTGAGCTGACTAGACCACTTCAAGTGTCTGTTTGAGCTGACTAGACCACTTCAAGTGTCTGTTTGAGCTGACTAGACCACTTCAAGTGTCTGTTTGAGATAGGCCACTTCAAGTGTCTGTTTGAGCTAGGCCACTTCAAGTGTCTGTTTGAGCTGACTAGACCACTTTAAGTGTCTGTTTGAGCTAGGCCACTTCAAGTGTCTGTTTGAGCTAGGCCACTTCAAGTGTCTGTTTGAGCTGACTAGACCACTTCAAGTGTCTGTTTGAGCTGACTAGACCACTTCAAGTGTCTGTTTGAGCTGACTAGACCACTTCAAGTGTCTGTTTGAGCTGACTAGACCACTTCAAGTGTCTGTTTGAGCTGACTAGACCACTTCAAGTGTCTGTTTGAGCTGACTAGACCACTTTAAGTGTCTGTTTGAGCTGACTAGACCACTTCAAGTGTCTGTTTGAGCTAGGCCACTTCAAGTGTCTGTTTGAGCTGACTAGACCACTTTAAGTGTCTGTTTGAGCTAGGCCACTTCAAGTGTCTGTTTGAGCTAGGCCACTTCAAGTGTCTGTTTGAGCTGACTAGACCACTTCAAGTGTCTGTTTGAGCTGACTAGACCACTTCAAGTGTCTGTTTGAGCTGACTAGACCACTTCAAGTGTCTGTTTGAGCTGACTAGACCACTTTAAGTGTCTGTTTGAGCTGACTAGACCACTTCAAGTGTCTGTTTGAGCTAGGCCACTTCAAGTGTCTGTTTGAGCTGACTAGACCACTTTAAGTGTCTGTTTGAGCTAGGCCACTTCAAGTGTCTGTTTGAGCTGACTAGACCACTTCAAGTGTCTGTTTCAGCTGACTAGACCACTTCAAGTGTCTGTTTGAGCTAGGCCACTTCAAGTGTCTGTTTCAGCTGACTAGGCCACTTCAAGTGTCTGTTTCAGCTGACTAGACCACTTCAATTGTCTGTTTGAGCTGACTAGACCACTTCAAGTGTCTGTTTGAGCTGACTAGACCACTTCAAGTGTCTGTTTGAGCTGACTAGACCACTTCAAGTGTCTGTTTGAGCTGACTAGACCACTTCAAGTGTCTGTTTGAGCTGACTAGACCACTTCAAGTGTCTGTTTGAGCTGACTAGACCACTTTAAGTGTCTGTTTGAGCTGACTAGACCACTTCAAGTGTCTGTTTGAGCTAGGCCACTTCAAGTGTCTGTTTGAGCTGACTAGACCACTTTAAGTGTCTGTTTGAGCTAGGCCACTTCAAGTGTCTGTTTGAGCTAGGCCACTTCAAGTGTCTGTTTGAGCTGACTAGACCACTTCAAGTGTCTGTTTGAGCTGACTAGACCACTTCAAGTGTCTGTTTGAGCTGACTAGACCACTTCAAGTGTCTGTTTGAGATAGGCCACTTCAAGTGTCTGTTTGAGCTAGGCCACTTCAAGTGTCTGTTTGAGCTGACTAGACCACTTTAAGTGTCTGTTTGAGCTAGGCCACTTCAAGTGTCTGTTTGAGCTAGGCCACTTCAAGTGTCTGTTTGAGCTGACTAGACCACTTCAAGTGTCTGTTTGAGCTGACTAGACCACTTCAAGTGTCTGTTTGAGCTGACTAGACCACTTCAAGTGTCTGTTTGAGCTGACTAGACCACTTCAAGTGTCTGTTTGAGCTGACTAGACCACTTCAAGTGTCTGTTTGAGCTGACTAGACCACTTTAAGTGTCTGTTTGAGCTGACTAGACCACTTCAAGTGTCTGTTTGAGCTAGGCCACTTCAAGTGTCTGTTTGAGCTGACTAGACCACTTTAAGTGTCTGTTTGAGCTAGGCCACTTCAAGTGTCTGTTTGAGCTAGGCCACTTCAAGTGTCTGTTTGAGCTGACTAGACCACTTCAAGTGTCTGTTTGAGCTGACTAGACCACTTCAAGTGTCTGTTTGAGCTGACTAGACCACTTCAAGTGTCTGTTTGAGATAGGCCACTTCAAGTGTCTGTTTGAGCTGACTAGACCACTTCAAGTGTCTGTTTCAGCTGACTAGACCACTTCAAGTGTCTGTTTGAGCTAGGCCACTTCAAGTGTCTGTTTGAGCTGACTAGACCACTTCAAGTGTCTGTTTGAGCTGACTAGAACACTTCAAGTGTCTGTTTGAGCTGACTAGACCACTTCAAGTGTCTGTTTGAGCTGACTAGACCACTTCAAGTGTCTGTTTGAGCTGACTAGACCACTTCAAGTGTCTGTTTGAGCTGACTAGACCACTTCAAGTGTCTGTTTGAGCTAGGCCACTTCAAGTGTCTGTTTGAGCTGACTAGACCACTTTAAGTGGCTTTTTGAGCTGACTAGACCACTTTAAGTGGCTTTTTGAGCTGACTAGGCCAAGCTCAAGATTTCTGCTTGATTCCAGAACCTTAATTCACGCAAGTAACTCATTTAACTTACGTTGTAGTAGACTTAATTTTAGCTATTTTTGTTCTGATAACCTGTAACTACTGTACTGCTCAGTTATACTGCCAGCTTCATTAAACTTGAGATATACACATGAAACGCAGTTAAATAAATATTTAACTTTAAGCTGCCGGATGGTCAGCTGCTGACCATGGGCCAACAGCCTTTACTGCTAGTAATTTTTTGGAGTCTATGGTAAAAGAAAAGTTATGAGCTGCACATTAGGCGTTCCTGCCAAGCATGGTCAGCAGCGCTGATCATACGAAGAATGGGTGAAAAATGTCCTACTTATCTGCAATGGAATGCAGCGAGTCGGTTTCAGCATTCTCTGTGATGACATCATCAGTCTCAGAATCCGATGTATGCAAAAATATCCATGGTTGTAGCTGATTTACTTTTCAATAAAATGATGCACTACTCGTATTAAGGAGGTGCAGTGCTTTCTCTTTCAAAAAGGCCTGTTTGCAGATTTTAAAGCGAACTGTAGTGTCTATTGTTAGATATCGAGTGTACACACTGCATAATCTATTCAGAGAGAATTAAGTGAAATGCACTTTGAACTGCTTTTTTCGACCCTAGATTTGTCCAAGCCACAGATTCGGTTTATAGAATCTGTGGTCCAAGCCAAGTATAGCTCGTGAAATGCTCCATTCTCGGCTAGAAAGGCTTTGCACAGGGGCGCATTAAGATTCTAGCTATGGTCTATGGCCAGCCCTGCTGACCATGTCGGCAGGAACGGAGCTTTTGTATTTCTAAGCTCCGGCGCGAAAAGGTAGGATTCAGTACAACCGAAACAATGCGATTCCAATTGCATGATATGAATTTACATACAAAGGAAATCTAAAACATTCAAAACTATCCTCTTGGCTGCAATATATAATCTTTCGCGTGGGTCCATTAGAATTGCCCACGAATGAATCGGCCTCGCGGGTCTGTGCAGTGCAGTCTCAGATACAGATACTCGGTCAGTCAGTCCAAGGACTAGGAAATAAAATTTATAAAAATGGGACGCCTTATGTTGAAGCCGCCAGTCTCCCAGATCCTCAGTTACTGAGCCTGTCTCTCCAATCTTCAGTTGCTGGGGGAGCCTCTCCAATCCTCAGTTGCTGGGCCAGCCTCTCCAATCCTCAGTTGCTGGGCCAGCCTCTCCAATCCTCAGTTGCTGGGCCAGCCTCTCCAATCCTCAGTTGCTGGGCCAGCCTCTCCAATCCTCAGTTTCTGGGCTGGCCTCCCAGATCCTCAGTTACTAGGTCACAGCCTCCCAGATCCTCAGTTACTAGGTCACAGCCTCCCAGATCCTCATTAGCTGGGCAAGTTAGCAGATAAAGCAGTAAAAAACCACACGCACAGACACAAGCGGCTTATAACAAAGCAAGTCAGTCAATAGACAGACTGCCGCCAATACCGCAAACGATTAATTAGTTAACCTGTTTTCCAACTGTACAGCATAACCAAGGCTAAGGCACGCGCGAATCGAATCGAACAGGACAGACATAACATGGATGCGAAAGACAGAGGGAGTAGATTTTGAAACGTGCAGTTCGTTCGAATCCAATTACAGACGAGAGAATTGACCCGTATTGCTTTTAGTAATTAATAACAAAAGAAACGTTTTTTTATTTCAACTTTATCATTTGATAAATAGTCAATATCACCTTCTGTCAGATTCTGTATGACCCAGACTGTGGATTCTGTATGACTCAGACTGAGGATTCTGTATGACCCAGACTGTAGATTCTGTATGACCCAGACTGGGGATTCTGTATGACACGAACAGGGGAATCTGTATGACCCAGACTGGGGATTCTGTATGACCCAGACTGGGGATTCTGTATGACACAGACTGGGGATTCTGTATGACCCAGACTGTAGATTCTGTATGACCCAGACTGGGGATTCTGTATGACACGAACAGGGGAATCTGTATGACCCAGACTGGGGATTCTGTATGACCCAGACTGGGGATTCTGTATGACACAGACTGGGGATTCTGTATAACCCAGACAGGGGATTCTGCATGACCCAGACTGGGGATTCTGTATGACCCAGATCCTGTAGATTCTGTATGACCCAGACTGGGGATTCTGTATGACCCAGACTAGGGATTCTGGATGACCCAGACTGGGGATTCTATATGACCCAGACTGGGGAGTAGTAGGTAAAAGTACGAGTCTATCCCTGAGAGCACCTATTAAACATACGATTTGAAGGTCTAGTGGGGGGTACTAGGGGAAACTTAAAAAAACACAAATAAACACATCTAATCTCCCCAACAATCGAAAAAAACCAAAAACAAAATCTGAATCTAACCCCCTAGTACCCCCCACAAGACCTTCAAATCGTATGTTTAATAGGTGCACAGTCCTATACGCGTACTTTTACCTACTACTACACAACCAACACTTACTAACTCTTCCAACACTTCCAACACCCACAACTCTTTCTAACCCCCGACCGCGCCGCAGGCGCTTGGGGCACAAAGGCTTTTATCTGATGACTAACACAGGAATTCGGGGTTCTATTCACGCTACACACAAACAAGTTTGCATTGCAACAATATAGACGGCTATAGCAAACTTTATTCTATCGCCCGAAGGGTCGCAGACACAGTCTGATGACTAACACAGGAATTTCGGGGTCTACTCGCGCTACTCACAAACAAGCTCACATCACAACAATAGGGTCGACTATAGTAAACTTCATTTTATCACCCGAAGGGACGCAGACACAGTTTATGACTAACACAGGAATTCGGGGTCTTCAAGTGCCCATTCACCCACAGCACGATATTCTGAGCCTTGCATTTTATTCAAACCAAAACGTGAGGCTAAATTTTTTTTTTGATTTTCGAAAATTTTTTCTCACGTTTTGCTCTCGCCACGTGACTAGAATGGAATGCATGAATTCTTTCTATTATCATGAAAATATATATATATATGAGCACCCCAGAGCATGAATTAGCTCACATATTTTATCTTCGCAAATTTTTCTGAGCAAGGTTGTGAGGTTCTTTGAATGCGCTTATATTGTTTTTCAGCTCTATTAGTTCTCTCAATATCTTATCATTAAGCAGCTAGTAAAATGAACGACAAGGAAATTGAAAGCATTTATGAGCAATTTGAAGAGTCTAACAAAGAAAAGCAATACATCAATTGCTTTATTTTTGAATCGCCTTCCAAAAGAAAAACGCGGTTCCTTCAATGATACTTTGGTAAGCCTCGTTCATCAAGCCACCGATAAGACGATTGAGGATGACGAATCTAGTAGCAACAAGAAGAAATCAAACAAAGCCGAACAAAGTGCGAGATTCATTGTCAACTTGAAAGCGTGGCTATCTAAGCATCACACTGAGGCGATTCATATCAAGACAGACTATCGAGAGCTGGAGAAGCTGATCAAGGCTGAAATCACATCTGACGACACTGCTACTAGCTTATACGCGGAGCTATGCATCATTGAAGAAAAGGTCGATGAGATTAAGGGAGTAATTGGCGCCAAAAAGCCGACACCATCGCGTTTCTATCCGAGACTATGAGCAATCAGGAAATTCAAAGTCGTCTTAAGTGCGGCGACAACTATGTTTCACGAATGAAAACTTTCCACAAACTTTGTGAAGACTATCCGGCTCTTCGTTTCGCGCCATACGCATATAACACAATTTTGCAGTATAAAACCACCAGTGAGTCTGCTGCAAACTCAGACGAAGACTTTTGCTCGATGTTGAAGACACCTCTGACGCCACAATTCGAAGGACGCGATGACAAAATAGCAGTGGGGATCAGCCGGAAAGTTTCTATTAGCCATCGGAAATGATTGATTTTATTTGTTTTAAATAACTGATAATAACTGAATCGCTTGTTTTAGCCATTATTCAATAACAGTTTATAATTCCACACCATTTTAGCCACTATCAACAGTTTTATAATGTATAACATTTATAAAGAAAAGCGCCAACTGAGTCAAACTAAACTAACACTTAACAAAATTATTTACTCTCTTACTCCTCATTGTTCCTTTTACATAGATAAATGCGGCAACTCAACTAGCGCCAATCTTTATAATTATAAAGAAAAGCGCCAATTCTAGCCACACTAAGCTCCTATGGAATCTAGCCTATTCTTTTGAGTATTCACGCATTAATTTTTCTGTTACTAAAAATAGACAAAAATGGCACACCATACGCAAGTATACAATCTGAATGAATTGCAAATAGGAGACCCAGTAGAATACCGAGGTGAGTGTCTTTTTGACATAATAGGCGCCGCAGCAAATACAATAAAAGATAATATGCCACTAATAGCACAAGCAGGCTCAGCAGCAGGCTCTGTAACCAACGCAGTCAAGGGTGGAATAGAAGCAGCTAAGGCAGCAGAAGAGCTCAAGAAATTGAGAGAATTTAACGACACCCTCTCGCAAATAAAAGCAATAAAATATTTAAAGCTAGCACAAGAAGCTGCTCAAGCCGCACAAGCTACTAAAACACCTACTAAAAGTAACCCATTGAGCAATAAAGATATCCAAGATTTTAATAAAATGTTGTAGTGATCCGCTAGTTGATGTTAGGCGTCCCACTTTGTCAGCAGTCTCCCTCGCCCTCGCCCTGGGTTGCTGTCTGCCGCTGGTCAGCTTCCCGCCCCCCTTGGCCCGTCTGTTGCTGCCCTTGGCCTGTTCTGCCCTTCTGCGTCTGTTCTCAGCCCTCAGCTTCTCTGCTGTGGGCTGTCTCTGTTTCGTTCCCGTCCCGTTTTCCTCTGTCATGTGAGCAAGTCACATGACAGACTCTGTGTTCTTCGAGTCCTAAAGTGCAGTAAACATGTTTACCGGGAGAATCACGTGCTTTCGGACCCCTCACTTCTCTAAGGAGAGGAGTGACTCATGTTGCTAAAAATAGCAACTGAGTCACAGCCGCGTGTACTCTGGCCGGAGACCTCAAGTGACGTCAGTTCTAAAAATAGAACGAGTCACGAGGTCTTGTGCGTGGGTGTTTCCCGTCTATAAATAGGACCCCTCTCCCCTTGTTTCCGTCAAGGAGGCTTCTTATCTGCGGAGAATTCACTAAGATCCCGTGTGCGTCAGTGTCTAACTAAGTGCCCTTTGCGTACTGAATCCGTTTGTACTGGTCTGACTGAGACCCCACTAAAGCCCAAGCCTAAGGGAGGCTAACACTGCCTTCCCAGCCACCCCTGAGCCCGGCGGGGATCTGCTGATCAGGACGCCTTGTTCATTAATCTGCAAATCTGCACGCTGTGCTGAGTTCGTTGACTTGTTTATTTCGTTCCGACGGGAAGCTCACCTCATCGAAGGCCGAGACCTGAAGGAACTGGTGGCAGCACTACCTACGCTACTAAGAGTTGAGAGAACTTCCCACTGAAGAGGCTCGAGTCTTAAGGTAATCCGCAAGGGCCTAATCCGGGAAGCAAACAGCCAGTATTTCAATGTTAACCACAATTAAAGGTGGAAAAGGATTAAAGAAGTTTTAGTAATATAAAAATGGACTCAGATAATGATGAAAATCGCACACTTTTCTTATCTGAAATAGTAGACAGTTTAAATTTAGATGATAACAAACATAGCCACACAATTTTAAAACGAATCGATAGATTGGGTAAAAAATTGGATTATGATATTGACACGTTTAAACTTGCTGGAAAATATGCACAAAAAGGAAGACCAATCTCATTTAAGCTTAGTAATTTCTAATAAAAATTTTGTTGGGATGGAAAAATCAATTCCAATATAAAATAGGGTGAAATATCGCTCGATCATTAAATCCTGCTCGGCAGATGTTTTATATTTTTTCTGAAACTCTAATATTCTTTCACACGCTCGTTTGTAATCTTCATACCAAAAGGCATATCTTGATCTTCTTTTTGCGCTATTTTCACATGCAACATAACTCCTAAAAGGCTCCAATTGAGAAATTGAACTATGACTCATAACTATAATTTTTTATAATTTTTTTACATCATCAATTGGTTCAGAATACCCAAAATATAAGCCCTCTTTACCTGGCGGCTTGGAATTTTTTGGATCATTTAAAACTCCTAAATAATCTTCTAATTTTGTTTTAAACATATGTATATGTAACATTGTATTCTCTTCCTCAAAGTATACCAAAATAACTTCAATAATATCTATAGTTTCCTTCATTTTTTATACTTCAAAATATGGATAAATCTGCAAATATGAAACTCCTGGATTGCCCGAACCACCAGTAGCGGTTGTGCAAAACAATCTATAAAAACTATAAGCAATTGTTGTATACGGTAAATTAAAATATTTAATTGCTGTTCCAACTAAACCAGCAGTAGTTGATAGTAAATCAGTCCATGTGGATCCGTCATTACTTCCTTGAAAGATAATATCGTTTGGGTTTTCACCACTCAATCTACCAACTAAAGAAAATCTCCAAATTCTTACTGCGTCCGGAAGTTGAATTCTTCATTTCCTGTTTGCTGTTTCACCATTTGTTGCCCACTCATTATCCGAAGCAAAATTCTGATTAAAAGCGCGAAATCCTTCATATCCTGTAAAATTTGTTGATGTTGTTACAAGAAATGTGGGGTCGTTATTATCAAATAAAGTTGGAATGTGCCCATTAACATTTTTCAATCTGTCAAATTGAAACTTAGTAACGGCTTCGCTATCGTTGGTTGGATTCGGTAGATTGGTAATAGCATTTCCACCCATATCAATTACTTGATCAATTATTCCTAAATTCATTTTAAGAACCGCTGATCATGAAGTCTGACGATAAATCTGCATTGCGGATAGACCCGGATTTGTTGAACCGGATGTTGAAGTAAGACAAAATAATCTGAAATATAAATATTCTTTACCAAAATTTTGTGTGACATTAAATGTTCGGGTTGTCGATGATAATGCAGTATTTTCTGTTAGAATTAATATGTCCCAACTTGTATTGTCATTTCTCCCTTTAAATCTCCATGACGCGGGGTGCTCGGTAGATGGCGATGCTCTCCCAGTCAAATCAATTTTATTACAAAGTATTGCAGATGGGCATTGAACTTTTATCCAATAATCGGTTTGAACTCCAGCAGTAGCCCAATCAGTTGTTGAATCTGCATCAAACGCTTTCCAGCTTGCAAAATCAGTTGTGTTAAATTCTGAGCTGGCTGTAATTGCAAAACCATTTCCACTCCAATCAGCCATGGTTGGAATTTGACCAGTTTCTGTCAAATTAAATCTGTCTTGTTTCATATCTAATAAATTGTCGGTCTCTGTTTTTGTATAACCACTAGATGTGTTTACCAAATTATCAACTTCGGTTTTGGTATATGAATCATATATATTTCGTTTTAAATTTTATGAATTATCAACTTCGGTTTTGGTATATGAATCTGATATATTCCGTTTTAAATTTAATGAATTATCTATTTCAGTTCTAGAAAAAGAATCCGTTATATCTCTTTTTTCATTATCTGCAGAATCAACTCAGCTTGACTATAAGAATCAAGTATATTTCTTTTTAAGTTTAATGAATTATCTATTTCAGTTTTGGTATAAGAATCTGCTGTATTCCGTTTTAAGTTTAATGAATTACCTATTTCTGTTTTGGTATACGAATCTGCTATATTTCGTTTTAAATTTAATTTAGTATCTATTTCACTTTTTTATAACCTTCATCGTCATTTATATACCTATTGTTTTCAAATGTAACACTAATCCCACTTGATTCCCCACCACCACCGCTGCTTGTTGTTCCATTCCATGAAGGTGCTCCAGAAAATAACATTTTTAGAGCCTATTTTATAGTCTAAAATATTTTTAAAATGACTCTGATTGGTTAGAATTATTAATTCGATACAAAAAATACAATGCCGCCTGTCCGCAATAACTTTTTATCAAAGGTTTGAAACTGTTCGTGGTAATCTCCACATAATCGATTTTTTGTATGATTAAATTTGTCTTTTATTTCCTACAATGGAGGTAATGCATAAGAATAAAAAAGTAAACAACTTTTGGTTTTGAATAAACCGCTGACCAATGAACACCATTTTCTTTTGTCGTTTCAATATTTACAATGAATGATCCATATTTTGGTAAATCTTTCATTTCATCGCGCATAACACATCTGAATGGTTTTATTTTTAATTGCCGCGCCTAATTTGTTAATTCGATATTATTAGTTGTGTCAACTCCATATCTTTGTTTAAAAGCATCAGTAGTAGGTAAAAGTACGCTTCTAGCCCCAGAACCCCTATTTAACATGCTGATTTGAAGGGCTAGTGGGGGGACACGAGGGGGTACTAAAAAAACACATCTAAACACCCTTTACCCCCCTTAAACACACTACCTCCCACCAACACCCCCAACACCACAAAACAACACAAATCACCACTAACTCTCCCAAATCACCAATAACACTCCCAAATCATCAATAACAATCCCCTCGTGTCCCCCCACTAGCCCTTCAAATCATCATTTTCAATAGGTCTGATCTAGAAGCGTACTTTTACCTACTACTACTTTATAACCCCAGGCCGCGCCGCAGGCGCGTAGGGTCTTTTTCTGTTACTAAAAATAGAACAAAAAATGACACACGTTACACATGTGCAAAATATAAATGAGTATCAGGTAGGAGATCCAATTGAATACCGAGGTGAGGGGCTTTTTGATTTGGTTGGAACAGCAGCAAATTTCGTTAAAGACAATATGGGGCTTATAGGGCAAGCTGGCTCTGCAGCAGGCTCTATAACCAACGCCGTAAAGGGCGGAATTGATGCAGCTAGATCAGCAGAAGAACTAAAGAAATTGAGAGAATTTAACGATACCCTCTCACAGATAAAAGCAATAAAAGATTTGAAATTAGCACAGGAAGCAACCCAAGCCGCACAACCAACAGAAACCCCCACGAAAAGCGCACCAATAAGTAATAAAGATATTCAGGATTTTAATAAAATGTTAAATACTATTAAAGGTGGAAAAGGATTAAAGAAATTTTAACAATATAAAAATGGACTCAGGTAATGAAGAAAACCGGTTATATTTTATAGGAGAAATTGTAGATACCTTAAATCTTGATGATAACAAGCAAACCCACACAATGTTAAAAAGATTGGATCGATTAGGTAAAAAGTTTGACTACGACATCGATACATTTAAACTCGCAGCAAAATATGCACAAGAAGGAAGGCCAATATCCTTTAAGAATCGCGGCAGAAATTATAGGTTAACAGACTCCGATGTGAAATTTTTAATGGAGACTCACACTAAAAAGGACGGTGGATTACTACCCATTCTACCGCTTCTTTTAGGACTTGGCGCAGCTGGAGCAGTCGGTTTAGCCGGAAAAAGAATTCATGATAATGTAAAACAGCTAGGAGAGTTAAGAGCGAAACAGGGGGGAATCTTGCCCCTTGCAGCTTTGCTCCCAATAATTTTTGCAGGAATTGGAGCAGCTGGAGGAGTTGCTGGCGGAGCAGCTGGAATTGCAAAAGCAGTAAATGACAAAAAAGCTGCGGACGAAAAAGCTAAAAGAGAGGCCGAATTTCAAAGACAGCAAATAACGCAGGACGCACAATTTAAACAAAAACTTATCGATACAATTAATAGTAGTTCAGCAACAGCTGAGCAAAAAAGAAATGCAGAAGCTAGGTTATCAGCTGGAAAAGGGTTAATACTAAAAGGATCAAATCATGGCAATGGTTTACTTTTACAAGGAACAACCCAAGGAAGCGGAGTTGTCGCAGATAAATTACATGAGTTTGGTCAAACTTTAGAAAAAACGGGTGAGAAAGCTAAAGGATTTTTTGACAATATTGGGGCTAATTTTAGGCCAGCAGTTCAGAAGATTTTTACTAGATTAGGAAAAGATTTTAACATAATTGAAAAGCATGATGGAAGTGGGTTATATCTCGAAATGAGACCGAAAGCAGGTTCAGGAATTTTCTTAAATGCAAATGTTATGGGTAGTGGGTTACTGTTACCGAAAGCAGATTACGAATAAATATTGTATAAATTTTATTCTATAAAATGGAAGCAATTTTAGCTCAAATCGACAACCCAGAACTTAGAGCACAATTAATAGCTCAAATCGAAGCACAACGAATTGCCGATAGGGCTGAAATAGAAGCTAGAGTTAGAGCAGAAAATGAAATACGTTTAGAAAGACAATTAAATGATATTGATAATCCTCAACCAATAAGACAAAATGGAGCTGAAGTAATCAATATAGATATTGATATAAATACAGATTATAAATAATATTTTAAACAAATGAAAAATAAATTAAAGATCATATTAGATAATTATACTATGAAACCTAATAACAAACGGCAGCCAATTAAGTATAAAATAGAAATTGAAACAGAATTTAAAAAACCAAGTATGATTAATGCAAATTCAGAAATTGAAGTAATAAATACCTTTTCACAAGAATCATATAAGACACTCCTATCAATGAGAAATTACGACAATCAATTTAATCAAATAGAAGCTGAGTTTGATGAATGGATAGATAAAATGACAGAAAACGGATCAGGATTCATTTTTATATCTTGTAACTCAGCAATAGTAAAGATAGTTCCAATTGAAATTCTTAGAGGACGATCACACATGGATCCTGGATTTAAATCACCAATGATAATAAATCCTGATAATAAGGATGATAGGTGTTTATTATGGTGTTTATTAATTCATAAATATCACAAATATCACAAACAGTTAAAATCGCGTGTAAATAAAATATCTAATTATAGACAATATGAGGATGAAATAATAATGAAAAACATATCATACCCAGTATCTATAGATGATATATATAAGGTTGAAAAAATGAATGGATTAAATATTAATGTGTTTACAATTGAAGAACCAAAAGATCTAGAAGAAACTATAACTGATAAAGAATGGTATAAAAAAAGATGTTATTTAGTAAAGCCAGCAACAGATATAACAGCACCTGATCAAATCGACCTTTTGTACATACAGAATGAAAACAATACTCATTATATATACATAAAGGACATTAATTCCTTTTTAAGAGAAAATGGAAATAGGGCATTATTATGTAGAAACTGTTTCACATTTAAAAAAGACGAAACAGCTCTTAAAAACCACCAAAGGTTTTGTTTGGATCACAAATTTACTAACGTTATTATGCCCGATGAAAAAGAACAAATCCTAAAGTTCCAACAACATTATATGGCAATTAAAAAACCAATAGTAATATATGCCGATTTTGAAGCAACAAATGTTCCCTTAAAAGAACCGCCGACAGTATCTGATGGTGAATGTACAAAAAAATTAGCACAACAGTTCCCAAATAGTTATTGTATATATGTACACTCCGTAGCTGATAATATATTTAAATCAAGGTTGATTACTTACCATGGTAAGGATGCCGCAAAACACATGGCAGAAGCATTAGTAAATGTTTTTGAATTTATTCAAAATCAATATGATAAGTTATCAAAATATATTAATATGACAGATAAGGATAAAGAAGATTATAAAAATGCAACAAATTGTTTTATGTGTAAAAGGGCTATAAGTAAGAATAATAAGATACGAGAACATTGCCATCTAACGGGAAAATATCGCGGGGCAGCATGTAGATCATGTAACGCAAAAGAAGGAAAAGGATGTAAGGAAATACCAGTATTTTTTCATAATGGTTCCGGATATGATTTTCATTTCTTAGTTAGAGAATTGCTTCATTTAGGTAGAGACGAATATGAAGTAAATATATTACCTAAAACATCAGAAAATTACATATCAATAACATATGGTAAAAAATACTCCCATCTAGTTTTTCTAGACTCCTTGAGGTTCTTATCAACCTCTTTAGCTAATGTAGTTTCATCATTAGTTCCAAAACCATGGGATTTAGAAATAGTAAAGAAAAACTTTCCAATCTTATTGAATCGATTCAAAAAGGAAAAACTATCCGAGGAAGAACTAATGCTATTAACTCGCAAGGGCATCTATCCATATGAATATGTAACATCTGAAAAGGTATTTAATGATACTCAACTACCCCCAATTGATAAGTTTTACTCAATATTATCACAAGCAAATATAACCGAATCGGATTATGAACACGCTCAAAAAGTATGGAAATATTTTAATTGTAAAACATTTAAAGATTATCATAATCTATACCTTAAAGCAGATGTTCTCCTATTAGCTGATGCGTTTGAAAACTTTAGGAATCATACATATGAGAATTTTAAAATTGATCCAGCATATTGTTTCAGTGCACCAGGATTAACATGGGCATGTGGTTTGAAATATACAGATGTTAAAATTAATTTACTAACAGATCATGATATGTTGTTAATGATTGAGAGAGGAATTCGGGGAGGATTCTCAGGGGTACTAGGAGATAGATATACTAAAGTAAATAATAAATATTTACCAAATTATAATAAAAAAGAAAAATCATCATATGTGTTATATCTAGATGCAAACAATTTATATGGTGGGTGTATGAAACAAAAATTACCAATAGCTGATTTCCAATGGGAAGACGATCCAGATTATTACAAAAACATTCCCGAAGGAAGGGGATGTATCGTAGAAGTGGATTTGCAATATACTCGGGAAGCAAAAGCAAAAACATATAAATATCCCCTAGCTCCAGAGCATTGTTCAGTTAATGAAGACGATTTATCACAAACACAAAAAGATTACCTCAAAGCGGATAATACAAAACATCTAGCAACAAAAAAGTTAATACTAAATTTACATGATAAGAAAAACTATGTAGTGCATTATAAGCTTTTACATTTTTATGAAAAGCAGGGACTAAAAGTTACAAAAGTACATCGAACAATATCGTTTATTGAGGAAGAGTGGTTAGCTAAATATATCGACTTTAATTCAAATCAGAGACAGATGTCAAAAACAAATTTCGAGAAAGATTACTGGAAATTAATGAATAATGCTTTTTATGGAAAAACGGTTGAAAATATTAGAGATAGAACCCAATTCCATTTAGAAAAGGACATTGATAAAGCAAAGAAATATTTCTCAAAACCTAATTTTAAAGACTTTATAAAATTTGATGATAAGTTTATGGGAATTCATATGAGAAATAAAACAACAAAATTTCTTAAACCAATCTTTATTGGAATGGTAGTTTTAGATTTTGCAAAGCTGGTAATGTATGAATATTATTATGATGTTATAAATAAAACTTGGCCAGATAACTATCCAATATATGCAGACACCGATAGTTTGGTATTTAAGGTTGAAACTCCGGATGTCTATAAAGACATGGAAACAATTCAGGATACATTGGATACATCCGACTATCCTGATAACCATCCCTTAAAATCAAATAAAAATAAGAAAGTTGTACTTAAAATGAAAGATGAATTAAATAGCAAAATCATAACCGAGTTTATAGCAATAAGATCAAAATGCTATGCATTTAAGGTTTTAGGACAGGAGGGAGAGGTAAAAAAAATAAAAGGGGTATCAAGAGCAGCAGTAAAAAAGATAACATTTGATGATTATAAAAACGTACTTTTAGATTATCTTAATACAATTGAAAATTACCATGCTCCACAATATCGATTAAATTCAGATAAGCATCAAATGTATGTCATCGAGACAGATAAAAAAACATTAAATCCTTATGATGATAAAAGGTATTTAGATAATATAATTAAAACATATCCATATGGTTTAAAAGAAGAAATTAAAAACATGCAAAATGATAAAAAACAAAAAGAGGATATAATAAATAAATATAAAGAATACATTGAGTCAATAAATAATTATCATAACGATTGTTATTGTGAATCCGATTGCGAATGCGAATATAATAAATTTTTAGAATATGAAAAAGATATTGATAAATATTATGAAACATTTCCAAAAGAACTTAAAAAAATAAATAAGGACAAAGCATTGGATAACTGGAAGAGACTAACAGAAGGATTACTTAAGCTACATACTTATCGGGTCTGTAAAAAACTAAAGCATGTAATTGTTTAAGCATAATATCCATTTCAATTTCATATTTTATTGAGCACCAATTTTCCTCACAGTCAGTGGGTAACTTAAACATTCTTTTACTTTTTTCCTAAGTATTTTTATTCGTCTAACCAATCTATCTATTTCAATTTCAATTATTGTTTCAGCATAAGCAATTGCAGATTTTATAAAACGTTTTCTTTTATCTAAATCATATCGGATAGGAAACATATCGTCCCCATAATCACTATAAAACATATCATTTAATTTTTTATTAATATCATTAAGTTCACGCTCTTTAGTGATAAGGATTTTTACTGTCTCCATTTTCTTATAAAAAATTTAAACTTATTCGGGGTCATCCTCCCAAACCGAAGCCAATTTTACAGTCCTATCACTCTTTTTATTTTTTGCTTGTTTTAGTTTAAATTGCAACCCACCCTCCATACTGTATTTCATAACAAACGCTTTTGGTTTATTAATAACTAAAACTGGAAAATTTTTAACATCATTCCCACTTAGACATAAAATTTTATTCCCATCCAATTGTATAAATATCGATTGAAGTCCAATAAATTTAACCTGTCTCAAACATATAATATCATATTCTTTATTCTCCAACATATTGGGTGTGAGATAATTAATCACATTAGAATCGGTTTTGAACCAACTTTCCATTTTTAATCTAAAAAAATAACAAAAAAATGAAAGACATTTATGAATGTAAAAAATGTAATGTGAGCATGCATAGAGGGCAAACAGCAAACGGAGATATATATCATATGTGTTATTCATGTTCTAAAATATATCAATTTGAAAAAATAAAAAAGATTGAAAATTCATATTACTATTTTAAAAACACAATTTTAAGAAATCTTACAAGAGACATTTCCAATCCAATTTTAATTCCGGGAAATAATGTTTATTTATATAATAACTTTTTCCATTTAAATAAAGGAAAGGGATTAAGTTCGAAAGACGCCGAAAGGATTTTAATTTTAGTTGGATATTATTTTAATTTTCTTATGCGAGAGAATACAAAGTTTATAAGGATTGGTAACATACCTAACGAAATGTTATTGAAAAAGTCATTAGAATTTTTATGTATTGATAAAAAATTAAACCTAGGATTACAAGAGAGTTACCACTTTGGGAAGAATATATAACATATGCATTAAATAAGTTAAACAACCTGAAGTTCTACAGTACTTCCTGACCGTGGGCTTTGTGCCCCAGTAGCAATAGTTTCGGGCTCATAAATAGCTAATGTATCTATCGGAGGAGCTTTGGGTTTGTCCAAACGCAATTCCTTCAATTCCATATCGGTAAAAGTTTCAACATCCAAAATTCTATTTCTATCTTTTAAATATTTTTCATATAACTCAACCGCGGTTGATAATTCATGAATAGTTATCTCTCCGTCATCCAATATTTTTTGCACATATAAATATAATTGATTTTTATATTGTTTTGCAACATCTCTTAAAGATTTATATTTTTCCTTTCTTTTTTTAAGATATAATTTAATTGCTAAAAGTATTGATAAGTTCCTGATCAATTCAAAACCTGATATTGAGCCAATTGAAATACCTAAAAATAATTGAGATAAATTAAGAGTTGGAAATGATTGTAAAACACCTAAAACGATTACACATAACATCGATAAACTTCCAAATCCAATATTGAAAAAGTCCATATTTCTTATATGGTTTGAAACTCTTCTTACTTTTTTAGCATATAAATCATAATCATAATTTATTCGATCAACATTACTCAACATGTGACCTTTGCGTTGGTTAAAATGATCACGTTCCCTTTTATCTGCTTCAGACACCGACATTTTCGTCTATTTTAATAGCACCAAAATGAATTCCCCGCGCTCTTTGGGGATTTGTCCCGAGCTCAATAGGTATTGTATTGGAGTTATTCTTTCTTTTTTCTCCCATTTAAATCCTATTTTCCAAAACTCTTGAAGTATAATATGATTTTTTAATAACTTAATTAATTCTTGAAGCTTCTTATTATCCTGAACATTTACAGTACTAAATAAAAATTTGGTATGAGATTTGAATGTTTTTATATTTGATTCTTGTTTAGGAATAGGAATAATAACATTATTTTGCCGCATCGATGGAGTTCTACTAAAAGCCATTTTATATAGAAATATTTAAGTTATCGAACCAAAAGGTTCGCACCTTAGGTGATTTGAGTAGGAGGTTTTTCCAAATAAGCAGTAGAGGGAAAAACATAACCAAACGATGTACTACCACATACAACTGCACCACGAATAAAATGTGCAGCATCCGCTCCACCAGTTCGAGCGCCAAAACCCATAAGGGTTCCAGATTTATCTAAAGTTCCCCAAGTTCCACTATCATATGTGAAAACGTTTTGTCCAATGAGGGTAAAAGAATCACCAGCAACATTGTATGACTGTAATCGGTACCAAACCCTTTGATTTAAAATATTAACTTCAAATAAATGCCAATCGCCGTTATCAATATTAGCATAGGCTACAGTTTGATCCGCATCACTACTAACATCGTTACGAACCGTAGATCCGTCTGATTTTTTATTACTCCAAACAACTCCAAACCTATCAGTCCACTCACTAGCAAACACTATCAGCCCGGCGTCGGTTGATAATCCAGTTCCAAATTCCGATGTTGGACGTTGGTGACAGTATGCATAAAACCAAACCGCATCTGCACCATCTCCTGTAGCATTAGCAACTCGGAAAAAGAAAGACGCAGATATATTTTGAAAATGTGTGAAATTGAATTGTAAAGCACCACTTACTCCAGAAGTTTCACGAGTAATTCTAGCGCCGTTTTGATAATCGATATAAGAAGCATCGCTAATTAAAGAACCGACTGGATATATATCTCCGGCGGTTGTTGGATTTTGATATCCAGACCAATTGCAAATTACTGGTTCGAACAAGGCCGCATCAATAGCAGGTATTCCATCCAATTTATTTTTATCGCTGCCAGACATTCTACCATTTGATGTTGGAGTAGCTAGCTGATCTACGTACGCTCGCGGAACTGCAGAAAGTATTTGAGTTGGCCAATTAAGATCTTGAATTTCAACACGGTGTTCAAATAATTGTATTTGACGAACCTCGATAGGTTGTGTACCGGTACCACCAGTTGGGAAGAATACGCTATAATATTTCCAAAAATTAGTCGTTAAATTAGATAGAGCAAATGATGTTGCTTGAACTGGTGATCCCGACGTAGTTAATGTCGTCCATGAATCGGTAGCAACATTTTTTGCGCGAACCGACCACCCCGAGGGTATCTCAATTGTTTCACTGCCTGTAATTCTTAATTCAAATATTCTTCTATTATAACCTAAAAATTCAAATTGAATTTCCATATTGGTTGTGGTTCCGGTATTTGGTGACCATTGCGTCGCAAGGCTTCCATCTCCAACTCGAAAAGCTGTGTTGCCATTTTCAGATGCTGTAAGAACAACATCAGGATTTGAAGTATTTGATGTAAGCGGCGTGGTAAAAATATCGGCGTCAGTTGCATTAGCTCGCTCGTTTACTTGGCCTAGAGTTACCGAGTCTGCATTCTCTGTTCCAAATAATAAATTTGTTAATTTAAAATTATTCATATTAATATTACCACTACGAGTGGCAACTTGATTATCGACATAGTTCTTATCAACCACTGAATCACTAGTTGTAATTGAAACATTTATAATTCGGTTGTTGCTCATATCTAGGTTTCCGGTTGCGGTGGTTTGAACATAACGTGAATCAGAATCAGTTCGAGAATAAGAATCAGTTACATCTCTTTTTAAATTTAATCCATTATCAACTTCGGTTTTGGTATAAGAATCGGCTACGTTCCGTTTCAAATTTAATGAATTATCAACTTCGGTTTTGGTATAAGAATCGGCTACGTTCCGTTTCAAATTTAATGAATTATCAACCTCTGTTTTGGTATAGGAATCGGCTGTATTGCGTTTCAGATTTAGTGAATTATCAACTTCGGTTTTGGTATAGGAATCGGCTACGTTCCGTTTCAGATTTAGTGAATCATCGATTTGAGTTTTGGTATAGGAATCTGCAACGTTTCTTTTTAAATTTAATTTATTATCAATATCAGTTTTT
>NIVC01000573.1:240000-531927 GCA_002269645.1 Macrostomum lignano | reverse complement strand
AAAGCTAAAGGATTTTTTTGACAATATTGGGGCTAATTTTAGGCCAGCAGTTCAGAAGATTTTTACTAAATTAGGAAAAAGATTTTAACATAATTGAAAAGCATGATGGAAGTGGGTTATATATCTCGAAATGAGACCGAAAGCAGGTTCAGGAATTTTTCTTAAATGCAAATGTTATGGGTAGTGGGTTACTGTTACCGAAAGCAGATTACGAATAAATATTGTATAAATTTTATTCTATAAAATGGAAGCAATTTTAGCTCAAATCGACAACCCAGAACTTAGAGCACAATTAATAGCTCAAATCGAAGCACAACGAATTGCCGATAGGGCTGAAATAGAAGCTAGAGTTAGAGCAGAAAATGAAATACGTTTAGAAAGACAATTAAATGATATTGATAATCCTCAACCAATAAGACAAAATGGAGCTGAAGTAATCAATATAGATATTGATATAAATACAGATTATAAAAGAATATTTTAAACAAATGAAAAAAAAATTAAAGATCACATTAGATAATTATACTATGAAACCTAATAACAAACGACAGCCAATTAAGTATAAAATAGAAATTGAAACAGAATTTAAAAAAACCAAGTATGATTAATGCAAATTCAGAAATTGAAGTAATAAATACCTTTTCACAAGAATCATATAAAGACACTCCTATCAATGAGAAATTACGACAATCATATTTAATCAAATAGAAGCTGAGTTTGATGAATGGATAGATAAAATGACAGAAAACGGATCAGGATTCATTTTTATATCTTGTAACTCAGCAATAGTAAAGATAGTTCCAATTGAAATTCTTAGAGGACGATCACACATGGATCCTGGATTTAAATCACCAATGATAATAAATCCTGATAATAAGGATGATAGGTGTTTATTATGGTGTTTATTAATTCATAAATATCACAAATATCACAAACAGTTAAAATCGCGTGTAAATAAAATATCTAATTATAGACAATATGAGGATGAAATAATAATGAAAAACATATCATACCCAGTATCTATAGATGATATATATAAGGTTGAAAAAGAATGGATTAAATATTAATGTGTTTACAATTGAAGAACCAAAAGATCTAGAAGAAACTATAACTGATAAAGAATGGTATAAAAAAGATGTTATTTAGTAAAGCCAGCAACAGATATAACAGCACCAGATCAAATTGATTTATTATACATACAGAATGAAAACAATACTCATTATATTTACATAAAGGACATTAATTCCTTTTTAAGAGAAAATGGAAATAGGGCATTATTATGTAGAAACTGTTTCACATTTAAAAAAGACGAAACAGCTCTTAAAAACCACCAAAGGTTTTGTTTGGATCACAAATTTACTAACGTTATTATGCCCGATGAAAAAGAACAAATCCTAAAGTTCCAACAACATTATATGGCAATTAAAAAACCAATAGTAATATATGCTGATTTTGAAGCAACAAATGTTCCCTTAAAAGAACCACCGACAGTATCTGATGGTGAATGTACAAAAAAATTAGCACAACAGTTCCCAAATAGTTATTGTATATATGTACACTCCGTAGCTGATAATATATTTAAATCAAGGATGTTTACTTACCATGGTAAGGATGCCGCAAAACACATGGCAGAAGAATTAGTAAATGTTTTTGAATTTATTCAAAATCAATATGATAAGTTATCAAAATATATTAATATGACAGATAAGGATAAAGAAGATTATAAAAATGCAACAAATTGTTTTATGTGTAAAAGGTATAAGTAAGAATAATAATACGAGAACATTGCCATCTAACGGGAAAATATCGCGGGGCAGCATGTAGATCATGTAACGCAAAAGAAGGAAAAGGATGTAAGGAAATACCAGTATTTTTTCATAATGGTTCCGGATATGATTCTTCATTTAGGAATTGCTTCATTTAGGTAGAGATGAATATGAAATAAATATATTACCTAAAACATCAGAAAATTACATATCAATAACATATGGAAAAAAATATCCCATCTAGTTTTTCTAGATTCCTTAAGATTCTTATCAACCTCTTTAGCTAATGTAGTTTCATCATTATTGTTCCAAAACCATGGATTTAGAAAATAGTAAAGAAAAACTTTCCAATCTTATTGAATCGATTCAAAAAGGAAAAACTATCCGAGGAAGAACTAATGCTATTAACTCGCAAGGGCATCTATCCATATGAATATGTAACATCTGAAAAGGTATTTAATGATACTCAACTGCCCCCAATTGATAAGTTTTACTCAATATTATCACAATCAAATATAACCGAATCGGATTATGAACACGCTCAAAAAGTATGGAAATATTTTAATTGTAAAACATTTAAAGATTATCATAATTATACCTTAAAGCAGATGTTCTCTATTAGCTGATGCGTTTGAAAACTTTAGGAATCATACATATGAGAATTTTAAAATTGATCCAGCATATTGTTTCAGTGCACCAGGATTAACATGGGCATGTGGTTTGAATATACAGATGTTAAAATTGATTTACTAACAGATCATGATATGTTGTTAATGATTGAGAGAGGAATTCGAGGAGGATTCTCAGGGTACTAGGAGATAGATATACTAAAGTAAATAATAAATATTTACCAAATTATAATAAAAAAGAAAAATCATCATATGTGTTATATCTAGATGCAAACAATTTATATGGTGGTGTATGAAACAAAAATTACCAATAGCTGATTTCCAATGGGAAGACGATCCAGATTATTACAAAAACATTCCCGAAGGAAGGGGATGTATCGTAGAAGTGGATTTGCAATATACTCGGGAAGCAAAAGCAAAAAATATAAATATCCCCTAGCTCCAGAGCATTGTTCAGTTAATGAAGACGATTTATCACAAACACAAAAAGATTACCTCAAAGCGGATAATACAAAACATCTAGCAACAAAAAAGTTAATACTAAATTTACATGATAAGAAAAACTATGTAGTGCATTATAAGCTTCTACATTTTATGAAAAGCAGGGACTAAAAGTTACAAAAGTACATCGAACAATATCGTTTATTGAGGAAGAGTGGTTAGCTAAATATATCGACTTTAATTCAAATCAGAGACAGATGTCAAAAACAAATTTCGAGAAAGATTACTGGAAATTAATGAATAATGCTTTTTATGGAAAAACGGTTGAAAATATTAGAGATAGAACCCAATTCCATTTAGAAAAGGATATTGATAAAGCAAAGAAATATTTCTCAAAACCTAATTTTAAAGACTTTATAAAATTTGATATGAATTTATGGGAATACATATGAGAAATAAAACAACAAAATTTCTTAAACCAATCTTTATTGGAATGGTAGTTTTAGATTTTGCAAAGCTGTAATGTATGAATATTATTATGATGTTATAAATAAAACTTGGCCAGATAACTATCCAATATATGCAGACACCGACAGTTTGGTATTTAAGGTTGAAACTCCAGACGTCTATAAAGACATGGAAACAATTCAGGATACATTGGATACATCCGACTATCCTGATAACCATCCTTAAAATCAAATAAAATAAGAAAGTTGTACTTAAAATGAAAGATGAATTAAATAGCAAAATCATAACCGAGTTTATAGCAATAAGATCAAAATGCTATGCATTTAAGGTTTTAGGACAGGAGGGAGAGTAAAAAAAATAAAAGGGGTATCAAGAGCAGCAGTAAAAAAGATAACATTTGATGATTATAAAAACGTACTTTTAGATTATTTAATACAATTGAAAATTACCATGCTCCACAATATCGATTAAATTCAGATAAGCATCAAATGTATGTCATCGAGACAGATAAAAAAACATTAAATCCTTATGATGATAAAAGGTATTTAGATAATAAATTAAAACATATCCATATGGTTTAAAAGAAGAAATTAAAAACATGCAAAATGATAAAAAACAAAAAGAGGATATAATAAATAAATATAAAGAATACATTGAGTCAATAAATAATTATTATCATGATTGTGATTGTGAATCCGATTGCGAATGCGAATATAATAAATTTTTAGAATATGAAAAAGATATTGATAAATATTATGAAACATTTCCAAAAGAACTTAAAAAATAAATAAGGACAAAGCATTGGATAACTGGAAGAGACTAACAGAAGGATTACTTAAGCTACATACTGATCAAGCAAAGTTCGATCAGGTCTGTAAAAAACTAAAGCATGTAATTGTTTAAGCATAATATCCATTTCAATTTCATATTTATTGAGCACCAATTTTCCTCACAGTCAGTGGGTAACTTAAACATTCTTTTACTTTTTTCCTAAGTATTTTTATTCGTCTAACCAATCTATCTATTTCAATTTCAATTACTGTTTCAGCATAAGCAATTGCAGATTTAATAAAACGTTTTCTTTTATCTAAATCATATCGGATAGGAAACATGTCGTCCCCATAATCACTATAAAACAATCTATTTAATTTTTTATTAATATCATTCAGTTCACGCTCTTTAGTGATAAGGATTTTTAGTGTCTCCATTTTCTTATAAAAAATTTAAACTTATTCGGGGTCATCCTCCCAAACCGAAGCCAATTTTACAGTCCTATCACTCTTTTTATTTTTTGCTTGTTTTAGTTTAAATTGCAACCCACCCTCCATACTGTATTTCATAACAAACGCTTTTGGTTTATTAATAACTAAAACTGGAAAATTTTTAACATCATTCCCACTTAGACATAAAATTTATTCCCATCCAATTGTATAAATATCGATTGAAGTCCAATAAATTTAACCTGTCTCAAACATATAATATCATATTCTTTATTCTCCAACATATTGGGTGTGAGATAATTAATCACATTAGAATCGGTTTTGAACCAACTTTCCATTTTTAATCTAAAAAAATAACAAAAAAATGAAAGACATTTACGAATGTAAAAATGTAATGTGGCCATGCATAGAGGGCAAACAGCAAACGTAGATATATATCATATGTGTTATTCATGTTCTAAAATATATCAATTTGAAAAAATAAAAAAGATTGAAAATTCATATTACTATTTTAAAAACACAATTTTAAGAAATCTTACAAGAGACATTTCCAATCCAATTTTAATTCCGGAAATAATGTTTATTTATATAATAACTTTTTCCATTTAAATAAAGGAAAGGGATTAAGTTCGAAAGACGCCGAAAGGATTTTAATTTTAGTTGGATATTATTTTAATTTTCTTATGCGAGAGAATACAAAGTTTATAAGGATTGGTAACATACCTAACGAAATGTTATTGAAAAAGTCATTAGAATTTTTATGTATTGATAAAAAATTTAAACCTAGGATTACAAGAGAGTTACCACTTTGGGAAGAATATATAACATATGCATTAAATAAGTTAAACAACCTGAAGTTCTACAGTACTTCCTGACGCGGCTTTGTGCCCCAGTAGCAATAGTTTCGGGCTCATAAATAGCTAATGTATCTATCGGAGGAGCTTTGGGTTTGTCCAAACGCAATTCCTTCAATTCCATATCGGTAAAAGTTTCAACATCCAAAATTCTATTTCTATCTTTTAAATATTTTTCATATAATTCAACCGCGGTTGATAATTCATGAATCGTTATCTCTCCGTCATCCAATATTTTTTGCACATATAAATATAATTGATTTTTATATTGTTTTGCAACATCTCTTAAAGATTTATATTTTTCCTTTCTTTTTTTAAGATATAATTTAATTGCTAAAAGTATTGATAAGTTCCTGATCAATTCAAAACCTGATATTGAGCCAATTGAAATACCTAAAAATAATTGAGATAAATTAAGAGTTGGAAATGATTGTAAAACACCTAAAACGATTACACATAACATCGATAAACTTCCAAATCCAATATTGAAAAAGTCCATATTTCTTATATGGTTTGAAACTCTTCTTACTTTTTTAGCATATAAATCATAATCATAATTTATTCGATCAACATTACTCAACATGTGACCCTTGCGTTGGTTAAAATGGTCACTTTCCCTTTTATCTGCTTCAGACACCGACATTTTCGTCTATTTTTAATAGCACCAAAATGAATTCCCCGCGCTCTTTGGGGATTTGTCCCGAGCTCAATAGGTATTGTATTGGAGTTATTCTTTCTTTTTTCTCCCATTTAAATCCTATTTTCCAAAACTCTTGAAGTATAATATGATTTTTTAATAACTTAATTAATTCTTGAAGCTTCTTATTATCCTGAACATTTACAGTACTAAATAAAAATTTGGTATGAGATTTGAATGTTTTTATATTTGATTCTTGTTTAGGAATAGGAATAATAACATTATTTTGCCGCATCGATGGAGTTCTACTAAAAGCCATTTTATATATAAATATTTTATATATAAATATTTTATATTTGAGTAGGAGGTTTTTCCAAATAAGCAGTAGAGGGAAAAACATAACCAAAAGACGTACTACCACATACAACTGCACCACGAATAAAATGTGCAGCATCCGCTCCACCAGTTCGAGCGCCAAAACCCATAAGGGTTCCAGATTTATCTAAAGTTCCCCAAGTTCCACTATCATATGTGAAAACGTTCTGTCCAATGAGGGTAAAAGAATCACCAGCAACATTGTATGACTGTAATCGGTACCAAACCCTTTGATTTAAAATATTAACTTCAAATAAATGCCAATCGCCGTTATCAATATTAGCATAGGCTACAGTTTGATCCGCATCACTACTAACATCGTTACGAACCGTAGATCCGTCTGATTTTTATTACTCCAAACAACTCCAAACCTATCAGTCCACTCACTAGCAAACACTATCAGCCCGGCGTCGGTTGATAATCCAGTTCCAAATTCCGATGTTGGACGTTGGTGACAGTATGCATAAAACCAAACCGCATCTGCACCATCTCCTGTAGCATTAGCAACTCGGAAAAAGAAAGACGCAGATATATTTTGAAAATGTGTGAAATTGAATTGTAAAGCACCACTTACTCCAGAAGTTTCACGAGTAATTCTAGCGCCGTTTTGATAATCGATATAAGAAGCATCGCTAATTAAAGAACCGACTGGATATATATCTCCGGCGGTTGTTGGATTTTGATATCCAGACCAATTGCAAATTACTGGTTCGAACAAGGCCGCATCAATAGCAGGTATTCCATCCAATTTATTTTTATCGCTTCCAGACATTCTACCATTTGATGTTGGAGTAGCTAGCTGATCTACGTACGCCGCGGAACTGCAGAAAGTATTTGAGTTGGCCAATTAAGATCTTGAATTTCAACACGGTGTTCAAATAATTGTATTTGACGAACCTCGATAGGTTGTGTACCGGTACCACCAGTTGGGAAGAATACGCTATAATATTTCCAAAAATTAGTCGTTAAATTAGATAGAGCAAATGATGTTGCTTGAACTGGTGATCCCGACGTAGTTAATGTCGTCCATGAATCGGTAGCAACATTTTTTGCGCGAACCGACCACCCCGAGGGTATCTCAATTGTTTCACTGCCTGTAATTCTTAATTCAAATATTCTTCTATTATAACCTAAAAATTCAAATTGAATTTCCATATTGGTTGTGGTTCCGGTATTTGGTGACCATTGTGTCGCAAGGCTTCCATCTCCAACTCGAAAAGCTGTGTTGCCATTTTCAGATGCTGTAAGAACAACATCAGGATTTGAAGTATTTGATGTAAGCGGCGTGGTAAAAATATCGGCGTCAGTTGCATTAGCTCGCTCGTTTACTTGGCCTAGAGTTACCGAGTCTGCGTTCTCTGTTCCAAATAATAAATTTGTTAATTTAAAATTATTCATATTAATATTACCACTACGAGTGGCAACTTGATTATCGACATAGTTCTTATCAACCACTGAATCACTAGTTGTAATTGAAACATTTATAATTCGGTTGTTGCTCATATCTAGGTTTCCGGTTGCGGTGGTTTGAACATAACGTGAATCAGAATCAGTTCGAGAATAAGAATCAGTTACATCTCTTTTTAAATTTAATCCATTATCAACTTCGGTTTTGGTATAAGAATCGGCTACGTTGCGTTTTAAATTTAATGAATTATCAACTTCGGTTTTGGTATAAGAATCGGCCACGTTCCGTTTCAAATTTAATGAATTATCAACCTCTGTTTTGGTATATGAATCGGCTGTATTGCGTTTTAAATTTAATGAATTATCAACTTCGGTTTTGGTATAGGAATCGGCTACGTTCCGTTTCAGATTTAGTGAATCATCGATTTGAGTTTTAGTATAGGAATCTGCAACGTTTCTTTTTAAATTTAATTTATTATCAATTTCAGTTTTTTTATAACCTTCATCCTCATTAATATATCGATTATCTCCAAATGTAACACTGATGCCGCCAGATGTGCCACCACCACCACTACTTGTTGTTCCGTTCCATGAGGGTGTTCCAGAAAATAACATTTTTTACTGTCTATTTTATAGAATCTAAAATCGCCCTAAAGTCTTCGGGTCTTTCCTTCGAGTTATTAATTTTATATAAAAAATACAACGCCGCTTGCCCGCAATAACTTTTGTCAAAGGTTTGAAATTGTTCGTGATAATCTCCACATAAACGATTTTTAGTATGATTAAATTTATCTTTTATTTCCTGTAACGGAGGAAGCGCGTATGAATCAAAAAAATAAACAAGTTTTGGTTTTGAATAAACTGCTGACCAATGAACACCGTTTTCTTTTGTTGTTTCAATATTAACAATGAAAGATCCATATCTTGGTAAGTCTTTTATCTCATCCCGCATAACACATCTAAATGGTTTTATTTTTAACTGCCGCGCCCAATTTGTTAATTCGATATTGCTTGTTGTGTCTGTTCCATATCGTTGTTTGAATATATGCCAATTCATGGTCATTTTATGTTCCTGAAAAACGTTTGGTTTTAGTTAGTTTAGTAGGTGTGGGTTTTAACAATTCCTTTCTTATTTTATCAGCTTGTAACTGCCTTAATTTTGCTAGTTCTAGTTCGTAATTATCTTCAGCTTTTTTAACTTTTTCTGATTGTTTTTTTAGTAAATTATTATTATTATTACCCATTTTTACTATAGGATTAAACCTGTTTTATACGTAAAATTACTGTTATTGATTGCCCACCAAAACTTATTAATCTATCGCTTTCATCTACAATCCTAATATAAATTGATTGAATAGTATATTGATTTAAAGGATAATATATTGGGGTTTGGGGTGCAACAATCATTTTCTCTCCAATTGGAACAGCAAGAAACGGGATTGAATAAATAATTCCACGTTGAACCAAAACCCCATTATCATCTGTTATATAACCGCCGTTTGATATGTCGGTTGTTATATTAATTGTATTGACTCCGCCCTCAATGTTTCCCACTGTATCACCGGTGCTTGATGCGGTAACTATTCGGGAATTAAATCCAAGTATTGTTCTGAGTGAATTTGCAATTGTAAAATCAACCTGATATCCGGTTCCTAGTGATAGGGTGAATCGGCCAGAAGGTAAATCAACGCCAATAACAATCGCGCCCGCTACCCAATCACCATTAGTTGTTAATTCTCCTTCTATATAAGCATTCAAATCGGTATAACTATAAGCTCCCGGATTAAAGCTAAACGTTGTCCAATTGGCTCCGGAATCTTTAGAATATCTAAATTGATTATTTGTTGCATTAATTAATTGAGGCATGTTAAAAACTGAAAACATTATTAAACCAATTTGATAACTTAGGCTTTGATTGAGTTGTAACGGATCGCGCAATATAATCCTTTGTTCACTGGTTGTCATTATAAACTGTAGGGTTGTACTAAACTTTGAATTAGTTCGATCTACCAATTGCTTTATAGCGTCTAAATTTGCTGCCATTTTTATAGTGGGGAATAATAGCATCGGACTTCGTCCGCGAACCATAGGTTCGATCGGCACGCAGACTACGTCTGATCCTCGTCCTCATTATCTTCTTTTATCAAATTTGTTAAGATTCGATTTTTTCTTTCTAACCTAGGGTTGATATATATGTGTTTGTATTGACTATCATCCCAAATTTTTTTACACATACTTTTAAATGGTTTTGTATACAACCCAGGATTAAATCTCGCGTGAATATTTTGTAGATCATAGTTATCTAAATCAAACATTACACAACAGCTAGCATTCTTTTTTATAATCGATTCTAATTCTCTAAAGGATTGAGTAAGATAAAAAGCTCCAATTCCATCTCCTCTACCACTAACAAAAATTTCCTTTTGCAATTCTTGATCTCCGTCATTAATACAATCATCAAATATAATTAGTGTTTTATCATTTTTTGGAATTTTGTCATAAGTTAATCGGTTTGATATTGTAATTGTTGGGGGGTTATTGTCCATATTTTCTGGTTCGAACCTTTGGTTCGCGGACTCCGTCCGACCTTCTGCCATTTTTTTACATAAATCCTCAATGTCATTTAGGTTAAATCGCGGGTCATCATCGTCCTCATATTGCTCATATGCTCTTAACATTCTAAACAAGATTTCTTTTTTTAATTTGTTTTTTAATCCATGTTTAAGAAATTCATAATATTTTATTCTAGGTTTATTAGTATAAATTATTAAATTATTATAGTCTAACATTCCATCGGTTGTTAGCAGATCATAAACAAAGTGGGTTTTTCCTTTGCCAGATCCACCAATTACTAAACAAAGAAAAGGATCGTTTGGAAATATTTTATTATGTTTTGCTTTTACCATTTTTAAATATAAAATTTAACTATTTTTTATCTACTGGTACCTTATTAGCAACGGTACCATCTGCTAGAGCATATGCCATATATTCCTCTAGAAGCAATACGTGGGCGTCTAGTGCCTGATTGCCGGTTTTATTAATCTCTAACATATAATTCAAACCAAGGTTGGCTACATTTTCTTTCTGTGCGGTTAGATCAAAAACAACCACTGGATGAATGTTTAGAAACTCCGTGGGTGTGTACTGAGGAACAGCATACGCTTCATTTTTGACATAATCCTGATAATATTTTATAAAATCATTAACATCATTATTTGCTGTATTTAGATTTAGTACGGTTTTAACTGGATAATATTGATCATCAACCTGCAGGCGGATATTCTGAACATTAAACTCGTTAATAGCTGTAACCTCGTTGTCTGTTGCGGTGGCTGCCTGAGCTGCAACGGCTCCTGATTGAAGCCAATATAAATCTCCATTTGATCTTTTACTGTTTCTATTTGTTATTTTAAACCATACAAAAATATATCTAGCACGACGTTCTGAAGTAGTTAGCTGCCACTGGAAATAATCCTGGTTATTATTAATTGTTCGCATAAAGTGCCGCCGATTCAAATAAAAGATTTCCTGATCGCGCATTATCTGCTTATTTATGTATTCTAATAGCGGTGCCGTTACCTCGAATTTTGGGACGACTAATTGAATTGATGCTATACGAATTGCGATATCGGTTGAAATCGCGGTTCCATAAAGTATCCTAGGCTGATATCCGCCAGATATTTGCAACTGAATACCAAATTTTAATCCTTTCCATACCCGATTTGGTGAGAAGAACCCAAAGAGCGGAAAGATTGAAAAGTCTTGCTCATATGCCGTTGCCGTGGTTAATACCGCGACTGGGAATTTATTCTGACGATCTATAAAACCAGTGTTAATATCTTTTGTGTTAGTCATTGCAGTTACAACTGGAACGATATTGGTATTAAGATAAGCTATAAGAGCTGCGGTATCTGCGCCGGCTGCATTTTGTACATTAGGGAAAACTACTGCTTGTCCATTGCCCTTATCCGGCATCCAACCAACATTATCACCAACCTGTTTTGATAAATAAGTATAATTTAAATGTTTCAAAACTCCATTAATCTCAGCTGGGTTTGTTGATGTCTCAACAACGGCTCCATTAACTGTTAGTTGAGCTTGGGAAAAACATTTATAAAACCAATCATTTTCTATAATAATTCCAGAACGGTCTGCGATATCACCGGCTACAAGAGCGGTTCCATCGTTTCTGGTATACAACCATCTAACACGGAAAAAGGCATTTTTAAGATCTAATATGCTGTCGGTTGCCCCAATGTCAAAAGCTACAGTTCCAGTAGTAAAATTGTTTGAGTTATCACTTGTTGGTAGGGTAGCATTTAAATCTCTTGCCCTGATCTCATTAATATACTGTCGATGCTTTTTAAAATGAAATTTGTCACTCCATATAGTTTTTGTTTCGGCCATTTTTTTAAGTTAAAAAAGTTTTTTATATTAAAAAATGAGTCAATTTATGGACGTTGATGGAGAATTAGCGATTTATAGAGAGAAGCAAAAATATTCTGATTTTGTTAGAAATTTACAAAAAAGAAAGTTAGGAATACAACTAGCTGGTGATAGATTTGCTGCCCCTTTTGTTAATCCTATTACGGGTAAAATTAGCGAACTAGAAAAAACAGATAAAGATCTTCTTGAAAAAATTGCCAAGAATACCGAGCCAAAAGAGGATGAAATTTTAGATGATCCGCCTACTTATGATGTTGATCAAGCCCTATTGAGAGTTGCTGAGATTAGACGTGCAGAACGGGATGGGATTGTTGAATATCCGAGAGCTGCACCACAAAGTATTGCTGTGACAGATTTAGGTAATGATGACTACCGAATTGGTGGGGTTGATAAAAATCGGAATGATCTATATAGAGAACTGGGCGGAGCATATAATATTATTATGAACCCGAGGGTAAAGTTTAACCCTGATTTATATACTAGAGATGAATTAGTAAGTGCTAAAATTTTTTACGATGAATTAGGAGTAAGAGCTGCTAAAAATACCAGCTTGTATAAAAGGATTGTTGATTCTATAAATAACAAACCGGCGGTTGGTGAAGGATTTAAAACTCCGCGAAAACTTGTTTTAGCTGCCGCGAAAGCTGCTGGACATACGGGGATCGACCCGTAGAGTCGCGAACCTTTGGTTCGATTAATTAAATTTATTTTTTATAAAAATGGATAATACGATAAATGAATGTCTTTGTAAACCTATTTATGATAAGGTAGGTTCTGACAGAATACTAAATAAGATATTTCAAGATGATTTAATAATTGCAAACCGTATTAAAACAATTCAAATGAGGCTAGGATATCTTTATGAATTATTAGCTATTGAACATTTTGGTTTTGAAAAAATTAAGAAAATTGATTTAATTCATACTGAAAGAAAAATTGCGTTAGAGTTAAAATCTTCTGATAACACAGATAATTCATCGAGTCGATTTAGAAATATTCAAAAGTTATTAGAATTTAAAAATGTTAATCCTGAATTTGAGTTATATTATATTTGCATTAATAATACTACTAAAGCCCCCGTACAAAAGATATTTGATAATGGAGTTACATTGTTAACTGGGGATTTTGCTTTAAATTTTTTATATGGTGATCAATATTTGGAAATTACTAAACTAATAGAAACGTGTTTTTTAAAGATTAAAAATGAGCAATCAATTAGTGTTTGAAGGAGGATTGTTGGATATTCAAAAAGGATTAACAAGCTTACCACCAATCTTTACTACTGGTAGGTATACAAATGAATTACACATTCCAGGGTACTCGTATGCAGGTTATCCCGTGGCCTGAGTGGTAGAAGCAAAGCTACTGCTAGTCACTATTAGTGGCGATGTCTCCAAATTGCGTGAAACCCGTCATACAGCTTCAAGTACCACTTCGATTGAGAAATCTTTTGAAGGAACAGAGGTAACTCCTCTTCCCAATGGTAAAAAGCTTGAAGACATGGTGGCAATGCGCAGCCAAGCTCCTAAGTATTTTAAATATAAGGAGAAGGTTCAGAGAGCAGACGGAGATGGGCGGTAATTATCGCCGCTTAAGGTGTGCTCCAGCCTCATTCGAAAGATTGGGGGTAAACTACCCGGCACTCGTTTGGATTTAAGATTAAATCCTGACAATACTCCAAAAGCTGATTCAATTCCAATAAATGGGATTGATTGGTTAGCATACTATCACGACTTAGCATATAGAGATGCTGACAAGAACCCTCCCGAAGAAGCGTTAAGATTAAAACATGAAGCCGATCAAAAAATGATTCAAGGATTAGATAACTTACAAGGCTTATCAGTAGGCCAGAGATTAACTAGGTGGATGGTTAAAAAGATTCTACAATCTAAAGTTAAATTTGGTTTAGGAATTAATTACAACCAACATGGTAATAATTGTGTCGAATGTTTGTTATTAAGTGGTAGTGGGCTAAGTTATAATAAGGCTAAGGTTCTTCATAAAGAATACCGAAAACCTAAATTTTATAGAAAAATCATGAACTTCAAAAAGAATGAAATTTGGTATGCTGATTTAATGTCGATGCCAAATGATAAAGGATATAAATATATTTTAACAATATTAGATGGTTTTACTCGCTACGCGTGGGCTGTTCCTTTAAAATCCAAAAAGGGAGAGGTGGTTGCTAGTGCTTTTAGAAGCATTGGAGAAAAAAGTGAAAGGTTGTGTGTTGACGAAGGAAAAGAATTTTACAATCCTCACATGTATAAATTGTATCATTTTGAAAAAGGACAAGAAAGGAAAAAGGACGCGAATGGGGAGTATATTAATAAAATTTATTCTATTTATGGAGAGAGTAAAAACGCATTAATAGAAAGATTTAATAGAACTTTAGGTAAGAACTTATGGTTTCAGTTTAGTCTTAATGGTAACCAAAAGTGGGTAAAAATATTACCAGACGTAGTGAAAGATTATAACAATTCATATCATTCAGCTATAAAGATGACTCCTCAACAAGCTTATAACAATCCTGAAAATGTTAGGGTTACTTTTGGAGAATTTGAAAAAAAGAAAACTAAAGGTTTTAAAGTTGGTGATTCTGTTTATATCTATAAATGGAAAGATAAGTTTGAAAAGGGAAGAAAAGGATATTGGAAAATAAGTGAGAAATTTACTATCAGTAAAGTTTTAAATACAAATCCCACCACCTATATCATTGCTGATAAGGATGGTGACGAAATATTGGGTTCATTTTATGAAAACCAGCTAATGTCAGCTTAAGTTCAATCCGTTACTTAAGGCAACAAGGTAGTAAATTTTTTATAACAAACAAAAACAATATTATTACTATTATTGTTACTAATATTATTATTGACATTTGTTCAACAGTTATCAAACTTAAATTATCATTAAGGTCATTAATTGGTACATTTCCGATATAGGAATAATTTACCTTCATTTTTTTATATATATTTTTAACAATAAATGTTGTTTCTGTTACAGAATAATAGTTCATTTTTTACATAAAAATTTCAATTTCGCTCTCTGAATCACTAGTTTCATATGAGCTATTTGTTGAGTTTGAATCATCTGAACGAACCTCCCAATCATCTGAATTTAAATAATCACCAAGTTGAAATATTAACTCACCCTCTTGTTCTAGATCATACAACCCATCCAACTCTAACGGATAAAGTTTTAGATCGTGCTTATCGTCATATTTTAGATAAACTTCATCAATTATTCCATTCAAAATATGTTGTTTTATTATCTCTGAATTTTTAGCAACAGTCTCAAAAGTATCACTAACAGAAAAGGTGTAAACGCGGTTCATTTTTAGTAACAGAAAAAGACCCTACGCGCCTGCGGCGCGGCCTGGGGTTATAAAGTAGTAGTAGGTAAAAGAACGCTTCTAGATCAGACCTATTGAAAATGATGATTTGAAGGGCTATTAATGGGGGGACGCGAGGGGATTGTTATTGATGATTTGGGTGATTTGGGTGAATATTGTGTTGTTTTGTGTGAGTTGGTAGTGATTGTGAGAGTTTGTGAGAGGTAGTGGGAGGTAGTGTGTTTAAGGGGGGTAAAGGGTATTTAGATGTGTTTTTTTAGTACCCCCTCGTGTCCCCCCACTAGCCCTTCAAATCAGCATGTTAAATAGGGGTTCTGGGGCTAGAAGCGTACTTTTACCTACTACTTGCGTACTGACGTTGGAGAGAAAAGCAAAGACAGAGATTTATGCTTTACTAAATAAAAAGGTTTCGTATTATTTTGATTTTGATCTCTTTTGACGAGCTCAGGGGCTTTGCTGCCCTGTAATTTTCCTTTGTCCTTTATGACGCTTTAGGCTAATTGTTCAAAGTGGCTTTTTTATCTGTTTTTTTGCACACCGACAGCGGCATGACGACGGCGACATGAAGTCAGCGACTCGAATACAGCGACCTGAGAACAGCGACTCAAGCACAGCGACTCGAGGACAGCGACTCAAGCACAGCGACTCGAATACAGAGACTCGAGGACAGCGACTCGAGGACAGCGACTCGAGCACAGCGACTCAAGCACAGCGACTCGAATACAGGGACTCAAGGACAGCGACTCAAGGACAGCGACTTGAGGACTGCAACTCAAAGACAGCGGTCTGAGGACAGCAAATTGTCCTTCTGCTTACTGTCCTCCGCTTTTTTGAGGAGGATGCAGGTGCTCATGCTCGCACAGCAGCAACCCCTCCCCGCTGCTCTTTGAACTGGCTGCACGAAATCCCATTGGCGGAGGGGCAAGAAAATCTGTTTCTAAATTAGGAATCATTCCATCTGTTGAGAGAAAAAACGAGTGTTGAAAGACACTGGAGTCCGACAGTGTGATGTGCTCGCTTCACTATCAACTTTATTGAATATTTCTATCCAAAGAAAGACCATATCGAAAGTTTTCAGCAAAAAGCCGTTCGGCCATAAAAATGAACTGCGGATTTTCATTGAAAAACTGCAGGAGCGTTGGTCCTCGATCGAAAATCTTCTACCTGTTCCTAACAGTTAGTGCGGCAGCTGGTGTCGCATTCGTCTTACTGCTAATATGTGTTCAGTCAGCAGCCTTCAGTTATAAAGGTTTCAAAGCGCCTCACGCGCCACTCTCTGCCGGCACTGACTTTGGCATAAACCAGAGCGATAGGGCCTTTCAAGAGCAATACGGGCGTCTCGTCCGCCGCATGCGTGAGTTGCTGTACCGCTTCGACCGGCCGGGCCTGCTGCTGCCGCTCATGCGGCTCTCCGAAGCCGAGAGGAGCCGCTCGCACCGGGTGGTGGCCGGCAGGGCGTGGCTCCGCAGCCAGTCGGTGGTGGTGGCAGCCACCGTGCGCAACGGCATGGTCGGCCTGCCCAGCTCCATGCGCATTGTCCAGCGCCTCAGAGCTCTGTTCAACGAGTCCTGGCTGGTGTTGGTTGAGAACGACTCGACGGACTCGACTCGAAGCTTCCTGTACAACACGACGCTGACCGACCCGAACGTGCGGCTGCTGGGCTGCGGCCGGGTCAGCTCCCCGCTGCCGTGCCGCATCGACATCCGCTACAGCAGCGGGCGCCGGCACGTGCCCGGCTCCTACATAAAGCGGAACTTTACCGAGGAGGTCGAGCGCGGCCTGGCCATGTCCGCCCTCCGCAACATGTACCTGGACTACATCTACGAGCACCTGGCCGACCGAGCATCGCTCCTGCTGATCATCGACCCGGACATCACCTGGCAGGACTGGGATCTGGACAGCATCGCCCAGGGACTTTACTACTTTGCGGCCAAGCCCAAACTGCAGCAGCTGTGCGCTCATACTACTCAGAACAGCCACCTCTACGACCCGTGCACGCTGAGCTTCCACCTGAACAAGCGTTTCGGCGAGGACACCAAGTACCCTGTGGTCAGCTACGAGAAGTCGCTTCGGGACGCGCCGCGCAGCCTGCCGCCGGTGAAGGTGGAGAGCTGCTTCCAGGGCGTGTCGTTCTACCGGATGTCGGCTCTGGCGGCCCGCAGGCTGCGCTACGAGAGGAGTCAGGGCGAGTGGATGTGCGAGCACAACACGCTCTCCAGGCAGCTGGACGAGGTGTACATCGACCCGCAGATGCGGCTGCGAGTCAGGGCTGCTAACGTGGGCTGATGTGATGTGCTTTTGAGACCTACAATTGAATTAATAAACTGCCCCATACGCTTTTCTCAAGATTCACTCGGATTAGGACCACAACCAGAAAGAGGACCCGAATCTGTAGACTTGAAACCAAAGTTACCGAAATAATCACTTCAAGCACTGGTGATGCAAGAGCGCATCAGGAAAACAGAGGCGAAACTATAATTACCGATGAATATAGGCTCGACTAGATGTACTTAGAACCCGAGGCCTAAAGTCGGAGTCCTTCGCTTGCAGATAGGTGTACTTTGGAGTAGGAGTGAGAGTAAGGCTTTTGAGCACGTCTTGGCACGACTCGGCCGTTGTACGCGGGAGAGAGTCGTGGGGACAGAGTGCTCAGGAAAATTTGCTCTCGAGTCAACCCTCACCTTGTGTACCTCAGCCTTATATAACTCGGCAAGGCCGCTGGTGCACACGCAGACCATATAGAAATGAGGCTGCAAATCTCGGGTCCAGTCCAGGCAAGAATTTGCACAAAAAAGCATCGTAAAAGTGATCCTACCTTCACCCACCCTATTTCGATCGATACGTGGCAGATTATACGTGAGTTTTCTTCCCTATCAAGCGCACTCAATTCTATACGGCCTGTATGCAACCTTCTCGCTTTTATTTTCAAAGATGTCATGGTTGTTCTAACCAATTCCAATTAAAGTCTGTTTGTTAATTACGCATTTAAAACAATTGAATTCCGAATCGGTAGTCAAGAGTATAACATAATTATATGGTTTAAAATGGTTTCTGTTCCAGTCATCTGCGATGAGAATGCTGAGACTGTCCTCTGTTATTCAACTCTAATTCACTCGAATATTAAACACTCTAATTGCTATCGTTATCTGAGGATTTTGGGACTCGATTTCCAGTGCAGAAAGTGCTAGCAGCTGAAAAATTCGCTATCGAAACACTAACTAACTGAATAACTAACTAACTAACTAACACGCTATAAGTGAATAACACTGGGGAGTTCAATATAATGACAGTGTCTGAGCGCACAGAACTCCCAGTTCCAAACCGATGGGTCGGGGAACAGTCTCAAAGTTTCACTAACTGTTGTGGAACCTTATTCCTGCAGGAGTTCACTTTATTGGCGTCAGGAGTCGCGATTAGTTCTCTTTCTCTGGTGGTGGTCGGATACGAGAGTAGTTCAGTTTACAGAGAAAGGCAATTTTATAGTCGAAGTCTAATTTATTTCTCGAGCCCTGAACTCAAGCACAGAACCTGCTCACAGAACAGTGCGTGCAGATTTCTGGCACCAGCTAAAGCGAAGAATCTGTGCTGTCTACATTATTCTAGGAAATCGTAATAAAAAGTCAATGAAAATCGAAGAGAGTTAGAACCGATTCAAATATTTTCTCCGATCCCTTAAGACTGAGAAAATATGCCTTTTTAGCTTAAAAATATCAACGGAAATCGGTCTCTCAAATCTGCATCTGCTCTCGCTCTCGCGGTTCCTACCAATTCTGGTTCTTGAATCGGAATTATTTTGGTTTTAGAACTAATCTTTGTGAAAAGCCTATTTTTCCTTGATTTGAATTCGAATTTCAAATAGTGAGATTCAAATCAAAGTTAAGTCACCCCTACCATAGTTTTCATATAAAGTTATTTTTGGGATAAAATAAATTACACCACTGCAACATGTGTCGTCACAATTATATGAGGAGTTGTTTGGTCCAATTTAATAACTTAAATATTAATACTCACCATTTTGCATTTTTATTATATTGTAGTAGGGCCTAATGATAATGTAGTTGTTTTTTATACTGTAAATAGAAGAAAAAGATAGGCCTAAGCATAACTTTATTAATATAACTATAACTATACTAAATATTATAATTTTAATACTGTTGTCACTTTTTGTAAGGCATAAGGCATAGAATTAATATAGAATTCTAGATTCATAGAATTCCAAATCTATAGAATTAAATTTTATTTAGTCAAATAAATTTGTATCAATAAATAACTGTTTGTAATCTCTATTGAATATGATTAGAGACTCAAGTTAATTTTTTATTTATACTTGTATTGTATAATGTATTTGAAGCATTTAAAATTTTGCTGATTATAGTTTCTTCCTTTTTTCATTGATAAATCTTATTTGCCATTAAATTTTAGCACAAAATAAGCCAATTATAATGTCTTTAATATAGACATTGCTAAAATCTAATAAGCAAAGGATCTGTAAAAGAGTTGCTAGCTGAATATATAGACTATATATAGCTTGATTAAATTATCATTACAATAATTTTAAATCTTAATAATACCTAGGATGATAATTTTTTTATTTCTTATTTTCTTTCTCCCTTGCCACCTTCTGATTGGCTTTCCATTCTTGCCTCTTCTTAGTCCCGCTTTCTACCCCACCCTTATCTTATCTTTAGTTTATTAACTTGAATATATATGTTTGGGCCTTGAGCTACTCTGCTCTGTTTTGTGTTTTATCTTGCTATGGTTTTGGTTGAATCTTTTGCTGTTTATTATTAGTTTTTATAATGTCATAAGTAGGTCATAGCTACTCATAGAAAAGGTAGCCAATAGGCTAGTTAGCTTTGTATATGATTTAATAAATACTCTAGTGATGAACTATCCTAAGTTATAAGATTATAGCCACTATATGGGCATTACTAGTGAAACTCAAATTGATTTAAATATTGAATAGACAATGCTCCTAGAGTCCCATAGATCTTTTAACTCTATATTTTTATTATTTCTCATTATTTGTCTTTTTTCATTCATTGCTTCATTTAAAATATACTAGGCAACATATTTAAGCTTATACCCTAAAAATATTAACTTAAAATTTCTTAAATCTTAGTCCCAAAATGATACAAGTCCCACCATGTCTATAATTCTTATCTTAATTATGAGCAATGATTTTTGGCTAGTGAAGAGAGTCAAAATTTATTGCAAAAAGTTAGATTTAAACTGCCATTTTTTGACCATTGCACTATTTTTGCAGTGAGTTCTTAATATGTTGCTAGGTATATTTTTAACTTGATTTGGCATATATTTTTACTAATATGATTTTTTTGCTTAGAAAAATTTAGACTAAAAACATTGTTATAAAAGATCATGTGGTCTTTGATAGCAACAATAGAGCTAAACTGCACTGTATTTTGCCAAAACTATGACCTAGTTTGCCCAAGAAGAATATTTATTTAGAATTGATTTAATAGTAGACGAACTGAACAGAAACAGTAAGCAATAAACATAAGCACATGTTAAATACTGATTCACAATAGACACTGAAATAAAAGAGATGTCAATTAGTTGTCATGCAGATAAAGATGCTTACCAGCTTTAGACACCTCTGAAAGTACACTTGAATATGGTTCACCCACGGAATGCATTTCTTTCTTCTTTTGAATGCACTAACATGTGATGCTGTTCCATCATAGCATTCGCTGCTTAAGCCAAGTTTTTGTCATTCACTTCACATTGGATGGCAGTGACCTGAATTTTCTGGTTTACTGCCAACTTCAGTGCTGATGCTGCGCACTCAGCTGGATTGATGAGGAAGGGTGAATATGGCGGCAGATAGTGGCAGTGGTCGCAGTTTTGGCAAACAAACTAGATAGCAAAATGTTAAAATAGTATTTACGCCTTTTAACACACATTTGCTCAGACAGAGATGCAGTAGTAAATTGGTTTATTTACTTCAACTGGCAACTCTTTGCATGATCCTTTGCTAATTAGATTTTAGCAATCGGATTGAATCGCTTGAAGCAATGGGCAGCTCAGACGGGCGGGTGATTGTCATCACTGGTGCCAATAGGGGCATCGGGTTCTGCCTTGCCCGCAAGCTGATCGCTGATGCAGCCAGCGAATCTGCCTCCTCAGCCCTGGAGAAGCCGCCCCAGCTGACTCTGTGTCTGTGCTGCAGAAATTTGCAAGCAGCTCGAGCTGCCGCGGAGTCGCTGCGCAGTTTGGCTGCGGCTGCTTTTAATTCTGCTTCTAGTGGTAGAAATTTAACGTCGGATTCTTCTTGGTGTCGCATTGACCTGTGCAAACTGGACACCAGCGATTTCGATTCTGTTCGCGATTGCACGCAGTGGCTACTAAATCGGTTGGCTATTTTTGCACTTTGTACTTTTGGTGTTCAAGTTATGAATTGTAGATTGTGCTGTACTTCGGTTTTCCCTATCTGTGTTTTTATTTAGTGTGCTGCGTTTGTGCTCTGCAGTTCTAGTGTAGCTTTGTTGCACTTTCTGTGTTTTGAGTGTACTTTAGGTATGACTTTGTACTTTCTCTGTTTTAAGTGCACTTTAAGTATGACTGTATGTACTTTCTCTGTGTTTTGAGTGCACTTTAAGTATGACTGTATGTACTTTCTCTGTGTTTTGAGTGCACTTTAAGTATGACTGTACTTTCTCTGTTTTAAGTGTACTTTATGGCTTCGTTGCACTTTCTATGTGCTTTAATTGCACTTTAAGTATCCCTTTGTTTGTACGTTCTGTGTGTTTTGAGTGTACTTTAAGTATTCCTTTGTACTTTGTGTGTTTTGATTGTACTTAAACGTTACCTTGTTTGTACTTTCTGTGTGTTTTGAGTGCACTGGCTTTTTTGTACTGTCTGTATTATCAAAGGTACATGTAATTAGCTACTCAGTAATTCTACTCCCATCAGTATTATAATCGGAGGTAGGGTCCAAGTACTCAAATTCCAGTAAAACCAGGCCGCAAGAATCTGCCGACCCGCAGGTACAAGCGAATAGATATGCTCTACCTGAATGCCGGCATTCTGCTGGTCAGCCGGGTCGATTGGTTCTATTTGATCCGTAATTTCATAAGCCGGGAGGCCTGGTCCATGCTCACCACAGGCCTGGGCGTTCTCGTGCAGGCCGACTTTGACTGCCAGGACGGCAGGCGGGGCGTCTTTAAGACTAACGTTGGCGGCCACTTCCTGCTCACCATGGGGCTGCTGCATCCGCCTGATGGCGCGCCGTCGCCTCTTGGTCGGCATTCCGCGACGGGTCAGGTGAGAACAGGGGCCGGAGCCTGAGAACTTGCTGGGAATTGTCTCTGTACCTGTGTTTGAGAATCCCGTTTGAACCATCTGAATCAAAATTAAATAGGCCTTGAATCTCCACAGAATCGCCAATTTAGCTCGCCCTGAATCTCCCCAAGAGTCGCCCACTAAGATCCCTCTTGAATCTCCCCAAGAATCGCCCATTAAGATCGGCCTGAATCGCCCCAAGAATCGCCCTGAATCTTCAAAAGAATCGCCCATCAAGATCGCCCCTGAATCTCTCCAATAATCGTCCTGAATCTTTCAAAGAATCGCCCATTAAGATCGCCCTAAATCTCCAAGAATCGCCCTGACAACCCGCAACAGGCCAGTCGAGTTGTGTGGACTTCATCCTGCAACGCGTCGCGCCGTCACTTCAAGCTGTCCGACCCCGAGTGCCGCCACTCCATGGCGCCCTACGCCGCTGGCAAGCACGCCATCGACCTGCTGTGCCTGCACCTCAACAGCCGCTACCAGCCCGCCGGTGTGCAGTTCTGCCCGGTGGACCCGGGCCTGGTGGTCACCAACCTGGCTGAAGGCATCGTGCCGCTGTGGTTCTGGTACCTGGCCTGGCCGCTGCTGTGCCTGCTTCGCCTGCTGGTGACCAGCTACAACCTGACCGCGGAGAACGGGGTGCACGCGCTGGCGCAGGTGGCACATCCTGGCGAGCGCCTGCGGCCAGACTGCAAGTACTTCAGCCGGACCGGCCTGCTGGGACGGCCCTACATGGGCGTCGAGCCGATATCTGGCAGCCAGGATGAGTCCGAAATGCTCTACCAAAGCTTGCTGGATTACGCAGAGCTGCGGGACCGGGTGTCTTAGAGATCTAGAACCCTATTTTTAACTCTAGAGAGTGACGCTATTGGGCTTTTAGTATTATCAGATTGCCCTTCTATGTTTGTCCCTGACAATTTCCTGCTGAACATCTATATTTGTTAATTATTTTACTTTTCTTAATTCTGCCTACATTCCCTTTCTCAATCCCGCTAAATACCCTACCCAGTATTAATTTCCCCTAGATGTACATCGTCTTGTCTTAATCCCGTCCAGTCCCGACTTATTCTTCTCCAGATCCTCTGTGTCTTATTCCCTCCTTAGGCCTTAGCTCTCCAGTGTCATCACCCCCCCCCCCCTAGATCCTTTGTGTGCTGATTCCCCCCACATCCCCTGTCTTAATTCCTCCCAGATCCACTGTCCTAATTCCCCCAGATCCACTGTCCTAATTCCCCCAGATCCACTGTCTTAATTCCCCCAGATCCACTGTCCTAATTCCCCCAGATCCACTGTCTTAATTCCCCCAGATCCACTGTCTTAATCCCCCCAGACCCACTGTCTTTATTCCCACAGATCCTCTGTGTCTTAATTCCCCCCCAGATCCACTGTCTTAATTTCCTTCTAGATCGCCAGTATATTGATTCCACTAGATCTCCTGCATAAACCCTCTCCATATCCATTGCTTTAATACCCTACAGCTCCCCTGTCCTAGTTCTCCCCTAGACCCTATCTCAATTGCCCCCGAAGCCACTATCTTAACTCTTCCATTTTTATTATATAATGTTGTAGTTTGTTCCGTCTGAGTGTGCCTGAACGTTTGCTATATTTTTGATTTCCTGCTGAGTTTAACCTGTCCAGATATTCTTGTTTCCAAGCGCTTTGATTTGCCTTCAATTTTGTGATTTGCCAAATTTAATAGTTTGCTATATTTTCAATGGATGCTTGTAAGCTAGTGCAAGTAGTATAATAAAGATGATACGATTCGAATAAATAGTAATTCCCAGAAAACTGGTTTATTAACGATCGTTTATATTGTAAAAATCTTTTTCAACAAGTGTGTCAGGGGTCGGATAAATACCCTAATTTTTCTAGATGTCACCAATTGGGCCCAATCTAGCTCAGCCAATGAGAGAGCAGTTACAAAGTCACGTACGAAGCTCAGTCTAGGGGACAGGCCCGATCTGGCTCAGCCAATGAGAGAGCAGTAAGGAGAGAGGCCAAAGTCAGACGTGCAAAGCTCAGTCTAGGAAACAGGCCCAATCCGGCTCAGCCAATGAAAGAGCAGTAAGGAGAGAGGCCAAAGTCAGACGAATAAAATGAATGAGAGAACAAACATAAACTTGTTTTTATTTACTTTAATTCAATTGCCAATGCATTTCGACCCTTGTAGGTCATCGTCAGGTAGGTCAACAGTTGAATCAACTGTTTATTAAAATTTTCAATTTCATTACTGCCCTGACGATGACCTACAAGGTTCGAAATGCATTGGCAATTAAATTAAAGTAAATAAAAACAAGTTAATGTTTGTTCTCATTCATTTTATTCCTATTTATTAAGCGAGCTACTCTACCAAAGTCAGACGGACAAACTCAGCCTTGGGGGTCAGACCCAATCTGGCTCAGCCAATGGGAGAGCAGTTAGAAGAGAGGCCCAAGTCTGTCGGACGAAACTCAGCCTAGAGGTCGGGCCCAATCTAGCTCAGCCGAGCAGTAAGGAAAGAGATCAAAGTCAACAACAAGCAAGCAAGAGGAAAACTAAACTGTTTATCGGCCTGGTTGGGGGCTGGGGCTTGGGCACCCCTTTTCTCTCTTGCTTGCTGTGAACAACGCACTTGGATTTGTTTTAAAATTTTCCGGCACTGCTAATTTAATGAGTCTGCCTTTAGAAAGCCAGAAGCGATTATTGCAGCTGCAAAAAGTTTAAAAAATTGTTAAATTAAATTTCTTAAAATTTACTATTAGAAAAGCAGAAAACGCTAGATTTTCTACTAAAAAACAGTAGATGAAGCGCATTTTTTCTAGTAGCATCCAGTTATTCCAGATCTTTGAGTGCTAAGCACGCGCAATAAAGTACAATATATGTACTTCGCGAATTCTAGTTTTTTTCTTTATATTATCTTGCAGCCAAAAAGAATTGTTGCCAATTTGAAATGAAGCGCTGCACAGCAGACATACTGAAGGCCCTGCGCCAGCTCATGTCCCGGCACCAGCTCAACGCCTATCTGGTGCCTTCTGAGGATGCGCACATGTCCGAGTACGTGGCCGACTGCGACAAGAGGCGGGCTCAGCTGACCGGCTTCACTGGCAGCGCCGGCACCGCCCTTGTCACCGAGGTGAGATATCCATCAGTTTTGGCAATGGTCTGCTGCTGTTGTTTTTCGATACATACCGTCTAGTGAGAGTCCAGATACTTGAGAATTAAAAGTAAATGTCCGGCCACAGAATGAAGGGCAGAAATCGGGAAGAATGAAGGCTCGGAAGCAGAGGAGAATGAAGGGGCGGATACCAAGGAGAGTGAAGGGGCAAAAACCGAGGAGAATGAAGGGGCGGAAACCGAGGAGAGTGAATGGGCGGAAACCGAGGAGAATGAAGGGGCGGAAACCGAGGAGAGTGAATGGGCGGAAACCGAGGAGAATGAAGGGGCGGAAACCGAGGAGACTGAAGGGGCGGAAACCGAGGAGAGTGAAGGGGCGGAAACCGAGGAGAATGAAGGGGCGGAAACCGAGGAGAGTGAAGGGGCGGAAACCGAGGAGACTGAAGGGGCGGAAACCGAGGAGAGTGAAGGGGCGGAAACCGAGGAGAGTGAAGGGGCGGAAACCGAGGAGAGTGAAGGGGCGAAGCCGAAACTCTATCCCTCACCCCGCAGTCCGAGGCGCTGATGTGGACAGACGGGCGCTATTTCCTTCAAGCCGAGCAGCAGATGGACTCCAACTGGACGCTGATGCGCGCCCTCGCCAAGGACGTGCCGACCCTCACGGAGTACCTGGCCAACCGGGGGTTCGCCCGGGTTGGCTTCGACCCGACAACGCTGCCCTTCGGCCGGTTCATTGAGATGCGGGACAGCCTGGCCGCGGGCGGCACCGAGCTGGTCGGCCTGCCGGACAATCTGGTGGACGCCGCGTGGACCGTCCGGCCTGAGAGGCCGCTGGGCAGGCGGCTGTTCCTGCTCACTGCCGAGGAGGCCGGGGCCGGACCGGCTGAGAAGCTCGCGCTGGTGAGTTCGGCTGAGTCCGCCTGCTGGAAGCGATTTTTTACTGTGTTCTGCTGTCTCTTGGCTTTTGATTTCTCTTCTTTTCTCCTCTCGGCTCCTTTGCCTTTATCTCCCCCACCTCTCCCACCTCCTGCACTCCCACCTATTCTTCTGCACTCTCACTTCCTCTCTTTCACTCTCACCTCCTCTCCTTCACTCTCACTTCCTCTCCTTCACTCTCACTTCCTCTCCTTCACTCTCACCTCTCCTTCACTCTCACTTCCTCTCCTTCACTCTCACCTCTCCTTCACTCTCACCTCTCCTTCACTCTCACTTCCTCTCCTTCACTCTCACTTCCTCTCCTTCACTTCCACCTCCTCTCCTTCACTCCCCTCCTCTCCTGCACTCCCACCTCTCCTGCACTCCCACCTCTCCTGCACTCCCTCCTCTCCTGCACTCCTACCTCTCCTGCACTCCCACCTCTCCTGCACTCCCACCTCTCCTGCTCTCCCTCCTCTCCTGCACTCCCTCCTCTCCTGCACTCCCTCCTCTCCTGCACTCCCACCTCTCCTGCACTCCCACCTCCTCTCCTGCACTCCCACCTCCTCTCCTGCACTCCCACCTCTCCTGCACTCCCACCTCCTCTCCTGCACTCCCACCTCTCCTGCACTCCCACCTCCTCTCCTGCACTCCCACCTCTCCTGCACTCCCACCTCCTCTCCTGCACTCCCACCTCTCCTGCACTCCCACCTCCTCTCCTGCACTCCCACCTCTCCTGCACTCCCACCTCCTCTCCTGCACTCCCACCTCTCCTGCACTCCCACCTCCTCTCCTGCACTCCCACCTCTCCTGCACTCCCACCTCCTCTCCTGCACTCCCACCTCCCCATCTGCAGCTCCGCCAGGAGATGCAGAAGTGCAAGGCCGGCCTGCTGATCCTGTCCGCCCTAGACGACGTAGCCTGGCTGTTCAACTACCGCGCAGTCGGCGTCATCCCGATGTCACCCGTGCTGTTTGCCTACGCCGCGGTCACGCCCGACTCGGCGCACCTGTTCGCCGACTTGCACGAGTCGGCCCTGGCCGAATTCAAGCAGCACGTGGCCGAGACCGGCGTCCAGCTGCACGCCTACGCCAAGTTCCAGTCCGAGTTGGAGAAGCTCGTTGCCGGCAGCAGCGGTAGGGTCTGGCTGGACCATCGGGCCAGCGCTGCCGTGGGACTGCCGGTGCCGAAGGCGCGAGTGTACACGGCCAACTCGCCTGCGTCTGTGCTGAAAGCGGTACGTCATTGATAGGTCTAGATCAGCTCTTCTAGGACAGCTCAGTTGGGGAAGGGTCGAGAGGACAAGTGAGTCAAAGTGAAGGCAGATTGGGCTGTGAAAAGACAGGTGAATTCTTGAGAGGACAGGTGGATCAATGAGAGGACAGGTGGATCAATGAGAGGATAAGGGGATCAATGAGAAGACAAGTGGGTCAATGAGAAGACAATTAGATTAATGAAAAGACAGGTGGGTCAATGAGAAGACAATTAGATTAATGAAAAGACAGGTGGGTCAATGAGAAGACAGGTGGATCAATGAGAGGACAAGTGGATCAATGAGAGGACAAGTGGATCAATGAGAGGACAGGTGGATCAATGAGAGGACAGGTGGATCAATGAGAAGACAGGTGGATCAATGAGAGGACAAGTGGATCAATGAGAGGACAAGTGGATCAATGAGAGGACAGGTGGATCAATGAGAGGACAGGTGGATCAATGAGAAGACAGGTGGATCAATGAGAAGACAGGTGGATAAATGAGAGGACAGGTGGATCAATGAGAGGACAAGTGAATCAATGAGAGGACAGGTGGATCAATGAGAGGACAAGTGGATCAATGAGAGGACAAGTGGATCAATGAGAAGACAGGTGGATCAATGAGAAGACAGGTGGATAAATGAGAGGACAAGTGGATCAATGAGAGGATAAGGGGATCAATGAGAAGACAATTAGATTAATGAGAAGACAGGTGGATCAATGAAATCCCAAATTACCCCTTCCCCAGGTAAAATACGCCCCGGAGCGAGCCGGCATGGCCCGGGCTCACGTGCTGGACGCGGTGGCGCTGTGCCGCTACCTGCACTGGCTGGAGCTGCAGCTGGCCGCCGGCTCCCCGGTCACCGAGCTGTCGGGCAGCAACCAGCTGGACCAGCTGCGCTCCGAGATGGAGGGCTTCGTTGAGATCAGCTTTGAGACCATCAGTGGGTCGGGCTCCAATGGGGCTATCATTCACTACCGGGTCACGCCGGAGACCGACAGGCCGATCGTCCCCGACGAAGCCTACTTGGTGGACAGCGGTGGGCACTACAGGTGAGATTTCCAGTTCTAGAGTGAGATTTTTGGTATTTGGATGAGATCTCTGGTATTTGGGTGAGATCTCTGGTATTTGGGTGAGATCTCTGGTATTTGGGTGAGGTCTCTGGTATTTGGGTGAGATCTCTGGTATTTGGGTGAGATCTCTGGTATTTGGGTGAGATCTCTGGTATTTGGGTGAGATCTCTGGTATTTGGGTGAGATCTCTGGTATTTGGGTGAGATCTCTGGTATTTGGGTGAGATCTCTGGTATTTGGGTGAGATCTCTGGTATTTGGGTGAGATCTCTGGTATTTGGGTGAAATCTCTGGTATTTGGGTGAGATCTCTGGTATTTGGATGAGATCTCTAGTATTTGGATGAGATCTCTGGTATTTGGGTGAGATCTCTGGTATTTGGGTGAGATCTCTGGTATTTGGATGAGATCTCTGGTATTTGGGTGAGGTCTCTGGTATTTAGGTGAGATCTCTGGTATTTGGGTGAGATCTCTGGTATTTGGATGAGATCTCTGGTATTTGGGTGAGGTCTCTGGTATTTAGGTGAGATCTCTGGTATTTGGGTGAGATCTCTAGTATTTGGGTGAGATCTCTGGTATTTGGGTGAGATCTCTGGTATTTGGGTGAGATCTCTGGTATTTGGATGAGATCTCTGGTATTTGGGTGAGGTCTCTGGTATTTAGGTGAGATCTCTGGTATTTGGGTGAGATCTCTGGTATTTGGGTGAGATCTCTGGTATTTGGGTGAGATCTCTGGTATTTGGGTGAGATCTCAGGTATTTGGGTGAGATCTCTGGTATTTGGGTGAGATCTCTGGTATTTGGGTGAGATCTCTGGTATTTGGGTGAGATCTCTGGTATTTGGGTGAGATCTCTGGTATTTGGGTGAGATCTCTGGTTTTAGGGTGAGATTTCAGTTCAAGGGTGAGATGCTTGTTTTTATAAGGGTGAGATATTCGATTTTAGGGTGAAATTTGTAGTTTTAATGCGAGTTTTGAGGTTTTAGGGTGAGATTTCCGGTTTTAGGGTAATATTTTTGGTTCTAAGTTTAGATTTTGAGGTTTTGGGGTGAGATTTCCGGTTTTAAGGTGAGATTCCCAGTTTTAAGGTGAGATGTCGGGTATCTGACTGAGATCCGGTTTTAGGATGCAATCTGGGGTATCAGGATGAGATTTCCGACGTGAGGGGGATATTGGGTTGTGGTGAGATTCCGGGAATTCAATTAAGAAGATTTCATCAGAAAAATGAGACTTCCCTGGTGAGTGGGAATGAGATTTCCGCATAAAAATGATATTGAGTGTGGAGATGTAGATTGACTATTTTTATTTTTTTTAATTTATAGTTTTCTATAAATCGCCCATCCCCGCAGGTGCGGCACAACCGACGTCACCCGCACGGTGTTCTACGGCGCGGCGCCGGGCGCCCAGCTGAAGCGGCACTACACCCTGGTGCTGCGGGGCCACATCGCCCTCTCCCGCCTCACCTTCCCCGAGAACGTGCTGGGCTCCCGGCTGGACACCCACGCCAGGGCCGCGCTGTGGACCGCGGGCCTGGAGTTCCAGCACGGCACCGGGCACGGGGTCGGCGTGTTCCTCAACGTGCACGAGGGGCCCTGCGCTATCAGCGGGTCGCGGGCCAATCCGCACGAGATCGGGCTGAAGCGGGGCATGATTGTCACCATCGAGCCCGGCTTCTACCTGGCCGGGCAGTACGGCATCCGGGTGGAGAATGTCGTGGAGGTTGTGCCCCAGCCGGGTAGGGTTTGCTGCTGGACTTCTCACTGCATGTCTGAGTAGCTTACCATTGCGTCTGAGTAGCTTACCATTGCGTCTGAGTAGCTTACCATTGCGTCTGAGTAGCTTACCATCGCGTCTGAGTAGCTTTTCGTTGCGTCTGAGTAGCTTTTCGTTGCGTCTGAGTAGCTTATCATTGCGTCTGAGTAGCTTATTATTGCGTCTAAATAGCTTATAGTTGCGTCTGAGTAGCTTACCATTGCGTCTGAGTAGCTTACCATTGCGTCTGAGTAGCTTATCGTTGCGTCTGAGTAGCTTATAATGCGTCTGAGTAGCTTATAATGCGTCTGAGAAGCTTACCATTGCGTCTGAGTAGCTTAGCATTGCGTCTGAGTTTCTTAGCATTGCTTCTGAGTATTGTGACTGAGTAGGATCAGATGTGACTGAGTAGGATCAGATGTGACTGAGTAGGATCAGATGTGACTGAGTAGGATCAGATGTGACTGAGTAGGATCAGATGTGACTGAGTAGGATCAGATGTGACTGAGTAGGATCAGATGTGACTGAGTAGGATCAGATGTGACTGAGTAGGATCAGATGTGACTGAGTAGGATCAGATGTGACTGAGTAGGATCAGATGTGACTGAGTAGGATCAGATGTGACTGAGTAGGATCAGATGTGACTGAGTAGGATCAGATGTGACTGAGTAGGATCAGATGTGACTGAGTAGGATCAGATGTGACTGAGTAGGATCAGATGTGACTGAGTAGGATCAGATGTGACTGAGTAGGATCAGATGTGACTGAGTAGGATCAGATGTGACTGAGTAAGATCATTAGTATCTTAGTAGAGTTGCTGGTGTCTCGACGTGGTTCGCCTCATGGATAAGCTGCATGACAGACCGACATTTGACACAAATTTGCAGGCATAGCCGAAGGATTCGACGGGTTGCAGTTCCTCACCTTCAAGCCGCTGACGCTGGTGCCCATCAGCACCAAGCTGTTGGACCGCAGTCAACTCGCTAACGAGGACGTGGCCTGGCTCAACAATTACCACGCCGAGGTCCGGCAGGTTGTTGGCGACGAGCTGAAAAAGCGAGGCTTTGCCGAGACCTACGAATGGCTGGTGCGGGAGACTGAGCCCATCTGATGGGGCCGGCGGCGCCGTAGGCTGCGACTTTGATGGGACTGTGGAGTTGGTCATCGGTTTAAAGTAGTTTATGCAAGCTAGTTTTGACTTGTCCGGGACAGGCGTGTCCGAGTGCGTAGACAGATTGTGTCCGAGTGCAGAGATGCAGAGACAGGCATGTGTCCGAGTGCGTAGACAGGTGTGTGTCCGAGTGCAGAGACAGGTGTGTGTCCGAATGCAGAGACAGGTGACAGGTGTGTGTCCGAGTGCGTAGACAGGTGTGTGTCCGAGTGCAGAGACAGGTGACAGGTGTGTGTGTCCGAGTGCGTAGACAAATGTGTGTCCGAGTGCAGAGACAGGTGTGTGTCCGAGTGCGTAGACAAATGTGTGTCCGAGTGCAGAGACAGGTGTGTGTCCGAGTGCGTAGACAAATGTGTGTCCGAGTGCGGAGACAAATGTGTGTCCGAGTGCGGAGACAAATGTGTGTCCGAGTGCGGAGACAAATGTGTGTCCGAGTGCGGAGACAAATGTGTGTCCGAGTGCGGAGACAAATGTGTGTCCGAGTGCGGAGACAGGTGTGTGTCCGAGTGCGTAGACAGGTGTGTGTCCGAGTGCAGAGACAGGTGTGTGTCCGAGTGCGTAGACAGGTGTGTGTCCGAATGCAGAGACAGGTGACAGGTGTGTGTGTCCGAGTGCGTAGACAGGTGTGTGTCCGAATGCAGAGACAGGTGACAGGTGTGTGTGTCCGAGTGCGTAGACAGGTGTGTGTCCGAGTGCAGAGACAGGTGTGTGTCCGAGTGCAGAGACAGGTGTGTGTCCGAGTGCGTAGACAGGTGTGTGTCCGAATGCAGAGACAGGTGACAGGTGTGTGTGTCCGAGTGCGTAGACAGGTGTGTGTCCGAGTGCAGGGACAGGTGTGTGTCCGAGTGCGGAGACAGATGAGTGTCCGAGTGCAGGGACAGGCGTGTCCGAGTTATTGCTTTTGGTTACCATCTGCTATTAGATTTTTAATTTCCAATTTCCCAAAGCACTGCAGATTTGTTAGTCTATTATTAATTTCAAGGCCGGTGCTTCTCTAACGAATTGCCGCTATTGACAGTTTAGTCTTGAACGAATTTGTGTCTTTGTCCACACATTTTGATTTTTCCTGTCCTTGATTTCTAATGACTGCTTCAGCTTTGCCTTTCTGTAATTAAATAAATTAAACAAATGTTAGCTAATAAAACTGATAGTGGAGTCACTGTTTAGTATTCAAATTAGAAATTCAAAAAATTCAGAGTTCTCATCTGACTTTCTGCTAATACCTATCCGTGTAATTTTTTGATGAAAAAATTATATAGTAGTAGTTGACAAAAGTTGATCAGGCTCTCGGTCGCTTGTTTGCTGGCCTCTGCTCGGCCGCTGGGCTCGCGGAGACGGTCACCCTGTCTAGCCTGGTGTTGATGGCCTGCAGACGGTGGGGTTGCGTACAGGATTGTGCATGGGCGGTTTCTGTTGAAGCTCCCGGAATCTCGGGATTGGCTCCCCTGGGAGCCTTCAGGAAAACTGATACCGTAAAATTCTGCTACAGACAACTACGATATGAAGTGAAGCTATGACTTCAATAGGGCCTTTCAAATTCCCACATACTCAGCAACAGCACCGGCCTGAGCTCCCAGAAGTTTTTCATGCCGTCGGTGATTCAGAAATGTGAGAAGGCTGCCACTGCCAGAAGCCAGAGCTACATGCTCAAGTTTCCACCCCGAAACCAGAAGTCAACAGGATGTTAAAATGTTAAACCTGAGAGGCTCTGCAAATTGTGCAGTGATAACTGATACCCTTTCGATGGCTGCATAAAGTTTATTACATCAATATTGATTTTTTATGCCGTCCCCATTCACCCACCTCAATTCTTATCTCATGTTTACCTTATCTACTCTTGTACAATTCGTCTCACCGGTTCACACTGTCGTCAGTAGCTTCGCGAGGTCACATATTGTTCAAACCAATTTAAAAATTAAGGCTCTGAATTAACAGTAGAACCACCAAGAGGGGGAATTCCCCCCCCCCGTGACGATTCTTGCTGCTCTGGAACGGAGCAACGCAGGCCACACGAAATTCAAGAACACGGGCTGGTTTTGTCTTCTTGAAGTTGTCGACGGCGTCCGAGTGATAACTAAATGCTTGGGAGACTCGCTGAGGATGTCCAGCAGTCGAGGCTTGATCAGCGAAGCTCGAGAAATTCGCATCAAGGTGTTCCTGGTCACCTGGTGCCACCTGTTGAAGGTCCAGAAGCTCCGCCTGGGTGAAGGCCAGTGACCAACGAAGTCAGAGCTGATGCAGATACATGTAAATGTGGTCGACTTGCTGATGAAATTTTGAGGCTTGGCAAAGCTGCACTGAGGCGCAGTGCTGATAGGCGCACAGGGGTGTACTGAATACACACAGGGGTGTACTGAAAAATCCGACCTTCTGGCAGAATCGTCGTATATCTCGACGGTCCGGAGGGTTGGCGACTTGATTCTTGTTTGAGAAGGTGCGCAACAAAAAATTAGGACGTGTTATTGAATTTCGTGTGCCTGCGTTGCTCCGTTTTGGCGCAGCAAAAAAAAATCTTCCGGGGGGGATTCCCCCCTCTTGCTAGTTCGACGGGCGGACAAATGACTTGGTATTCCTACTGTTAACTGTACATTGATTTGAGCAAATTGGCGTGGCCTGATTGGTTTTCACGATGTTTTAAAAGTACATTGCTCGCAGAAAGTACAACCAGTTCGACCAGCTTCCCTCACCCGCATAGTCCAGACCAGCCGCCGGAGTTTTCGCAGTTCAGCGCATCGCCGAGCGCGTTGCCACTCGGCCTCGGCCTCCTGAATGCTGGCTGCCAGCAGCCTGGGGCAGCAGACCGCGCACCTGCCGCTTCCAGCTGCAGGCCGTGCGTTTCTGGTTACCAGGCGCCTGTCAATGCGCGAGGTTACATTGGCATAGTAGGAGCAGGACTTGCAGGTGCAGCGAATACTCAGCGGCTGGCAGGCAGCAGCCGCAGTTGGTTGTTGGCTCCCGCTGGCAGCAGCAGCCTTCAGTGTTGGTTTTCTTTTGGGCATGGCGCCTTGCTGAGAGCGCGTTCAATTTTACAACTGATGTTTTTTATCCAATTTTACTCGTGCGTGTATTTTTAATTAGAAAGGCTGAGAGACAGCAACTGCAAGAATTATCTATGGTGAAAACGGGAATGCGTGATACTCTTGCGGATGTTAGCCAAATCAGGCCTGTGTAAATTCTATTAAATTCGATTATAAACTACTGAAGTGATCTATTTTCGGCCCTAAAGTTTCCATTCAGGTTTGAGTGAATTATCAACCAATGAAAATCAAGCAAAGCTGAGGATATTACGACCTCAGTGTCGGCCAATAGGAAGCAGTATGTACCATTGTTAAACTATGCAAACCATAACGTTAGGACCCCTCTGCGCTTTAATGGGTGTCCACGAACCTCCAGGTCCACAAGTTGAAACCGGTCTCGTCTAAGTAGACGGTGTGAACTTCTGGAGCTAAGTGGAACATGAAGTTAGCGTATTCGCTTCTTTCGACTCAGCTGGTGCATTTGGCGCACATCCGTCCCCCTTGGTAGCAAGTTTGACCGTAAAGAGCAAACCTCTTTAAAAAGCTCAAATCGTTCCTTCTATTTCTGCTTATCGTTACATATTGAATGACTAATTTAGTTGTCTATGCTTGCTGTCTCGAGTTGATTCAAACGCTAGGCCATAGAACTCTATGGGCCGTTCCGTTTCGAATGTCCCCTATTCAACATATTATGAAAAAAGCAATACTTGCACTTTAATTAACCTTTTAATGCCTTCTACACGTAAATGCGCTATATGCTACTTACTAAATAACAAATGAGTAGGCGCAAGCCATCATGCTTTCGATCCTTTGATATGGTACAGGTCTGACCGTGGGGATTAGACCATAGACAAAACTGAATGCCTCTGGCTGGCTTAGTGATCTGTATGCTTGCACATGCAGCTATAGTCTATGGCCAAATGGCACGTGTACATGATTTAGAAAAGCCGCAAATGCTATACAGCTTATTGAAACTTATTGCACTTGCAATTCAAATGAACTGGACCAGAAATTGCACACAGTTGGTCTATAATTGTATTTATTAACTTGGAACTTTACAGCCCCATCACAGCTGCCTGACGACACAGCTGGCTGCATTTATTCAGCATGACTGGTCTGATTGGCCGGCACTGGCAACAAGCAAAACTTATGATTTATGGCACATTGACAACTAGAAATATTCTAAGAAAGCATAAGACTGCATCATCAGCCAATCATGAGCCGCTTCCGGCCCCTGGCTCGCACCTCATCCAGCTTCCTGAGCACAATCTTGCCCTGCTTGCTCAGCCGCCTGTAGGTGTCCAGCACCGCGGCAAACTGCGCCTCGGTGTTGGGATGCGAGCTGATGAAGGCGCGCTCCAGCACGTACAGGTCCACGGCCTTGTCCTCGACCTCGGCGGACACGAAGGACAGGCCGAAGTCGATCATCGCCAGGCTGTTCCAGTCGGGCAGCTCAGCGCCGCTGTCGGGCGCCAGGGTGAGCAGCATGTTGGAGGTGGTCAGGTCGCCGTGGACGATGTTCGCCGCGTGCATGCTGGCCAGGGTCTGGCCGAGCTGGAGGCTCAGCTGCGGTGCGGGTTGGAGGGATGGCTTTTGGATGGGGCTCTCCTGCATGGACAGACAGACAGACAGACAGACAGACAGACAGACAGACAGACAGACAGACAGACAGACAGACAGACAGACAGACAGACAGACAGACAGACAGACAGACAGAGACAGACAGACAGACAGACAGACAGACAGACAGACAGACAGACAGCCGGTCTCACCCGAGCCAGCGCGGCATCCCTGGCGCTGACAGACGGGCAGCCGATCGCCCTGTTGACGAAGTCGCGCACGGTGAGGCCGCCTTCGATCAGCTCCAGGCAGAGGCGCCGGCTGCCGAGGTCCAGGTGGAACACGGCTGGCACGCGGATGCCGGCCCGGCGGCAGCGCAGGAGGCTCTTGGCCTCGCTCTTGGTCCGCTCCCTCGCCAGGTGGTCGTCCAGCTGCGGGTGGCGGTACCGCTTGGCGAACCGCTCCTTGACGATGGCAGGGCGGCCGTAGAACTCGGCGGCGTACAGGCGCGCCTCGGCGCCCTGCTGCAGCAGGCGGAGACCGGAGAGGCCGGCTGGGCCAGCGAGGTCCCCCGAGGCCATGGCTGGGTCGGCAAGAAACTTCTTTAATTTAGTAGATTTGCTTTTTCATTGCTGATAGAGCATCAATGACAGATTTAGGTGTGGCCTTGACCTTCAGGTGTGACCTTCAGGTGTGACCTTAAGGTGTGACCTTAAGGTGTGATTTTCAGATGTGACCTTCAGGTGTGACCTTATGGTGTGACCTTCAGATGTGACCTTCAGGTGTGACCTTCAGGTGTGACCTTAAGGTGTGACCTTCAGGTGTGACCTTCAGGTGTGACCTTCAGGTGTGACCTTCAGGTGTGACCTTCAGGTGTGACCTTCAGATGTGACCTTCAGGTGTGACCTTCAGGTGTGACCTTCAGGTGTGACCTTCAGGTGTGACCTTCAGGTGTGACCTTCAGATGTGACCTTCAGGTGTGACCTTCAGGTGTGACCTTCAGGTGTGACCTTCAGATGTGACCTTCAGGTGTGGTTGAGATTTTGATAGAGACTCAAATAGTGAGATTTTGAGCCTATAATGGTGAGATTTTGAGAGAGACTCGAATGGTGAGATTTTGAGACTATAATGGTGAGATTTTGACAGACTTTACTGGTGAAAAATTGAGGTGGAAAGTCTGAACAACTCAATTTTTAAATAAAGACTTAATAACGGACTGATTACTACAGGACAATGAATGGTTTAAAGCAAAGAAAATTATTTAAAGGCTTTAACAAAAGCTAATAAATTAATTTTTAGGCACTTTTTATTTATAAACATTTTTCCATAAATACGTATCATCTGCACTGACTAACGAAAAATACATTTAAGCAACTGGCATGTAGGTGAGACTCAACGTGCAGACAGAAATAGATAAATTGCCTGTCAATGTTTGATGGCACTCTGCCTATGGGACACTAGAGCCGATATGTTGCGTAAACAACTTTGTCAAGCGCAATTTAAAACTGTATTATTTGGGCGATAAATTTATTGGAAGACAGACATAAAAGCATACTTAGATATGCAGGACAGGGTCAGAGGGAGGAAGAGGTACCACTGCACCACCTTATTACTGGCAAGTGCCGATATGTATAGTAAAAGGCTTAACTAATGAGACTTTTTGCAGTAAAACAATACAGAATAAAACACGAAGTTCAGCTGTAATTTCTGCCAGAAGCAACTGCGATTCATTGAAATAATTTATAAATAAATCCAGATATAAAAATTATTTTCGAGACTTGGCCGATGCAGAAATAAAAATATAAATTTTCATATTCCAGTGCCAACACTGATTGCCACTGAGACAATGCTGACATGAGTGACTGGATATCATTCTGTAGTATTATTCTTGTAAAGAATCTGAAAATTTTCCAAGCAGTTCCGCTGCGCGTTATTATCAGTAGGCTAGACCGAAAATTTAGGCTAGAATAAACGGACACAGCAAAAATGGTTTTCAGTGTTGGTGCCTCTTTCTCTCTCATCTCCCCTCTCTTATCTCCTATCACATCTTCTCTCTCATCTTCTTACTCTCATCTCCTCTCTCTCATCTCCCCTCTCTTATCCCCCTCTCGTCTCCCCTCTCTTATCTCCCCTCTCGTCTCCCCTCTCTTATCTCCCCTCTCTTATCTCCCCTCTCGTCTCCCCTCTCTTATCTCCCCTCTCGTCTCCCCTCTCGTCTCCCCTCTCTTATCTCCCCTCTCGTCTCCCCCGCTCTCATCCCTCAGCAGCGACAGCAATAGCGCAGGAAAAGCGGTCAGCAGAATGAAATAAAAATCAGTGAAACAACTGAATTAAACAAAACACTCATACTAACAAAAATAGCTATAAGAAAATATTTGGCCGCTAAGAAGGAATTTTTTAAATCCGGATTCCGGAAGACAATATTTAGTTTCGGCGGAAGCACTATGCTATGTACACAAAAAATATGTTTATAAAATTTGAACTGGTCGCCAGCAAGTTTGCATAAGATCGAACTAAACAGATCTCCAGCGCATTCGTTGACCAAATCCTAGCACTCATTCATTCGGCTGTCACTTATTTGCAATGGCAACTGAAAATTTGGTTTGAAATGTAAACCGTTACATTTAAAAAATATTAATCGATACCTTAACTTGTAAATGGTACAAAATATTTTTCACCTGATTGGCCATTCTCATGATTGACTGAGGTGATTAGCCATCACCCCACGTCTCCTGATTGGCCATCACCTGCCCCCGTCTGCTGATTGGCCATCACCTGCTCCCTGTGTCCTAATTGGCCATCACCTGCCTCCTGTCTGCTGATTGGCCAGCACCTGCTCCCCGTCTGCTGATTGGCCATCACCTGCTCCCTGTGTCCTAATTGGCCATCACCTGCCCCCCGTCTGCTGATTGGCCATCACCTGCCCCCCGTCTGCTGATTGGCCATCACCTGCCCCCCGTCTGCTGATTGGCCAGCACCTGCTCCCTGTGTCCTAATTGGCCATCACCTGCCCCCTGTGTCCTAATTGGCCATCACCTGCCCCCTGTCTGCTGATTGGCCATCACCTGCCCCCCGTCTGCTGATTGGCTATCACCTGCCCCTTGTGTCCTAATTGGCCATCACCTGCCCCCCGTCTGCTGATTGGCAATCACCTGCCCCCTGTGTCCTGATTGGCCATCACCTGCCCCCATCTCCTGATTGGCCATCACCTGCCCCCCGTCTCCTGATTGGCCGTCACCTGCCCCCTGTGTCTTGATTGGCCGTCACCTGCCCCCTGTGTCTTGATTGGCCGTCACCTGCCCCCCATCTCCTGATTGGCCGTCACCTGCCCCCTGTGTCTTGATTGGCCGTCACCTGCCCCCCATCTCCTGATTGGCCATCACCTGCATCCCGTCTCCTGATTGGCCATCACCTGCCCCCCGTCTCCTGATTGGCCATCACCTGCCCCCCGTCTCCTGATTGGCCGTCACCTGCCCCCTGTGGTTTGGTTTGAAATGGTTCAGGTGATTGGCCGTCACCTGCCCCCCTGTGTCTTGATTGGCTATCACCTGTCCCTGTCTTTTAATTGGCCATCACTCCCCTCTCCTGATTGGCCATCACCTGCCCCCCGTCTCCTGATTGGCCATCACCTGCCCCCCGTCTCCTGATTGGCCGTCACCTGCCCCCTGTGGTTTGGTTTGAAATGGTTCAGGTGATTGGCCGTCACCTGCCCCCCTGTGTCTTGATTGGCTATCACCTGTCCCTGTCTTTTAATTGGCCATCACTCCCCTCTCCTGATTGGCCATCACCCCGTCTCCTAATTGGCCGTCACCTGCTCCCACCTTCTGATTGGCCATTACCTGCCCCTGTCTTCTGATTGGTTATCACCTGCCCCACCTTCTGATTGGGCCTTTCCCACAGCCAACAATTCATTTGCAAAACCTCACCAATAATAATTATGATGAGAATGGCCACAATCACTCCAATGATGATCATCATCTGAAATGAGTCAGATGCCAATGTGGGCTCAAATGAAAGCAACAAGAAGATTAAAGCCTGACTATGGCTCAACAGACAGAGTACGGAACGGAAAAAACAGCAAAAAACAAAAATTGAGGAACCCTTCATGCTGAGATTGGGATTAATCTGATTAAGCAAGGGTAACCAGTCTGTGTGCTAATACAGTAGCTAATAATCAACTGACAAACTAAACTGAGGAACGCAAGTAAACAGGTAATTGGATTATTGGGTAAAGACTAAGAGCGCAGCTGCTTTACCTTGACATTCTGCCAGAAGTATTTCCGCTGAATTCGCGTTGTTGTGGCCACGAACTGCTGAGAGCCAATGGACAGCTCGGCTGCGAGATGGGCAGCAGGGAGGCGAGGTTGGGGGTTCGAATTCGGAACTTCGGAAGCCAGTATGAATTGAGATTAATTAAGGGCAGGTAAAGGGGTCAATTAGGGTCAGGTAAAGGGGTCAACTAGGGTTAGGTAAAGGGACCAATTAGGGTCAGGTAAAGGGACCAATTAGGGTCAGGTAAAGGGGTCAATTAGGGTCAGGTAAAGGGACCAATTAGGGTCAGGTAAAGGGGTCAATTAGGGTCAGGTAAAGGGGTCAATTAGGGTCAGGTAAAGGGGTCAATTAGGGTCAGGTAAAGGGGTCAATTAGGGTCAGGTAAGGGGGTCAATTAGGGTCAGGTAAAGGGGTCAATTAGGGTCAGGTAAAGGGACCAATTAGGGTCAGGTAAAGGGACCAATTAGGGTCAGGTAAAGGGGTCAATTAGGGTCAGGTAAAGGGGTCAATTAGGGTCAGGTAAAGGGGTCAATTAGGGTCAGGTAAAGGGGTCAATTAGGGTCAGGTAAAGGGGTCAATTAGGGTCAGGTAAAGGGGTCAATTAGGGTCAGGTAAAGGGGTCAATTAGGGTCAGGTAAAGGGGTCAATTAGGGTCAGGTAAAGGGGTCAATTAGGGTCAGGTAAGTGGGTCAATTAGGGTCAGGTAAAGGGGTCAATTAGGGTCAGGTAAAGGGGTCAATTAGGGTCAGGTAAGTGGGTCAATTAGGGTCAGGTAAAGGGGTCAATTAGGGTCAGGTAAAGGGGTCAATTAGGGTCAGGTAAAGGGGTCAATTAGGGTCAGGCTTTAATAGGATCGATAAGGCACAAGCTATAAAGTTGAGTCAAACAACATCAATTTTTCCAGATATAAGCATCTAAACAAACATCCACAGCATAAATGCTTTACAAAACGCAGTGGTCAATTACAGATCTAAATATCCTACGGTAATTTTCGCAATACCCATATACTAAATATGTTAATTTGGCACAAACGTGAATGCTACGAATGGATAAAAAACTCGCCCACTCACCGGCCCGATCGTCCAAGTTCGAAATTTTGGCGTCTCGATCGAGCACTTTCTCCACATTGAGTCGCATAATGTCCACAACCTGCGGCCCAGGGTGTTGGGGTGAAGGTGCTCGAGTGTCACCAATTAACAAATTACACTAGGGCATGAGAACTAATAACACTATGATATCAGAAATCATGATCCCAGGATATGAGAAATCAAAATCGCGGGCATAAGAAATCATGACCCAAGGACATAATAAATCATGAATTAAAGACATGAAAATCATGAATTCAGGACATGAGAGCTTATGACCCAGGACATGAGAAATCATGACTTCAGGATATGAGAAATCATGACTTCAGGATATGAGAAATCATGACTTCAGGATATGAGAAATCATGACTTCAGGATATGAGAAATCATGGGTTCAGGATATGAGAAATCATGACTTCAGGATATGAGAAATCATGACTTCAGGATATGAGAAATCATGACTTCAGGATATGAGAAATCATGACTTCAGGATATGAGAAATCATGACTTCAGGATATGAGAAATCATGACTTCAGGATATGAGAAATCATGACTTCAGGACATGAGAAATCATGACTTCAGGATATGAGAAATCATGACTTCAGGATATGAGAAATCATGACTTTAGGAAATCAAAGGTCATGAATTGAGGACATGAGAAATCATGACCCCAGAATATAAGAAATCAGCAATAAAAAAGAAATTCTTTTCAAATACGATATTTTCTACAAATAAAAGTTAAAAAAAAATTAAAAAAAAGTTTAAAAAAATTTGAATCGAAGCTTTACCTCATCTACCTGGGCCCGCGTTTGCTGCAGCTGCCTGTTGGGCTGATAACCTGAGCTTGAGGCTTCATTAGGGTGCCCGCCACTTTGAGGCCTAGGAGGCAGAAAATATATTGATTAGAAACCAGCAATAATTCGATTTAAATTCAGTCATCTACTTGGTATTGACTCATAGTCAAGGGGTGACAAACAACTTACAATGGAGCCCCAGCAGGATGTTGTGGAGGATAAGCAGCCATAGTATTTAATTACTTTTCACTGAAATTGAGATTATGTATCTTTTTTAAATGACCCTGAATCATATGATGCAAGGAAGTAGATAGATACCAACTAGCAATCAGCGCCCCCCATTGGGGAGCCAAAAAAATGCAGTACAAGTTGTTTTAATAAACTACATGTAGTGTCTCTTTGCATTTTACCCCAGCAGTCCCTTGTAAGCCTTGACATGTCAGCAATTCCTCCCACAAGCCTTAACATATCAACCCCCCTTGACATCTCAGCGATGCCCCCATAAGCCTTGAAATCTTAAAAAATCTGTCTACTTTCTAACCCTAGCCTAACCCTAATCCTAACCCTAAACCATTGACATTTCAGTAATACTCTCCGAGAGTAATTATAGCACTACTACAGCATTATAGCAATTCCCTACAAGCCTTGACATCGTATGGATTCCCAAATGAATCTCTTAACTTTGACATGAAGCTTCTTTTATTTTTTTACATTACACCTTTTCTATCAGCAATCCCTCCCGTGAAGAGCCAACAAATAATGTAATAAAAAGTTTTCAATAAACTACATGTGCTTCTGACTTTAGCCTTGATATCTCATTTATACCCCCGTGAGCCTTGACATGTCAGCAATGCCTCCCATAAACCTTTGAAATATAAAAAATCCCCTGTTAACCTTGAACATACATGCCCAACAGTCGGCCAAGTCGGCCAATCTGGCCAACCGATTTGGCGGCCAACCAAGGAAGTCGCAAAAATGCCCACCCAAAATAACACCCAAGTAGTAGTACTAAGTAGCTGACGAGGCATTTTGGCTTAATAAGTTACTCCTGCCGTTTACCCTAAGTTGCGTTAATTTTGCTTTAGGGTTTTTTCGCATTTTTGTTAAAACTAATTCGCACGGCCGACCGAATTTTGGAGGTTGCGCATGTATGACCTTGAAACCCGCTAAAATCTAATCCTCAACCCAAACCTGACCTAAACCTAACTTTAACCCAAAGTATAAAAGCCTTGAAATCTCAGCAATTCTTTTTTCCTAAGCCTTGACATTTTAGTGATTTCTTCTTTAATAATCACAGTACTTATAACAATTCCCTCCAAGCCTTGACATCGTCGCAATTCCCAAATGAATATTTTAACTTTGACATGACTTTTATGTATACATAGTGCTTCTTTTCTTTTTTACATGACTCTTCTTCTATCAGTGCCCCCCCTTGTGGCAAGCCAAGAAAGAATGTAATAAAAAAATTGAATAAAGTATATATACTTAAATCTAAAATATGCTCAATTTATTACTCTAATGGCCATTAATCAAATGAATATCTTTTCTATAAATATTTTTCTATTTTTGATAAACTGACAAAAACTATAAGCAAGTGAGAAGATATCACAATCTACTATACTAAAAATAAGTTGTGTATCTATCTAAACTACAGGGATCTAATAAAACAAAAAATATATTGATAAATATATATTTGCTACAGATTGATCAAAGGCCAAGGGTGTGTAACAAAATTGCCAAATGCAATATTGCAATACTAAAAATGATTATACAATATACATTATGTCATTTAAATATAAATAGGCCTAGGCCTATCTTTACAAGTAAACTTATAGAAAATTACAATTTGTTATTAAATGCCTCTATCTGCCTAGTGCAGTAGTTAGAATGTTAGATTCATGACTGAAAGGATGGATATAACTTTGGCTGATTGGTTTTTATATCAATTGTTAAAAATTATTATAGTTTGTTTACAAACTTTAAAGAGATATTGATTGATCTTGCATAATTTAGCTTTTATTTGAACTGTGATTTTAAACTTTAAATTTAAGCTTTACAACATTTTGTAGCATAACCTTTGACAATGTGATGAATTTTAATTCATTGCACTTCACAGCACTACAAGAAATATATAGAGAAACTATATGAACTCTGTACTTTGTACAAAATTTCTACTAAAATATTCATTCAAAACTTGAGATAAATCTATATTCATTAAAAAAGTAGTACTAAAAATTTTAGTACTAAATGGTAAAAATGCTTTTTTGCCACAAATACTACTCTTTGCACTAATATATACTTCATAGCTTTATTGCTAAATATTGTTTTTATTGGACATAATAGGCCTAGCAAACAAACTATCTACCTTAGCTAATTAGCATGGACCTCCAGCAAAAAAACCAATAGCAAACAAAATGACCTATACCTAAATATATATAGGCCTAGCCAATGCATATCACAAACTAAGCAAATGGCATGATTCCATTGATGATGATGACCTACTTACTTTTCATCCCTTGGTTAGCCATTTTATTCTGCTTGTTGTCCAGTGTATAGCCACCCTACTCCCACTATATACATTTTAATAATGATGGTTTAACATTGTTAAAAATAAAGTTATATAAAGAATATAATATAGTTAGGAGTTTGGCAATATAACCCTGAAATGATAAAACAATGCAACTACTAAGTTAAGTAAGGTATATGAATCTCTATAAAATTCAAAAGTAGGCCAAGTATTCAAAACAAAATAAAATTTAAATTTTGTCCAGGGGCCAAAGCACAAGGGCTGCAGGCTATGCCATGCCCATAAGTATGCAATTTTTTGACAGTATCTGTACCAGCTATACAGTATATTATACAGTATATTATACTGTATAGCTGGTATAGCATAGCATTAATGAATAAAGCACTGAGTATGAGGCAGTATATTTATTGCCTTAATACCAAACAAAACTTGGTCTATTTAGGCCTGGGCCGCCTGGCGCCTGGTACTGGTACCATAGGCATAGGCCTAGCCGGCCCGCATAGGCATAGTAAGCCAAGAATAGGCCAACACTACAACACACGTGCCACGATAACAAGATTAGATTAGATTGATATTGATAATGACATTTAATGAAGGTAAATTTACCTTCGCGGATTTCAATTTGTATAAAAACGTATATCTATCAGTAAACGAGGCCGAGGATTTATTGTATTGGCATATGATATTGTATTGACGGCCTGACGGGTTGGTTCAGTGTTGAGTCGACTACTGGCGGACTTGACCGATGATTCCAAGAAAGTGATATTTTAAAAATTACGCAAAGTTAACAAAAGGGCCAATGAATTAAAATCCTGATATGAAAGCCTATAGTTCAAAATAAAAAGCAGAAAAATTAACCTTAAAATTTTTTGCGCATTTAAATATGGACCGCTGTATACTTCAAGGCGTTGGCTTATGACAAGACGCCTGATAAATTGCTATGCTTACATTTTTTAGCTGATGAAATTCTGTCACGTCACAGTGATGACACGAAAATTTAATGCATGCACAGTCTAGCGCGTGAGTGGTCAGTGCAGTAAGTGAGAGAAGCCCAGGAGGTAAGACCCCAGAAGGGGCCACGAGGTTTGCTGCAGCATAAAAAACCGAACTTAGGACGAATCTAATCATATCCAATTCAAAATTTAGATTTTGTATTTTCTTAGAATTTGCATTTTGAATTTCCAAATTTTGGATTTTTCTCCAAATCCAATCTTACGCAGTTGTCTACATTTGATACGTAAGAATATCTGTCGTTATCTCTGATTTTTTGTTTTTCCGCACTGTGGCAGAAAAAACATTTGAATACAGAAGTTACTACTGGGCTGCTGTAACCGACGCGGGCCAAAGTGCAGAAATCCAGTGGGTTGGGCAGTTAAGGCATTTCAATCCTGTAGTTGAGGCACGCCCAGCCCATTCCTGTAGTTGAAGCTCTATAGCTCCCAAGCCAGTTATGTAGTTAAGGCACGATCCCTGTCCTGTAGTTGAGGCACTCCCTGTCCTGTAGTTGAGGCACTCCCTGTCCTGTAGTTGAGGCACTCCCAGTCCTGTAGTTGAGGCACTCCTCAAATGAGTAAAATTGATGTGAAAAGGCTCGAATTTGCTTCAACATGCCTTCAGTAGTAAGACAGGAAGTTTTAAGAGGCCGTGGAACTTTTCAAAGATATTTTTGGTTCTGCTTTAAAGTCAAAGTTAGCGCGGCAAAAAAAATTTTTTAGGGAACATGTGATCCCGCATTTCAACGTGAGGGCAACTGACCCCCTTGAACTCTGGATTATGACAGAAATCTCCGAACTCTGTGCATGGATTTGTCCAGGATTTTTTACAACACAGGAAAAGGAAATAAACATTTCATGAACTGTTCTCGACTGGAGATTGCCTGCAGCAAAATTCTTTCTTCAAAGATTATTATTCATCAAAAATTGTTGTTGAAAGCACGCGGTTATGCCTGTCGCTTGTTTCAATGATCTCAACCAGCATTTCAAATTTAATTAGATAAGAGTCAGGGGCTGTGTGCACCTTGGTGCACTTTACTTTAAGCGACATATTGCCACTGCCAACCGGCAGGAGGCATTACTGCCCATACGCACAGGCACACACTCACAACACAGGAGTGTTCAGCGGCCCTATTAACTTATCGTTAGGCACGTATACGAGTACACTTCACTGTGCCTTGGTGGGATTAATTAATTAATGAAATCTTAATATTATCATTGAAAAGGGTCTACGACGTTTGCCTGCGGGACGTTTGCCAGCCGACGTTTGCCTGCGGGACGTTTGCCAGCCGACATTTGCCAGCCGACGTTTGCCAGCCGACGTTTGCCAGCGGGACGTTTGCCAGCCGAAGTTTGCCTGCCGGACGTTTGCCTGCGGGACGTTTGCCAGCCGACGTTTGCCAGCCGACGTTTGCCAGCCGACGTTTGCCAGCCGACATTTGCCAGCCGACATTTGCCAGCCGACATTTGCCAGCCGACATTTGCCAGCCGACGTTTGCCAGCCGACGTTTGCCAGCCGACATTTGCCAGCCGACATTTGCCAGCCGACGTTTGCCAGCCGACGTTTGCCTGCCGGACGTTTGCCAGCCGACGTTTGCCAGCCGACGTTTGCCAGCCGACATTTGCCAGCCGACATTTGCCAGCCTACGTTTGCCAGCCGACGTTTGCCTGCCGGACGTTTGCCAGCCGACGTTTGCCAGCCGACGTTTGCCTGCCGGAAGTTTGCCAGCCAAAATTTGCTAGCCAATATAAAGCCAGTCAGTGAAAAATTTGATACTGAAACATTCGCAGTTTAGCGGTTTGACAAAAACCGTTTTTACTCCAACTTTTTGACGGTTATTCGCATGTATACAAGTTTGAAAGCAAAATATATAAATTATGAAATTTATGCAAAATCTATATAAATTATGCAATTTATATAGATTTACATCTAATATCCAGTTTAACAACGATTTTCTTTGAATGTGAATATATTGTTTACTTTTGGCAATTGTGTATCGTTTTTCCCAGTTTGAGATGTTTGATTTTTGATGTGCGAAAGAAGACGCGCAGATTACAACGGGAATCTCCAGCGATTAAGTTATGAGGCAAACAAAAAGAGCTGCTGAGCGGTAATTCTGGCTCATATATTTCTCAGTTCATGGGGAGATCCAAAAGTAAGCAAATTGATTCCAATTCTGTTGTATTACTACTCAAGTAAGCCAGGAAACCGCGATCTCAACGTACATGTGTAGACGAGTCGAATGCGGTACGTTTTTATAGTAAGCTATATAGCTGAATAGCCAGACAAGCCGCCAGTAGCAAGCTAGTAGAATAGCAAGCGCTAGACACTACGTATGCAAAGCTTAGTCACGCCAAGGACTACTAAAGTAGAAGTACGCAGCACTCGAAATCTATGAAAAATGTTTTGAAGGCCATAGGGAGATAGGAAGTTTTCATCTTTTCAGCACAACAATTGTTATTGCTTTCATACGAGGCAAACCCAATGTTCATCTTTTGATATGTTGTGCCAAAATCGTTGATAAAATAGATATTAGACGTTAGACTGATGAACTGCATAATTTATAGATTTGCTTTCAAACTTGTATACATGCGAATAACCGTCAAAAAGTTGGAGTAAAAATGGTTTTTGTCAAACCGCTAAACTGCGAATGTTTCAGTATCAAATTTTTCACTGACTGGCTTTATATTGGCTAGCAAATTTTGGCTGGCAAACTTCCGGCAGGCAAACGTCGGCTGGCAAACGTCGGCTGGCAAACGTCCGGCAGGCAAACGTCCGGCAGGCAAACTTCGGCTGGCAAACATCCCGCTGGCAAACGTCGGCTGGCAAACGTCGGCTGGCAAATGTCGGCTGGCAAACGTCCCGCAGGCAAACGTCGGCTGGCAAACGTCCGGCAGGCAAACTTCGGCTGGCAAACGTCCCACTGGCAAACGTCGGCTGGCAAACGTCGGCTGGCAAATGTCGGCTGGCAAACGTCCCGCAGGCAAACGTCGCTATCCCCATTGAAAATGCACTAATGTCAGTTTATTTTTCCTCATATCAGCTTGATTGCGAAATCAGTCCATACGAGCCCTGTGGATGTGAATTGCGTGCGTCACTTGGGGCTGAGATCTGAGGAAAGTTGACCACTGGTTTTGGGGTGGAAACTTTAACATGTTGCTGTGTGTATATCTGATATTGGCCTAAATCAAATTTCTCCAACTTATGAATAAATCTCTTGCCAGCACAAAACCGAGCCAAACACCAATAGGCCAGGGATCTGCAAACTCCGGCCTCTCGTATCCGGGCCTCGGGTCCTTTGGAACTTCAATAGCAATCCGGCCCGCTAAAGGCTTGTCCTTGTCCTCTTTTCACCTCTCTTCTCTCTAACAATTTCTTCTCTTTTCTCTTCTCCCCTCTCCTCTACTCTCCTCTCTTTTTTCTCCTCTATCCTCTCTCCTATTTCCACTCCTATTTCGTCAGTCCTCTTTTCTCCTTTATCTTTATCTTTATCTCCTCTAGCCTCTACTTTCTCGTGAGTCGGGACTCGTGGAACAAACTAACTAGGACTTTCATATCAACTTTCAAAGAAATTCCCATATATTTAAAGCGATCCCGCGATGCCAAGCATAAAAGGAGCCTGTATTAAAGCTTGAGAAGAGTCGGGAGAGGAATCGTGCGGGGCCAGTAGGGGGGGGGGGCAGAATGGCAGCTGGCCAGTCCCATTGGATGGGAGAATTCTGCAGCAGCCAATGGGAAATCGCCGCCTGAAACTGCGATGAAGAAGCCCCAGCGACCGCGCAGCCTCCCCAATCCCGCGCTCCCAACTCCGTCAAAGCTGGGAGACAAGTGAAATTTCTGCTGCCACAGAAGGAATTTTGCTTTCGCCAAGATTGTCGACTCGATTCTCTGAAAGCAGCAGAAATTCTTGAGTTGCACCGGCTCGGAATGACCTTGAGACCGCCCGCTATGGAGGCCTTCTCTTTGCAGGTGAGTTGCGATGGAAAACTCACTAAGTTTCTTTTTCTAAAATTTATGCACAATGGCTCTCTTCTAATTCGTATTGTATACTGTTTGTTAACTGCTCCAATGCGGCGAGTGAGCTGAATTGCAATATAAATCCTCCATACTACAAGCAGAACTGGCACCTATCGCTGATTCTTAGAAACAGAACTGGCTCCTATCGCTGATTCTTAGAAACAGAACTGGCTCCTATCGCTGATTCTTAGAAACAGAACTGGCTCCTATCGCTGATTCTTAGAAACAGAACTGGCTCCCATCGCTGATTCTTAGAAACAGAACTGGCTCCTATCGCTGATTCTTAGAAACAGAACTGGCTCCTATCGCTGATTCTTAGAAACAGAACTGGCTCCTATCGCTGATTCTTAGAAACAGAACTGGCTCCTATCGCTGATTCTTAGAAACAGAACTGGCTCCATCGCTGATTCTTAGAAACAGAACTGGCTCCTATCGCTGATTCTTAGAAACAGAACTGGCTCCCATCGCTGATTCTTAGAAACAGAACTGGCTCCTATCGCTGATTCTTAGAAACAGAACTGGCTCCTATCGCTGATTCTTAGAAACAGAACTGGCTCCCATCGCTGATTCTTAGAAACAGAACTGGCTCCTATCGCTGATTCTTAGAAACAGAACTGGCTCCCATCGCTGATTCTTAGAAACAGAACTGGCTCCATCGCTGATTCTTAGAAACAGAACTGGCTCCTATCGCTGATTCTTAGAAACAGAACTGGCTCCTATCGCTGATTCTTAGAAACAGAACTGGCTCCTATCGCTGATTCTTAGAAACAGAACTGGCTCCTATCGCTGATTCTTAGAAACAGAACTGGCTCCTATCGCTGATTCTTAGAAACAGAACTGGCTCCTATCGCTGATTCTTAGAAACAGAACTGGCTCCTATCGCTGATTCTTAGAAACAGAACTGGCTCCTATCGCTGATTCTTAGAAACAGAACTGGCTCCTATCGCTGATTCTTAGAAACAGAACTGGCTCCTATCGCTGATTCTTAGAAACAGAACTGGCTCCTATCGCTGATTCTTAGAAACAGAACTGGCTCCTATCGCTGATTCTTAGAAACAGAACTGGCTCCTATCGCTGATTCTTAGAAACAGAACTGGCTCCTATCGCTGATTCTTAGAAACAGAACTGGCTCCTATCGCTGATTCTTAGAAACAGAACTGGCTCCTATCGCTGATTCTTAGAAACAGAACTGGCTCCTATCGCTGATTCTTAGAAACAGAACTGGCTCCATCGCTGATTCTTAGAAACAGAACTGGCTCCTATCGCTGATTCTTAGAAACAGAACTGGCTCCTATCGCTGATTCTTAGAAACAGAACTGGCTCCTATCGCTGATTCTTAGAAACAGAACTGGCTCCATCGCTGATTCTTAGAAACAGAACTGGCTCCTATCGCTGATTCTTAGAAACAGAACTGGCTCCCATCGCTGATTCTTAGAAACAGAACTGGCTCCTATCGCTGATTCTTAGAAACAGAACTGGCTCCTATCGCTGATTCTTAGAAACAGAACTGGCTCCATCGCTGATTCTTAGAAACAGAACTGGCTCCTATCGCTGATTCTTAGAAACAGAACTGGCTCCTATCGCTGATTCTTAGAAACAGAACTGGCTCCTATCGCTGATTCTTAGAAACAGAACTGGCTCCTATCGCTGATTCTTAGAAACAGAACTGGCTCCTATCGCTGATTCTTAGAAACAGAACTGGCTCCTATCGCTGATTCTTAGAAACAGAACTGGCTCCTATCGCTGATTTTTAGAAACAGAACTGGCTCCATCGCTGATTCTTAGAAACAGAACTGGCTCCTATCGCTGATTCTTAGAAACAGAACTGGCTCCTATCGCTGATTCTTAGAAACAGAACTGGCTCCTATCGCTGATTCTTAGAAACAGAACTGGCTCCATCGCTGATTCTTAGAAACAGAACTGGCTCCTATCGCTGATTCTTAGAAACAGAACTGGCTCCCATCGCTGATTCTTAGAAACAGAACTGGCTCCTATCGCTGATTCTTAGAAACAGAACTGGCTCCTATCGCTGATTCTTAGAAACAGAACTGGCTCCCATCGCTGATTCTTAGAAACAGAACTGGCTCCTATCGCTGATTCTTAGAAACAGAACTGGCTCCCATCGCTGATTCTTAGAAACAGAACTGGCTCCATCGCTGATTCTTAGAAACAGAACTGGCTCCTATCGCTGATTCTTAGAAACAGAACTGGCTCCTATCGCTGATTCTTAGAAACAGAACTGGCTCCTATCGCTGATTCTTAGAAACAGAACTGGCTCCTATCGCTGATTCTTAGAAACAGAACTGGCTCCTATCGCTGATTCTTAGAAACACAACTGGACTCTGTCACCAATTCTTAGAAACAGAACTGGCTCCTATCGCTGATTCTTAGAAACAGAACTGGCTCCTATCGCTGATTCTTAGAAACAGAACTGGCTCCTATCGCTGATTCTTAGAAACAGAACTGGCTCCTATCGCTGATTCTTAGAAACAGAACTGGCTCCTATCGCTGATTCTTAGAAACAGAACTGGCTCCTATCGCTGATTCTTAGAAACAGAACTGGCTCCTATCGCTGATTCTTAGAAACAGAACTGGCTCCTATCGCTGATTCTTAGAAACAGAACTGGCTCCTATCGCTGATTCTTAGAAACAGAACTGGCTCCTATCGCTGATTCTTAGAAACAGAACTGGCTCCATCGCTGATTCTTAGAAACAGAACTGGCTCCTATCGCTGATTCTTAGAAACAGAACTGGCTCCCATCGCTGATTCTTAGAAACAGAACTGGCTCCTATCGCTGATTCTTAGAAACAGAACTGGCTCCCATCGCTGATTCTTAGAAACAGAACTGGCTCCTATCGCTGATTCTTAGAAACAGAACTGGCTCCTATCGCTGATTCTTAGAAACAGAACTGGCTCCCATCGCTGATTCTTAGAAACAGAACTGGCTCCTATCGCTGATTCTTAGAAACAGAACTGGCTCCCATCGCTGATTCTTAGAAACAGAACTGGCTCCCATCGCTGATTCTTAGAAACAGAACTGGCTCCTATCGCTGATTCTTAGAAACAGAACTGGCTCCTATCGCTGATTCTTAGAAACAGAACTGGCTCCTATCGCTGATTCTTAGAAACAGAACTGGCTCCTATCGCTGATTCTTAGAAACACAACTGGACTCTGTCACCAATTCTTAGAAACAGAACTGGCTCCTATCGCTGATTCTTAGAAACAGAACTGGCTCCTATCGCTGATTCTTAGAAACAGAACTGGCTCCATCGCTGATTCTTAGAAACAGAACTGGCTCCTATCGCTGATTCTTAGAAACAGAACTGGCTCCTATCGCTGATTCTTAGAAACAGAACTGGCTCCATCGCTGATTCTTAGAAACAGAACTGGCTCCCATCGCTGATTCTTAGAAACAGAACTGGCTCCTATCGCTGATTCTTAGAAACAGAACTGGCTCCCATCGCTGATTCTTAGAAACAGAACTGGCTCCTATCGCTGATTCTTAGAAACAGAACTGGCTCCTATCGCTGATTCTTAGAAACAGAACTGGCTCCATCGCTGATTCTTAGAAACAGAACTGGCTCCTATCGCTGATTCTTAGAAACAGAACTGGCTCCCATCGCTGATTCTTAGAAACAGAACTGGCTCCATCGCTGATTCTTAGAAACAGAACTGGCTCCTATCGCTGATTCTTAGAAACAGAACTGGCTCCTATCGCTGATTCTTAGAAACAGAACTGGCTCCTATCGCTGATTCTTAGAAACAGAACTGGCTCCTATCGCTGATTCTTAGAAACACAACTGGACTCTGTCACCAATTCTTAGAAACAGAACTGGCTCCTATCGCTGATTCTTAGAAACAGAACTGGCTCCTATCGCTGATTCTTAGAAACAGAACTGGCTCCTATCGCTGATTCTTAGAAACAGAACTGGCTCCTATCGCTGATTCTTAGAAACACAACTGGACTCTGTCACCAATTCTTAGAAACAGAACTGAATCCTGTACCTGATTTTAGAAACAGAAATGGATCCAGTCACCGATTCTTAGAAACAGAAATGGGATCCAGTCACCGATTCTTAGAAACAGAAATGGATCCAATCACCGATTCTTAGAAACAGAAATGGAATATGTCACCAATTCTTAGAAACAGAACTGAATCCTGTACCTGATTTTAGAAACAGAAATGGATCCAGTCACCGATTCTTAGAAACAGAAATGGGATCCAGTCACCGATTCTTAGAAACAGAAATGGAATATGTCACCAATTCTTAGAAACAGAAATGGGATCCAGTCACCAATTCTTAGAAACAGAAATGGAATATGTCACCAATTCTTAGAAACAGAAATGGATCCAGTCACCAATTCTTAGAAACAGAAATGGAATATGTCACCAATTCTTAGAAACAGAACTGGCTCCTATCGCTGATTCTTAGAAACAGAACTGGCTCCTATCGCTGATTCTTAGAAACACAACTGGACTCTGTCACCAATTCTTAGAAACAGAACTGGCTCCTATCGCTGATTCTTAGAAACAGAACTGGCTCCTATCGCTGATTCTTAGAAACAGAACTGGCTCCTATCGCTGATTCTTAGAAACAGAACTGGCTCCTATCGCTGATTCTTAGAAACAGAACTGGCTCCTATCGCTGATTCTTAGAAACAGAACTGGCTCCTATCGCTGATTCTTAGAAACAGAACTGGCTCCTATCGCTGATTCTTAGAAACAGAACTGGCTCCTATCGCTGATTCTTAGAAACAGAACTGGCTCCTATCGCTGATTCTTAGAAACAGAACTGGCTCCTATCGCTGATTCTTAGAAACAGAACTGGCTCCTATCGCTGATTCTTAGAAACAGAACTGGCTCCATCGCTGATTCTTAGAAACAGAACTGGCTCCTATCGCTGATTCTTAGAAACAGAACTGGCTCCTATCGCTGATTCTTAGAAACAGAACTGGCTCCTATCGCTGATTCTTAGAAACAGAACTGGCTCCCATCGCTGATTCTTAGAAACAGAACTGGCTCCTATCGCTGATTCTTAGAAACAGAACTGGCTCCCATCGCTGATTCTTAGAAACAGAACTGGCTCCTATCGCTGATTCTTAGAAACAGAACTGGCTCCTATCGCTGATTCTTAGAAACAGAACTGGCTCCCATCGCTGATTCTTAGAAACAGAACTGGCTCCTATCGCTGATTCTTAGAAACAGAACTGGCTCCTATCGCTGATTCTTAGAAACAGAACTGGCTCCTATCGCTGATTCTTAGAAACAGAACTGGCTCCTATCGCTGATTCTTAGAAACAGAACTGGCTCCTATCGCTGATTCTTAGAAACAGAACTGGCTCCTATCGCTGATTCTTAGAAACAGAACTGGCTCCTATCGCTGATTCTTAGAAACAGAACTGGCTCCTATCGCTGATTCTTAGAAACAGAACTGGCTCCTATCGCTGATTCTTAGAAACAGAACTGGCTCCTATCGCTGATTCTTAGAAACAGAACTGGCTCCATCGCTGATTCTTAGAAACAGAACTGGCTCCTATCGCTGATTCTTAGAAACAGAACTGGCTCCTATCGCTGATTCTTAGAAACAGAACTGGCTCCTATCGCTGATTCTTAGAAACAGAACTGGCTCCCATCGCTGATTCTTAGAAACAGAACTGGCTCCTATCGCTGATTCTTAGAAACAGAACTGGCTCCCATCGCTGATTCTTAGAAACAGAACTGGCTCCTATCGCTGATTCTTAGAAACAGAACTGGCTCCTATCGCTGATTCTTAGAAACAGAACTGGCTCCCATCGCTGATTCTTAGAAACAGAACTGGCTCCTATCGCTGATTCTTAGAAACAGAACTGGCTCCTATCGCTGATTCTTAGAAACAGAACTGGCTCCTATCGCTGATTCTTAGAAACAGAACTGGCTCCTATCGCTGATTCTTAGAAACAGAACTGGCTCCTATCGCTGATTCTTAGAAACAGAACTGGCTCCTATCGCTGATTCTTAGAAACAGAACTGGCTCCTATCGCTGATTTTTAGAAACAGAACTGGCTCCCATCGCTGATTCTTAGAAACAGAACTGGCTCCTATCGCTGATTCTTAGAAACAGAACTGGCTCCTATCGCTGATTCTTAGAAACAGAACTGGCTCCTATCGCTGATTCTTAGAAACAGAACTGGCTCCCATCGCTGATTCTTAGAAACAGAACTGGCTCCTATCGCTGATTCTTAGAAACAGAACTGGCTCCATCGCTGATTCTTAGAAACAGAACTGGCTCCTATCGCTGATTCTTAGAAACAGAACTGGCTCCTATCGCTGATTCTTAGAAACAGAACTGGCTCCCATCGCTGATTCTTAGAAACAGAACTGGCTCCTATCGCTGATTCTTAGAAACAGAACTGGCTCCATCGCTGATTCTTAGAAACAGAACTGGCTCCATCGCTGATTCTTAGAAACAGAACTGGCTCCTATCGCTGATTCTTAGAAACAGAACTGGCTCCTATCGCTGATTCTTAGAAACAGAACTGGCTCCTATCGCTGATTCTTAGAAACAGAACTGGCTCCTATCGCTGATTCTTAGAAACAGAACTGGCTCCTATCGCTGATTCTTAGAAACACAACTGGACTCTGTCACCAATTCTTAGAAACAGAACTGGCTCCTATCGCTGATTCTTAGAAACAGAACTGGCTCCTATCGCTGATTCTTAGAAACAGAACTGGCTCCTATCGCTGATTCTTAGAAACAGAACTGGCTCCTATCGCTGATTCTTAGAAACAGAACTGGCTCCTATCGCTGATTCTTAGAAACAGAACTGGCTCCTATCGCTGATTCTTAGAAACAGAACTGGCTCCTATCGCTGATTCTTAGAAACAGAACTGGCTCCTATCGCTGATTCTTAGAAACAGAACTGGCTCCTATCGCTGATTCTTAGAAACAGAACTGGCTCCTATCGCTGATTCTTAGAAACAGAACTGGCTCCCATCGCTGATTCTTAGAAACAGAACTGGCTCCTATCGCTGATTCTTAGAAACAGAACTGGCTCCCATCGCTGATTCTTAGAAACAGAACTGGCTCCTATCGCTGATTCTTAGAAACAGAACTGGCTCCCATCGCTGATTCTTAGAAACAGAACTGGCTCCTATCGCTGATTCTTAGAAACAGAACTGGCTCCTATCGCTGATTCTTAGAAACAGAACTGGCTCCCATCGCTGATTCTTAGAAACAGAACTGGCTCCTATCGCTGATTCTTAGAAACAGAACTGGCTCCCATCGCTGATTCTTAGAAACAGAACTGGCTCCCATCGCTGATTCTTAGAAACAGAACTGGCTCCTATCGCTGATTCTTAGAAACAGAACTGGCTCCTATCGCTGATTCTTAGAAACAGAACTGGCTCCTATCGCTGATTCTTAGAAACAGAACTGGCTCCTATCGCTGATTCTTAGAAACACAACTGGACTCTGTCACCAATTCTTAGAAACAGAACTGGCTCCTATCGCTGATTCTTAGAAACAGAACTGGCTCCTATCGCTGATTCTTAGAAACAGAACTGGCTCCCATCGCTGATTCTTAGAAACAGAACTGGCTCCTATCGCTGATTCTTAGAAACAGAACTGGCTCCTATCGCTGATTCTTAGAAACAGAACTGGCTCCCATCGCTGATTCTTAGAAACAGAACTGGCTCCCATCGCTGATTCTTAGAAACAGAACTGGCTCCTATCGCTGATTCTTAGAAACAGAACTGGCTCCCATCGCTGATTCTTAGAAACAGAACTGGCTCCTATCGCTGATTCTTAGAAACAGAACTGGCTCCTATCGCTGATTCTTAGAAACAGAACTGGCTCCCATCGCTGATTCTTAGAAACAGAACTGGCTCCTATCGCTGATTCTTAGAAACAGAACTGGCTCCCATCGCTGATTCTTAGAAACAGAACTGGCTCCCATCGCTGATTCTTAGAAACAGAACTGGCTCCTATCGCTGATTCTTAGAAACAGAACTGGCTCCTATCGCTGATTCTTAGAAACAGAACTGGCTCCTATCGCTGATTCTTAGAAACAGAACTGGCTCCTATCGCTGATTCTTAGAAACACAACTGGACTCTGTCACCAATTCTTAGAAACAGAACTGGCTCCTATCGCTGATTCTTAGAAACAGAACTGGCTCCTATCGCTGATTCTTAGAAACAGAACTGGCTCCTATCGCTGATTCTTAGAAACAGAACTGGCTCCTATCGCTGATTCTTAGAAACACAACTGGACTCTGTCACCAATTCTTAGAAACAGAACTGAATCCTGTACCTGATTTTTAGAAACAGAAATGGATCCAGTCACCGATTCTTAGAAACAGAAATGGGATCCAGTCACCGATTCTTAGAAACAGAAATGGATCCAATCACCGATTCTTAGAAACAGAAATGGAATATGTCACCAATTCTTAGAAACAGAACTGAATCCTGTACCTGATTTTTAGAAACAGAAATGGATCCAGTCACCGATTCTTAGAAACAGAAATGGGATCCAGTCACCGATTCTTAGAAACAGAAATGGAATATGTCACCAATTCTTAGAAACAGAAATGGGATCCAGTCACCAATTCTTAGAAACAGAAATGGAATATGTCACCAATTCTTAGAAACAGAAATGGATCCAGTCACCAATTCTTAGAAACAGAAATGGAATATGTCACCAATTCTTAGAAACAGAAATGGATCCAATCACCGATTCTTAGAAACAGAAATGGATCCAATCACCGATTCTTAGAAACAGAAATGGATCCAGTCATCGATTCTTAGAAACAGATCCAGTGACCGATTCTTAAAAACAGAAATGGATCCAGTGACCGATTCTTAAAAACAGAAATGGATCCAATCACCGATTCTTAGAAACAGAAATAGAATATGTCACCAATTCTTAGAAACAGAAATGGATCCAATCACCGATTCTTAGAAACAGAAATGGATCCAATCACCGATTCTTAGAAACAGAAATGGATCCAGTCATCGATTCTTAGAAACAGATCCAGTGACCGATTCTTAAAAACAGAAATGGATCCAGTGACCGATTCTTAAAAACAGAAATGGATCCAATCACCGATTCTTAGAAACAGAAATAGAATATGTCACCGATTCTTAGAAACAGAACTGGGATCCAGTCACCGATTCTTAGAAACAGAAATCGATCCAGTCACCGATTCCTAGAAACAGAAACTGTATTCTGTCACAGAATCTTAGAATTGAAATATTCTTAGTCACGGACAAGCTCTCAGAACTTATACTCGCTTTGAGATGGAACAAATCTTGCATTAGAACTGTTCCAATTATGTCAGTTTATTTGAAACACATTTCAGGTAAATCTATGTAGAACTATATGCGCTCTTTGGCCCGAACATTGAGGTCTTAGAGTCACATTAAACAACGCGCTGCATGGATCAAATGTGTTTTGATGAAAAACATCCCGAAAACAATCTTATAAGTTAATACTCGTACTTCCCCGTCGAAAGTGGGGGAGCTTCATATTTGTGTTGGAACGCGGCAAATTTGATGCTATTGATTTTAATCCTAGAGGCGCGGCTGATAGTGCGGGGGCCATATAAATTAATCAGTGCCACCCCTGTGGGAGGCTTTCTTGACTTCCCGGCGCCACGCCGGCTTTGTTGCGCCAACCCGAGCCCCAATAAGTCACTCCGATTCTCCCAGATGTTGCGCAATCGCGCAGCAGTTCTGCCGCCGCACCGAGCAACCATGGTAATTCGCGGCCATCCCAGGCTTCTGAATACCCGATCCCCCAATCAGTGGAGCTTTTTACGACCTGCGTCTCTCTCTGCAGGTGGTTTCGCGCGGGACAGGGGGAACCAGCACAAAGAATTGGTCTTCTAGGAAAGAAAGACAGCCATGCGATGGCGGAGTCAATAAAAATAATGAATCTGCAGCCGGCCCTGTCTCCAGCCTCTCTCTTCATCATCACTCTTCTCCTCTACATCAAGACATTCATATTGTCTTGCTTTCCCTGTTTCTTCACTATATTGTGGGTCCTTGGCCCCTCCCTCGCGGCCAGGCCCATGGCAACTAACTGCATTCGAACCCAGGGGCTTAACAAGGAGCCTGGACAAAGTTTGATGATGGGCCGAGGGCCGCGGAGACACGCGCGCTGCAACTGCAGGGGACGAGAGAGAACCGACGGCCGCTCCCTGCAGCCCATCCGATCGGAGAATTAAGTGACATTCAAGACCTTGTCTTCGCTTTCAGTATAGGGGAAAGGGCGCGACGTTAATTTGTAGTTTCTAGGAAACCCGGGTGTTTACGGAACAGACGGACAGGGGAGGGCCTTGCAATCCGAACAGATTCGGGAGACAGGCCGATGGGCCGCCGGTTCTGCAGACGTCCACTGAAGCTGGCGCGGAGTCACTGGACCGGACGGAACTCTGGGGATTTTGCAGCAACATCGGAGCGATGGGACAGCGCGGGGCAAAGAAAACAGACCGACAGTGCTGCAGACAGCCGGACCTCCAGTTCAAGATTCATCGAAGACAATTTCTGGAAGTCTTTATAAATTAATTCTCCTGCAGTTCCAAGGCGTCATCAAAAGCTTTGAATTTGTACAATCAAATTTTATCAAAGAGCTTATAGGAAGTGGGGCATCTAGTTAGCAGAATCCAGCAGGTGTTGTGTAGCAAAACCCGGCCTGCGCACGTGTTCAACTTTTGAATTGGTTCCACAGGCGATAACAACATTGGCTAAAGATGTGTCCGGAAGCGAGTCCTCATCAACAAAGCTGTAAATTCTTGAACTGAAGTTCGCTTCAGTCCTTAGGGGAGCGACTGCTGCAACCCGGTGCGAATCGAAAAGCAGAAAATGTCGACCTTAAAAAGAATTTCGTTTTGCCTGAGACACGTGCAGAGGTGTCAGGAGGGACACCAGCGAAAACAACAAAGTCAGTAGGCAACAGGCCGCACAGCAGGCCAAATATAAGACTAAATATCGATAGATTAAACAAACATTTCGTTACATGCATGGGGAGTTAGAGTTGGGATGCCGGCAGGACCGTTGCATGCACCGCCGTGTTTATCCCGGCGTGAGGGGCTGTATCGAACCCCTTCAGACCTTGTAGGCACCTGTTGGAACGCAGGTAAAAAAAACAGAATTATCAGCCACGCGTGCGAACGAAATCGGATGTCCCAATTCCAGCCGAAATCAATTTGATATTTATGCTTATTTTATGCTTATTCGGGCAAGTCTTCATCATTTCAAGTCTTCAGCTGAAGCTGCGTCGTCCGCACCGGAGTTCGTTGTCGTGGTGACGGAAGCTGCCCTTCTCCCTCGACTTTGGCCGCATTTGATCGCGTGACTGCGGCAAGCAGACGGTTGCTGTGCCATCCAGCAGTTGCCATGCTCAAGCAGTACTTGGCCGCGAGATATCCTGCTCCCCAGTCTCCTTAGATTTAAAACCCTCCCGTCTTGCCGACAATTTCACAACTCCCCGCTGCCACTCGGCAGGTGAGAAAACTGCAGCATGCCTCGCCCAAAGCAGTCGTGGCAGGAATTTCCTCTCCCGCAGTCTGCACGCGGTGCCAGAAAAAATGCTAAAACTCGGGGCGAGAGACCGGCCGCGGGTCCAGCGCCGATAAGCGCCTATCCGTTGCCATCCCAGTTGCCCGTGGTTGCCAGGTTGCAGGCTCTGGCGGCTCCCGGAAGCAATTATGCCATGCCAAGGCTGCAACCGATCACCTTCCCACGCCCAGCACCCCGGGGCGGTACAAGACAAGTTGACAGAACAGATCCCATCCCGGCCTGATAGATGGCTGATAAAGCCCCGCTTACTCGTTGCTAAGTTGGGGACTGTGCAGATTTAAGGGGCTGGCAGGGCATTCCCCCGAAACAAGGCGGAACACGAGAGTCTGAAGAGGTCCAAGCCGCATGGATTTTCATTGACATCAATATTGCTCCGTGTGTTCCAGAAGTTCATTGTTTTCCATTTCTACCTTTAAAAGCATTGGGTTACCTCTGGGTTTCCGCTCTCGCCTCGGCACTGCAGGCCCTCCGAAATGCCCACTGCTGTATGGAATCATTGAACTGCATCCAACTCAGCGAGAGAGCGTGGAACTGCACCTGCACCGCCACCCACCGGAATCAAAATATCCTTGGGGAGTAATGTAGGGACATTTCTGCCTTGACCAGCGCCTGTGATTTATCTTGTTTACCTAACCTTTGCCATGGGAACCCGACCAGCACCTCCGCCTCCTCTGGCTATCTATCTATCTATCTATCTATCTATCTATCTATCTATCTATCTATCTATCTATCTATCTATCTATCTATCTATCTATCTATCTATCTATCTATCTATCTATCTATCTATCTATCTATCTATCTATCTATCTATCTATCTATCTATCTATCTATCTATCTATCTATCTATCTATCTATCTATCTATCTATCTATCTATCTATCTATCTATCTATCTATCTATCTATCTATCTATCTATCTATCTATCTATCTATCTATCTATCTATCTATCTATCTATCTATCTATCTATCTATCTATCTATCTATCTATCTATCTATCTATCTATCTATCTATCTATCTATCTATCTATCTATCTATCTATCTATCTATCTATCTATCTATCTATCTATCTATCTATCTATCTATCTATCACACAACAGCACCACAGAGCGATCAGTATTCTCATCAGATCACGAGCTTCAGTGGGAAAAAGTTTAGAAAAAAGCCAGCAAAATCTGCATGACAGAGGCGGGCAGCTTCGATACAAGCCTAATTGCCAAACTGCGAAATTCGTCAAGCAGAGCAGCCTGGGCTCGCACATCACATGTGTCAGTGGCAGGCAGCCGGGGGGGGGGGGGCGCAGCAGCAGTTCTTCAATTTCACTATCGCAGCTTCCGGGGCTCATTAATCGCTTTTTTCTCATTATCCAAATCGGGGGATTTCACGGCAGGCCGGGACTACCACCGCCCTCCTTCCCAGCCTGCTGTAACCTTCTCCGACACACCCACTCGACTTTCTGTGACCGAGGGGAGGGGGGGCAGGCGGGGATTGTAAAGGTGTCATTAGCTTAAGGTGGAACAAGTGGAGCCGAAAGCAGTTCAAGATCGGCCCGCAGTGATTGGAAGCAGAGCTGCTGCAGATTTCTAGGAAATAATGGGATGTTGGGAACCGGGCATGAGGAATAACAAGGTGGAACAGGGCGGCTTGTGTGCAGTCATAACAGCAGATGACAGCCATGATGCCGACAAGTAGGCGGTCTTCAGCAGGAAACTCTTTCAGGGGAAGAAGTGGCTGGGATTTGGATTGAGGGGAGATTTTTACGGTGAACCGGGCAGGCGCAGGGACACGCGCGGCCGGCATCACTTGGGGCTCGGGTTGCGGGATTCTCTCAGCCTTTAATCATGATTTATCCCGCTCGCCAGCGGAGGCCACCGGCCCGGCAAAGGCGCCCTCCCGTGCCAAGAGGAGGGCTGCTGCTGCTGCTGGAAGCGAAAGAAATCTGCGGAACAAAAATTGGAACCACGAAGATGCTGATGATGATGATGCTTATCCAGCGAGAAGGCGGGATTTCTCTCCCAATCCTCTCCAACCCCCCCCCCCACGTCTTGGTCAGCTCGCGCGGCAAGACGCGCCGGGGCTCCCGTCAGGTGCCGCAGCCATCGCTAGATGGCATCAAGATCCCGCCAGCTTGATTGGCAATATAAAAAGAGCCCAGCCGCGGTGCGGGGGGGTCCAGTTGTAGACTGTTAGAGACGCAATCAATTCGGAGGCCGGTGTTGGCCCCAGAAATTCCGAAGCCGGCCTTCAATCTCTTTTGCTGTTTCCTTGATTTCTTCTCTAATCCGCGGGCCCGGCCATCACCGGTCACTGGGGGCCTCTCGGTTCCGCGCCGGTCGTCTTGTTTTCGCCGCCAGGTTCCCAGGTCTTAATGAGGTCTCCTCGCGGCCACTACAGCACCTTGGCCACGAGTTCGCACCCCCCCTACCCCCCTACGCATTCCCAGATCCCGCCTGCCCGAGCGGTGGAAAAACTTGTCGGCTCCCCTTCTATTTTTCGTTCTGAGGCAGCCACTAGAAGAGAGAGGGGGGGATAAGGCGGGAAACTTGGGGATATTTTCTTTAGGGAAAAGCTTTCGAGCCGCGCAGTCATAAATGTGCAGTTTTTCATAAGCGCCACCCTCCTACTAAATAAGACTGGCACGGAGGCCGCGGTTTTTAATATCCGAGCGCGACTCCGCGGAGCGCAACCTGTTGCTGAATAATCCGGCCGGTGTCCCCCCGCCTCCCGCCCTGCCGCTACTTCAAATTAAAGATTTCGCAATTTGGCTGAACCGCCCCTGGCCTAAGGATGAACTCCCGACTTCTGCTCCTGATTGCGAGGGTTTGCCCTCCGCCTCATCTGCTGCTCCTCCTTGCCGTCCCACAGACTGAGGGGTGGCGGGGGGCATAAAAAGTCGAATGCGGAAGCATTTATCATAATATCCCCTGATTGTTATGCGGGACAGGCCTGCGGGACACCCGGCCCGTGTCTCTCTGAGTTGGGCGCCGGCTCGGTCGTAAAAAACGGCACCCGATTCCCAGAGCCAGCGCCAGGGATTGGGAGAAGGGAGGGAGACGCCAGAATTAAGATGAGGGATTCCCAGAACTGGGGGGAGGAGGCTGAGCCGGAGGAAAATCGAACACTTTCGGTCTCTCAGCCGCAGATGGCTGGAGCACTGGCATGACATGCAGCGGCCTGCCGGCCAGTTGGATGAAAAGCCGCGATTTTTTCAGCTCCGGGTGGTGCAAGACGTGAGGCGGCATCAAGTGGAGGCTGAGCTCCATCTCAAGGTGGCCACTTAGCCGCACAGGAGGGTCTCCCCGCGCCCCCTCCCGCTAAAACAATTAGCGTGAAAGGCGGGTCCTTAATCTGCTCCCGTCTATGGGAGTATCGGAGGCTGATCCTAGGGATATTTCTCCCACTCTGGGTTTGACATGGCCGTGTCATAGCCGGGCCACCGAGCTGCTCCCAGATCCCCTTCGGGCTCCGGAGCCCCCGCCACCCCTCAGTCAGGCAAAATTACTCCCAAGAGGCTGGTGCCGGCTGAGACGGGAATTAATCCCGGCCGGCACCCTCTCCTACATCGCCCAGCCACCAAGCCTCATCAGTCATCCGCGCGGGGGTCCGGCTGCCTCATCCTGCAGCAGCCCGCAATGCCCCGCCCGACAACAATCTGTGCGGCGGCGGAGAAGATCTCCTGACTGATGCCGCGGCTGACCTTGCGACACCGCCGGAGTCAAACATTGATACAGCGGCGGGAAAGTAGAGAGAAAAAAGCAGAAGCCGCCAGAAGATGCTGCAAGTGGCTTCATCACAAATCTCTTGGCTTAATCCTGCCCGCCCCGAACTCCGATCTGGAGAGCGAAGGCGGTGTTTGCTCAGTTCAATTATCCGGGCAAACACTGCGCCTGCTCAGCCCCTCTGCCGGCCACTCAATCGCTTGCAGACACTCGGGCTGAGCAACTGACGCTGGCAAACAGCGGGGGTGCCAGGGGATTAAGGGCCAGATTGTCAGAATCTGTTAGTTTTTTCTCTCTATCCGAAAATCCGCAGGGCCTGCGATGCCAGAGCGCCGGCTGCGGCTGCGACCGCTTCAGCCCGGACGGCCGGCACCCGAGACAGTGCGACACCTGCCAGCACGGCTGGATCTACCACGGTGAGGCACCGCGGCCTGCTTGTGTGTCACTGAGCACTGTCATTGAGAAAGTGTGTCACTGATTGAGAAAGTGTGTCACTGATTGAGAGAAAGTGTGTCACTGATTGAGAGAAAGTGTGTCACTGATTGAGAAAGTGTGTCACTGATTGAGAAAGTGTGTCACTGATTGAGAGAGTGTGTCACTGATTGAAAAAGTGTGTCACTGATTGAGAAAATGCGTCACTGATTGAGCCATGACACGAATTGGTGTCGGGGACAGGCGCACCCAGTCCAGCATTTAATCGGGCACTGAGCTCAGGTAACTTCAAATCAGGCAGCAATTTGCCGGAAAAAAGAATCGCAAACCGCGGCTCTCGTCAGAAATTGGAAAAATTAGCGCAAAAAAATAGTTCAAGCTAAAGAGCGATGCAAATCGGCCGCGTTCCCGAGGAGACACCAGAATGCGATATGCGAGATGACGTTTGAAAACATGGGCAGCAGGCAGGAAAGCATTCCAGAGCTGCTTCTGCTGCTAAGAGGGGCCTCGGAGCCCCAAGCCGAGCTTCGGGATTCCAAAATTTGACAGCCAAAACCGCGGCAGCTGTCAACTTTAACAAAAGATGCGCCGCGGGCCGCTGGGGGACCCTGAGACGCGGAGAGGACTTCTGTTCCCCCTCCCAGACCGCAAACAAGTGGTGGCCCCCGTGGCCGCCCGTCAGTCCCGTTTGATCCGTCAACTCCCGGCAGAACGGGCGGGCAAAGTGAAGAAAACTGTCCTGGGCAGAGACGAGAAGACGCCGTCAGTGGCCGCATGTGGCGTCCCGGCGGACGAGCCCCGGACCGCAGTTGTTGGGGCGGCCACGGGGCTGGCGCGCTGCAATTAAAAAACCCAAGACGCGCAGCCGAGGGCACAAATGGCTTGGCCAGCGCCCGCCCCCCAGCTGAGATAGTTATCTACCTGACGTGTCAGGGACAAGGCCCCGGAGAGAACATGACACCGCCCTGTCACAGATCCCGGACTCCGGGGGCTTCGCCTCCCCTCTGCCCCATCCCCTGGCCCGTCTGTCTGGCCCAGAATGTCACTGAGGGCCGGTTGCTGCTGCAGACCATGCAGTCCCCAACAGCGACCCGCATCATCAGCCCCAGCCTCCGCTTGTCAAAAAGAGGCCAGTCGCCAGCAACAAGGCCTTGCTTGTCTTCTTCTGCTTCTGCTGCTTCTTCTAGAAGAAGTCAGCGGAGTTTGCTAATGTCGTTAGGAGCAATTAACCGCGGCTCCTCCCCCGGCAGCACCACCTTGCGGAGACGCTGGAAAATATAATTAGTAGAAGCCAGGCAACCAGCGGATCGGGCAGAGAGCGAGAGAGAGAGAGAGAAGGCATTGACACCGGGATGACAGCGAATTCCTGCAATATTGCGCAGGTAGTGAAAGGAACAGTTTTGAACCCGGATGCGCTGCTGCTGCACATTCAAACTGGAAACTGAGTTTTTCGCATTCAGCCCCGGGCAGCTTGGTTGACGCGGTCCGGCCGCTCACGGGGTCAAGGCAGGCCTAGACGTAAGCGGAACAGATGAGACACCCAGGCCGATTCGTCCCCTACCTGGGAACTCTCTGGGGACGCCGGACCCCCCCGGCTAAGTGGGTGTTCGCGCGGCGGGCCAGCCTCTTTATTCTTCGTTAGCTCGGCGAGGTGCTGCTGACGGCCCGCCGGTCGTGTCGAAATGCCTCCCCAGGGACCGACCTGCTGCCGGCGGCAGGACTGCCGGGAGAGGCAATTTTGAGGAATTCTTCAACTTGGTCGAAGTCTTGAAAGACGAAACAAGTGAGCGGAGGGGGACTTCCTGGCTCGCCTGGCAACTGGACCTGGTTTTGATAGATGCCGAGAAAACAGAGGACCAGCGTCCCAGCGGGACACTTCCAAGGAGCATGACTTGGACACTTCGGTGGACTGGTGAAGGAGGGTGATCGCTGGCTATGGACACCGCCCGCTGATGCTAATCTGGGCCTGCTGGTCCCCGGGAGAGACAAAGAGGGCCAGCGTGCGTGCGAAGCCTTGCGTGTATAATGTGGCCGATCTCGCTGCGGGAGGCCTTGGTCAATCAATCAGAATCAGGTGTCCGTGCCGCCTGGAGCTACCGAACCGGTTTTCCATGCTAAGTCAATAATGGGGCTTCGGATTTGCCGAATAACCACCGAATTCAATGCTCGGGTATTATCTGCACCCAGTTGGTAGTTGGCGAAGACAATGATTGCCTGTCGAGCGGTCCGTGCTGCTCACTGAGTCTAGGGTTAGGGTTGGTCACTGAGCTAGGCTGTTTGTCACTGAGCTAGGCTGTTGGTCACTGAGCTAGGCTGTTGGTCACTGAGCTAGGCTGTTGGTCACTGAGCTAGGCTGTTGGTCACTGAGCTAGGCTGTTGGTCACTGAGCTAGGCTGTTGGTCACTGAGCTAGGCTTTTGGTCACTGAGATAGGCTGTTGGTCACTGAGCTAGGCTGTTTGTCACTGAGCTAGGCTGTTGGTCACTGAGCTAGGCTTTTGGTCACTGAGATAGGCTGTTGGTCACTGAGCTAGGCTGTTGGTCACTGAGCTAGGCTGTTGGTCACTGAGCTAGGCTGTTGGTCACTGAGCTAGGCTGTTGGTCACTGAGCTAGGCTGTTGGTCAACGACAATTCCGCAATCGTCATCCCGCAGTGCTGGACAAGCTGGGCAGCAGCGGCGACCACCAGCAGCAGCAGCAACAGCCGGCAGCCTCGGTGGAGCTCGCCCGCCCCAGCCTCGTGTTCGACATCGCCAGCCTCGTTCTGTACGGCACCCAGGCCGCTCCAGTTCGCCTGAAGATCCTCCTGGACCGCCTGTTCTCCGTGCTGCAGCACAGCGAAGTGCTGCGCATCCTGCACGCCTTCGGCTGGCAGTACGAAGACTACGCCAGGGGGTACATCCTGCAGGTGAGGGGGGGGGTACATCCTGCAGGTGAGGGGGGTACATCCTGCAGGTGAGGGGGGGTACATCCTGCAGGTGAGGCGGGGTACATCCTGCAGGTGAGGCGGGGGGTACATCCTGCAGGTGAGGCGGGGGGGGGTACATCCTGCAGGTGAGGCGGGGGGGGGTACATCCTGCAGGTGAGGCGGGGGGGGTACATCCTGCAGGTGAGGGGGGGTAAATCCTGCAGGTGAGGCGGGGTACATCCTGCAGGTGAGGCGGGGGGTACATCCTGCAGGTGAGGCGGGGGGGGTACATCCTGCAGGTGAGGCGGGGGGTACATCCTGCAGGTGAGGCGGGGGGGGGGTACATCCTGCAGGTGAGGCGGGGGGGGTACATCCTGCAGGTGAGCGGGGGGGTACATCCTGCAGGTGAGCGGGGGTACATCCTGCAGGTGAGGCGGGGGGGGGGTACATCCTGCAGGTGAGGCGGGGGGTACATCTTGCAGCTGAAGCGGAGGTCTCAGCCAATTTAGCCATCTCCTTCGGGTCTATCGATCTCACTTAGATAGATCTATCAGTCCTTTTTACCTGAACCCTAATTTATGTCTGCCTGAACTCCAATGCACCTGAACTCCAATGCACCTGAACTCCAATGCACCTGAACTCCAATGCACCTGAACTCCAATGCACCTGAACTCCAATGCACCTGAACTCCAATGCACCTGAACTCCAATGCACCTGAACTCCAATGCACCTGAACTCCAATGCACCTGAACTCCAATGCACCTGAACTCCAATGCACCTGAACTCCAATGCACCTGAACTCCAATGCACCTGAACTCCAATGCACCTGAACTCCAATGCACCTGAACTCCAATGCACCTGAACCTTCAGGACAGTCGCGGCCGCGTCCTCGACGACTGGCAGATGAGCAGCCGCGAGGAGGAGCTGCTCGCCATCCAGCAGCTGCTGCGCTTCGGCGAGACGCGGGCCCTGGCGCAGGCCATGCTGGCCCAGGAGGGCCGGCTGAGGCAGGAGACTGCTCACGCTGCTGCCGGCCTCATGCAGAGCCTCGCTGCCGCTGCCTCCGCCTATCTGCAGCAGCAGCAACCTCAGCAGCCTCAGCAGCACCTGCTGCACCAGCATCTTCTTCGCCAGCACCATCAGGCTCTCTGCATGCTGCCCAGTCCGAGTGAGTCGAAGCGATCCTGTTCTGGCCGAAATAAATTTTTATTCAATTCAAACTCACATATGCTACTCACATAGCTCAAGATGGTTAGTAGTCTGTGTTAGTTATTATCTCTGACTGTCACATGGATAATCATGCAAAATCATCACATGGATAATCACACAAATTCATCAGTTGGATAATCACACAAATAGTCACATGGATAATCACACAAATAGGCACATGGATAATCACACAAATAGGCACATGGATAATCACACAAATAGTCACATGGATAATCACACAAATAGCCACATGGATAATCACACAAATAGCCACATGGATAATCACACAAATAGCCACATGGATAATCACTCAAATAGCCACATGGATAATCACACAAATAGTCACATGGATAATCACACAAATAGCCACATGGATAATCACACAATCACTCATCAGCACGGTGGCCACCCAAACCAATCCCGCAGCCATCAACTCAGACGTGTCGCCGACGCCGAAGCCGAAGCGCCCAGCAACCGCCGACGTCGCCTCCGCCTCGGCGGCTGGCGCCGACACCGCCAGCTCCGCCGTCGTGGCTGCAAAGTCGCGCCGCAAGCAGCAGCGCCTCGGCTGCTCGCCGACTCCTCGGGAGCTCAGCGCCGATGCCGACGAGGACGCCGAAGCTGACGCTCAGCCGGAGCAGCGATCGGGGCATTCAACAGCCGAAGCCGAAGCGGGCACCGGAGACGAGGACTGCGAAGAAAAGTGCATCATCGATCTGGAAGATGCTGAGGTCACCGATAACGGCCAGATGAAGCCTCCGGAGGACGCGGGCAGCGACGCCGACGGCCTGGACGAGCGCGACGACCTGCTGGATGGCGAGGACGAAGAGGGCGAGTACTTGGACGACGGTGAGGAGGTGACTTCAGACATCAACCAGGAGGAGCTGCTGGCACCGGACTGCGGCCTGGAGGTGTCCACCACCCCCACAACTTTGCTCAGCGGCGGCGGCAGCGGTGGAGTTGCATCCTCCAGCTCGCTGCTGCAGGGCAGCGGCGGGGGCGTCAGCGGAGGAGTCCGCGGCCGGCCCTGCCTGTCGCAGAGCAAGCGCCGGGTGCTGTGCACCGTCTGCAACAAAACCTTCTGCGACAAGGGCGCGCTGAAGATACACTACAGCGCCGTGCACCTGAAGGAGATGCACCGCTGCACCATCGCCGGCTGCAGCATGTGGTTCAGCTCGCGCCGCAGCCGCAACCGGCACTCTGCCAACCCCAACCCGCGGCTGCACATGTCGCACCCAAACCGAAAGCTGCCCGACGGCGCCCGCATCGTTGACGACGGCAGCGGGCGCAGCCTGGCCGGCAAGGCGCCGATGCCCAGCAACATCACCAACCCGCCGCTGGTGTCGGCGCCGATCCCCTCCCGCCAGCTGGACAGCAACATCGCCAAGGAGATCTTCGAGCAGGCCATCCGGTGCGGCAGTCAGCAGCGGCAGCAGCGCCAGCAGCAGAGCCTGGCTTCCATGTCGGAGGCCTCGGACACCGAGGACGCGGAAGCGGCTCTCGCTGCCAAGCTGGTCTCCGAGGATCCGCCAGCCAGCGACCTGGACTCGGAGGATGAGCTGCAGAGCCGGGGATCGCAGCAGCACCTGCAGCTCCATCACAGCCTCCTGCAGCAGCAGCCGCCAGCCTGCGGCCTGGACTCTTCGGCCGAGCCGCAGCACCCATGCGTCATCGAGGGCTGCAACGCCATCTTCCCGTCCAAGCGGAGCCGCGACCGGCACAGCGCCAACCTCAACCTGCACCGGAAGCTGCTGTCCACCAGCGGCGGCGGCGGCGGCTCCTTCCAGCAGCTGCAGGGCAAGCCGCAGGCGCAGCACCAGCAGCGGCCTTTCCAGCAGCCTTCAGCGGCGGAGGCGGCATTCAGCGAGTCAGCAACCGCGCAGCTGCCGCCTCCTCCGCCGGCCTTCCTGTCCGGCTTGTTCCCCTTCGGCGGCACTGCGGCGGGGCTGCGGACGGCCGCGGCTGGAGAGCGCGGCGGAGTCGGTGGCGGCCTGACGTCGACAACGATGGCGCACCCGGGCGCGCACCCGCCGCCGCCGCCGCCTCCGCCGCCGCCTCCACCGTTTTTCCCAGCGGCCGCGGCGGCTGCCGCAGCTGCCGCATATTTTCAGCGCCAGCAGCAGCAGCGCCAGCATCCGGCGTCTGCGGCTGCTGCGGCAGCTGCCGCTGTGTCTGGCGGACAGCCGCTGCTGCCGCCGCCGAGCTTCGGCTTCCCCCTGCCGTCGATGGCGGCAGCGGCGGCCGCGGCGGCGGCAGCTGCTGGGGGATTCGGCAGCGGTGTTGGCGGCGGGATGCCCGGATCGTCGGAGAGCCTCCTGTCACCGTGAGTGAGCATGCAATTTATCATTGTGCCCACTTGCACCTGCAAGCCAATCACGAATGTATATAAGTTGATGAAGAGGCTCATTCAATAAACTCAGCATTTCTCTCCCCAACAACCCCTTCAAATCCCCGGCAGATTTCGGCTTCCAAAGCTGCTGCCAGTCACCAACGGGCCCAAGGAGCGCGGCATGGAGACCTGACCGAATGCCTCATAATGGAGCTTGGAACAACCGTTAAATATTATCAAACTATCGCTTAAATATTGTCTGATTGACTGTCAAATACTGAGAATTGCTTCGCTTTGTAAATGTAACAGATTTAATTTGTACACGCGGGCAGCCACTTTTTCTCAAGCATCGCTATTAATATTCTGTAGCTCTAGGATGACCCAATCTTGCTACTGATATCAGTATTTAATGGATTTGTAGGCAGTGTTTCTATGATGTACAGCTTATCTGTGCGGCTCTCGGCATTGCACATGTATTTCGCACTGCATCTGCATCTAAATTATGGCTAATTATGATCAAGTTGGTCGTTAAAAGACTTGTCAAACACGGAACGCGCTACTTACGAGCGTATTGTCAGTAGTTAGAAGCAACGGCTTTGTTTTACGCTGATTATTGTCCCTACGTCGGTTGTTTGATGCTTTGCTTTCTGCTTTATAGAACAGGCGTGCTGCTAAATGCATATGAAATAAACGAAAAATACTGTAGAGGCTCATCCAGGTTATTTGCGCAACTTCTCTGCTGATTTATGTGCGAGTTCGCTTGCTTGCTAATACAATTACACTTGTGAAACAAATACTACATGTGTGTTAATCGTTTGAGTCGTGCTGAGTAGAGAGATATGCAACAAAAAACTCTGACAGGGTCTCTAGTAGATGGACTCACAGGGACTCTAGATGGCTTCACAGGGTCTGTAGATGGACTGACAGGGTCTCTAGATGAGCTGACAGGGTCTCTAGATGGACTGACAGGGTCTCTAGATGGACTGACAGGGTCTCTAGATGAGCTGACAGGGTCTCTAGATGGGCTGACGGAGTCTCTAGATGAGCTGACAGGGTCTTTAGATGGACTGACAGGGTCTCTAGATGGACTGACAGGGTCTCTAGATGGACTGACAGGGTCTCTAGATGGACTGACAGGGTCTCTAGATGGACTGACAGGGTCTCTAGATGGACTGACAGGGTCTCTAGATGGACTGATGGGGTCTCTGCCAACTGACGAAACTCAATAGGTAGGACCTGCTTAATTTCTCCAACGCGACAAACCTGTGTTTGTAGAAGGCGCGCAGCAAATTACCGGCATCGTTGCTATGGGGAAGTGATGCATTCTTCAGGGGGGGGGCAGGAAGCTCACACAGTTTGCTAGCGCTAAGGGAGCCCCCGAACCACCTGCGATTTTTGGTCGTCACGCCCCATACTGGCTACTTTCAGTAGCTGAAATTTCCCAGCCACTCGTCCTCTCTTATTCTATAAATAACTCATGACGACACTATAGACGTGGAGATCTTTGAGTTATTAGCGATTAATTAATATAATTAGTTTGATTAAATATTTGTGATCGTTTGTTTATTTCAGAATAAAAAAAAATATATTTCAAAAAAAAAAAAATCAAAAAATATTTATAAGTACACTCAACAACTTTGAAAAGTCGCCACCCTTTGTGCCACAAACGAACTTCGATCTCATCGGATCTCCCCTAAAAGTCGCACAACTCGCACTCTACACTGCGGGGCATGCATTGCGTAACCACCATGCTGAGCAATGGGCTTTGACACAAAAACAATGATAACATTGTTTGTTTAGTTTTTATAACCCTGACAGCAAAATTTGAATTACAAAATGGTTAATTTAGAAAAATTCCTTAGGTCTTTTCAGGTCCTTTCAATGTTGCTGAAATACATACGGCTGCAAAGGCTGGAGAACGGCTTGGATAGCAGAACAAGATTAAACAAGATTAAACAAGATTAAACAAGATTAAACAAGATTGAACAAGATTAAACAAGATAAAACAAGGTTAAACAATATTAAACAAGATAAAACAAGATTAAACAAGATTAAACAAGAATAAACAAGATTGAACAAGATTAAACAAGATTAAACAAGGTTAAACAAGATTAAACAAGATTGAACAAGATTGAACAAGATTAAACAAGATTGAACAAGATTGAACAAGATTGAACAAGATTGAACAAGATTAAACAAGATTGAACAAGATTGAACAAGATTGAACAAGATTGAACAAGATTAAACAAGATTGAACAAGATTGAACAAGATTGAACAAGATTGAACAAGATTAAGCAAGATTAAACAAGATTGAACAAGATTAAACAAGATTGAACAAGATTGAACAAGATTAAGCAAGATTAAACAAGATTAAACAAGATTAAACAAGATTGAACAAGATTGAACAAGATTAAGCAAGATTAAACAAGATTAAACAAGATTAAACAAGATTAAACAAGATTAAACAAGATTAAACAAGATTAAACAAGATTAAACAAGATTAAACAAGAATAAACAAGATTAAACTAGATTAAACAAGATTAAACAAGATTAAACAAGATTGAACAAGATTAAACAAGATAAAACAAGACTGAACAAGAATAAACAAGATTGAACAAGATTGAACAAGATTAAACAAGATAAAACAAGACTGAACAAGACTAAACAAGAATATACAAGATTAAACAAGATAAACAAAAAAGACTCATTCGGAATGGTAATGTGGATAATTGGTAGCGATATGATTATAACTCATATATTAGAATAGTTTTTCCACTCTCTCAACAGATGACAATCAGGAGAGTCCATGCATACCGTCAGTGTCATAGAGTCTATATAGAGTCAGTCAGTGTCAGCTTCAGTGTCAGTGAGCCTCTTCATGGCAATCGGTTCTAGAACCAGAATAAATTCGAGTTCTAGAACCAGAACCGGTGTGAAATGAGGAGCTTCGAACGCATAACGCATAAACGGTTCGATAAAATTTCTCGAACCATATTCTAGAACCAGAACCATGTTCCGGAACTGATTCTGTTTTTCGAACCATCGATATGAAGAACGTCGAACCGGTTCAAAACCGGTTCCGTTTTTCGAACCGGCGATATGAAGAGGCTTAGTGAGGTTTTCTAGAAGAAATTTTGCTGGCTAGAATTTTTCATGCTAAAATTAGGCATATTTCCTTAGCAATTATTAATCACATAAAGCTTTTAGTTATGATATGATTGTTAGCACTGCCAGTAACACTGGGACTTAAATTTGTTGTTTAATTGCTAAATAATGCATTTTTAACTTAGGCACACTACTTTTGTGAAGTTGTAAAAGCCCATATGCTAAAATTGTTATATTTCGAAGAAAAATAGACTGCTAAGAAGGCTAATAAGCTTGTATTGTAAAACAGAATTTTTTGTGCTTCAAATAATTGGAAAAGAATTACTCGGTAAAGAATACAACGAAGTTCGCAAAATCCCAGCTATCAAATTGCAGATAACAAACTTCAGCCGGCAGATTTCCTGCTAGCAGCTTTATAGTGCTTATAAGAGAGAAACTCCAAGCAAAAACATAGGTAATATCCAAATAAGTCACGGATCCGGATCACCCGAAGGGCTTTCTCACACTGTTTTAAAATTCTTTCCTTGTTGCTCTCGAACGGGTCTTGTCCATCGCGAGCTGCAGCGATGATCTCTGCAGACTTTTTGGCCTCCTGCAGTAGCTTCGTCCGATTTTCCCAGCCAGGACGTTTCTGGGTGTCTTCCATCTCAATAAGATGGTCCACGTACTCCCTCACGCTTAACGGGTACTGGCGCAGAGCCATCTGCTCAAGTGACTGCAGGCATTTGTGAATTGTCACAATGTTGTAGGACAGCTCATCGAAAGTTGCGTCTATGTCTGCTTTGATTTTTAATAGAAGACCTTCAGTTTTGCAAAATTGTTTTGCAAAAAGTTTTGCAATTTTTATTTCATGCATTTTTACGATTGGTACTACATGCATTACTACTCCATACTCTTTAGCAATTTCCTCCACAGTCACGGTTTTCGCGACTTCGTATTCTTCAAAGCGATATTCGCTGTTGCGGTGCTCAGACAAAACACAATTTTTCGGACAAACTATGCAGCAGCCGCTAGAGTCCATAACAGAGCACAAGGCGCTGTCTTTCTGACTGCATTTGTCATGACAAGTTCTTCGACATGCCATGCAGTTCGTGGCAAACTGATCATGGGGCAGTTTAACCTCTCGAACTTCCAAGGACCTAACTTCGCATGTCTTACTAAAATCCGAGCTAAAAAAGAACTTGCCACAAGAGCCAACTAGTTTAACATACTCCGCTAGATTGGTCAGCTTTTGTAGGTCTGACTGGACACTTAACTTCAGTTTCTCCGCGCAGACTTCCATCGATCTGCGACTTTTCAGAGTCTCTCGGGTGCTGAGCAATGAGACCCCATCGTGGCTGCTTTCGAGCTTCTCAAAGAGTTGTTGATAGTTGTAATTACATTTTTTCCATTGTGGGGCTTTCAAGTGAAACTGCGAGCTCTTAGACTCTCCACGGCTCGCTTCGGGGCCCTCAGACTCTGTGTTGTTGGCGTACAACGCAGCATTGTTGAAGCTTAGATACGTTTTGTAAGGCACTTTGTCTTCATCCAAGGCATCCAGAGCCTCCGGTTCTTCGCTATCGGCGAATGTAAAAAGAGGATAAATGATGGGCTTCACGTCCTTTCCAAAAAGAGATAGTACTTGGTCAAAGATGTACCTCTGCGTTGCGTTCAGTCGGTTTTGGGAAGCTTTCACAACGAAACCGATTCCATGCAAAACCCCCGTCATTCCAGGAATATATTGCCCGTCTTCACCAAGCATTTTCGCTATTTTCTTAATATTAATTTTATCCTGAGCCGGACCCCGAGTGTCCCCGAATCCCGGCGTGTCAATGATGGTGAGAGGACAGTCCATTGCACTTCTGTGACTGTCCTCCGTGCCTCCTGTGTCCACAGGAAAGAGTGTGTACACGGACACGCCAGCGGTCTGCGAATGAGCCTGGCTTGCAGCTGCACTTTTGTGGCGACTTTCGAGCTGTCCAACTAGTTTCAGTCTAAAATTGTCATCGAACTGTACCCTGTAAAAGGCATTTGCAATGCCATTGATTAGGGTGCTCTTGCCTGCTCCTGTCTCTCCAATTAGAAGCAGGAACTTCGGTGGCCCTCCGCCTGCATTCCGGTTGCCGACTTCGAAAGAGTTGGGACAGATGCAACTCTGAGAGCACTTGCATTCTGGTGATGGAATCTGCCGAACCCTTAACTGAAAAATATTCCCAGCAAAGGTTTCTCTTTTCTGAGCTGGAGTCGGATTGTCTTCGCAAAAGTTCTGCAGAACGAATTCTGAGCAGTTCAACGCAGGCTCAGTGGTAAAACTGATCTGCTCGCTGGGCTCAGATTCTCCGAGTTCTGTCACGGCAGTGACATACGCTTTGTGAGGAGTTCCCGCATACAGAGAGCTTACAGTAATGCTGTTGGTCTCAGTTGATTCTCTGTGATATGGTAGTAAGTCAGCCTCCCGTTGTCTAAGAACATAGACTACATATCCGTTCGATGCATTTGGTTCGGCTTTCCAAGAAAACTTGGCTGTGTTTTCATCCACTTCTGAGCACTGCAGCTCAGTTGGTGGCTTTGGCAGTTCCGTTTCAGTCCATGCAAAGTCTTTGTAACACTTTATTTGCAACTTGACAGTTTGTTGGTCATGTGGAGAGCCTTCAATAACTGCTACCGCAGCCGATCCACGATTTTGTTGAAGAAATCTCACTGCCCTGTCCAAATCTCTCCGGTAGCTGCGGTAATCTTCCGATTCGATCCAAGTTTTTCCTACTTCCTCCGCACACGTTGGCTGCGGCAAGTACTGTGGAAAATGTGATCTTGGTGCCTGGACCTCAAACAAAAGTTTGTAATCGGATCTGTTTGCGACGAATAACTCATCCTTTTCTCTTTCATTCAGAACGCGAGCACCGTTGTCTGAGAGAACACGGGCGGAATGCTGCAGCGCCATGCACTCTCTTTCTCTGTTTCTCAACCACATCAATAGCTGTTGAGGTGAGGCTCCGCATTCGTCTTTCTGACGCGAAATGAGCTCGGAAATCTCTCTACTTACATCTCCTGTTTGACGCGCCCTGGGCAAAATTGACATCAGCTGGTCTCTAAAGCGGGTCCGGTATGCCTGCACCCGATCTCTAAACGTGGCCAACACTTCGCACTGCATTCGCCACGGCGTGTCTTCAAGCTCCTTAATCTTGTCATCGGCAGCGTTTATTATGTCGTCTAGCAGCTGGCAGTAATTTCCGGCTTCGTTCAAGCATTCTTCACTGATGCCTCTCATCAGTTTCTGATCTTTTCCTCCGATTTTGCTGAGAGGCGTGAGATACACCTGGACCGGAGAGCCGGCGTTTTCGCTCTTGAAGCTCTGCACACAACCGAAGGCCTCCCTGAGTGTGAGCGGAGGCGGTTCCAGCTTGAAGTCGCCATAGTAACGGCATCGAATACTCTCTGTCTCCGTGGCGTCATTCTTTGAGTGCTCTGCCTGCAGTTGACCAGAAACTTCGAAAAGGCTCTTCAGTTTAGACACCTGGCCTCTGAATGAGCCTGAAATCCCAGTCTTGCTTTCACTTTCTTGCTTCTCTCGCTCAAACACAAGAAACGCCCTGCCGCCGTACTGGATCCCGGTCACAACGTGCGTGGCTGATTCGTCATCGAGAAATTGCGGGTATTCAACTTCAGGACCCAGGTGCAGCTCCTTGAACTCAGTCAAGGTTTTGTATGCAAATACGAGACTCTCTGAGTTGACTCGAGTCAGTTTCTCAGTGAGGTACTTTCCTGAGCCTTCCACTTCGGCGGAACCGCACAGAAAGCTGAGTTTTAAATCGGCGCTCATCTCTAGCTTTTTTGCTCTGTCGGAAAAGCTGGACTGTGATTCAATGCTGATTGCCTGACTCACATTGGGCCTGGTGACGGTCATTTCGTCGGTTGTCTTCCGAGACCAGAGCTTGGGACCCGTCAGGTATTTGCCTGTTTGAGCATCGTACAGGGTTCCGAGCGATGCAGGTCCTCCTATGTACGGGATTGACAGACTTTGATTCGCAACGTCTGTCGCCATTTCTCGTGATGCGAGCGCCGCTCTCTGCAATAATAATATTATGACGAGTTTTTGCTCCAAAGTACCATGCAATCTTATATCAAGGAGCACTAAAAGTTACCGTTGAATCAGGACGCAACACTTGCAAATATCATTCAAACAATTTCGCAATATGTTGTTTGATCTGTGGTGAGAAGTCTAGGTCCTATAGCTAAGAGAGGGACAGCGAGAGACAAGAAGGGAGCATTTTGAAGGTAGAGATCAGCTAATCCACAGATTAACTAACCCGCTGCCACCAGCCCGTGCGTCCTGGCTCACCAAACCGGGACTTTCGAAATCGGGCTTCCGACTAGAGGGGGCTTGGCACTTACCTGCCAACTAGTGTCTTTTTGCTGTCAATCTCGAAGTCATAGCCGATGATAAGGGAGGGGACTCTGCTGGGACTTGATCGCATTGGCCATGCAGGTACAGAGGGGACTTGTGCAGGGGATTCTTGCGGTGGCGAGTCCGCAATAGCTAAATACGAGGGATTGTACTTTTGACCCTCAACGCGCCAACCAGCCTCTCGTAGCGCTGCTGATAGGCTAACTCGAACTTCAGAGACCGCATGATTCATTAACCCGAGCCGCTTGGCGAATCTAGAGTGCACAGAGTACATGTACATCTCTAGCGTATGATTCTGCACTATTGGCAATATTGCTAACTGATTTGATAGACTGATCGACTGAGAAAAACAGTTAGTTATTCCAAGGCTACTTCAAGGCCTTATAATAAAAAAATTCGATTTTTTGCCTACTTTGGGACAAGACTGGATATTGCTTAATTGCGCCTTAATTTCATCCTGGCTTAGTCACCCTTCCAGAGACCAGCTTCGCCCTTCCAGGCAAGCGGCTATTTTATTGCCTTTACTGTGTACTTTTATGAATTTTATCCACCACAATGGCACGCATCTACATTGGCTGATGTGTAGCCCCTAAATGAGTTGACGAGGTCTCTAGATGAGCTGACGAGGTTTCTAAATGAGTTTACGAGGTCTCAAGATGAGTTGACGGGGTCTCTAGATGATTTGACGGGTCTCTAGATGAGTTGACGAGGTCTCTAGATGAGTTGACGGGGTCTCTAGATGATTTGACGAGGTCTCTAGATGAGTTGATGAGGTCTCTAGATGATTTGACGAGGTCTCTAGATGAGTTGACGGGGTCTCTAGATGAGTTGACGAGGTCTCTAGATGAGTTGACGGGGTCTCTAGATGATTTGACGAGGTCTCTAGATGAGTTGATGAGGTCTCTAGATGAGTTGACGGGGTCTCTAGATGATTTGACGAGGTCTCTAGATGAGTTGATGAGGTCTCTAGATGAGTTGACGAGTCTCTAGATGAGTTGACGGGGTCTCTAGATGAGTTGACGGGGTCTCTAGATGACTTGACGAGGTCTCTAGATGAGTTGGCGGTTCTCTAAATGAGTTGACGGGGTCTCTAGATGAGTTGACGAGGTCTCTAGATGAGTTGATGGGGTTTCTAGATGAGTTGACGGGGTGTCTAGATGAGCTGACGGGTCTCTAGATGAGTTGACGAGGTCTCTAGATGAGTTGACGAGGTCTCTAGATGAGATTAGTTCCATTAGCAGATAGGATATGGATATTACATTAAATAGGTAAATTAAAGATGTACTTTGCAGAAATGTTGACTTACAGAGCAGCAGACTTTTTACTGACGACACGTGCCTGTATGACTGACTTCTTTGACGGCAAAAAATAGCCAAATTTTCCAAATATCAGAACTTAGTGCTTAGTGCCACGTCCTTCCTATTCTAGCTACGCCCTGCTTTATACAAAGCCTTTAAATAAAAGTGCATTGTCTCTGGGGGTGGTTGAGGTTCCTGGTTCTATTATTAGAATTGACGTATGTAGTTCCTAGTTTCCATGACTCATTGCTCACTCACAAGGAACAAACGGGTCTGTAAACTTTAATTCCCTGTTTTTGTTTTCAATTCATTTAAGCAGCCTTAAAATTTCAGTAACCTTATACTCGTAGTAGCTGTCATAATGGTTTTGAGTGCCTGATTAACATTCGGTACTTTAAAATTTCTACTTGATATGCAAGAACTTTTTGCATGTACTGGGTGTGTTTCTTCAAGCACTGGTACTTGAATGTATGATCAGGCCCATGTCGCGTATAATAGGAGCCTGCCGAGACAATTGGGGGAAGATTTCTGTTGTAAATTTGTCATAGAAGTTGATTCATTAGTAGGTTTAAGTAAGCGGCAAGTTCGACGTATGATTTCGGAAGATGGCGAACCAAGTCGACCCCAATGTTTACAGATTTCTTTGGAAATAATAAATATATAAATTAATGAGATTATGGATGAAGTGCATTTTTCCCAAAAGCTCCGTCATGAAAACTGCCCTGAGCGAAATTTGAGGGCTGTGTGAGCTTGTGTGTTATTCACGCGATATGATTCATGCCGTAAATTTCTGTGTGCGCTTAAAAGCTCACACAGCCATTAAATTTCCCGGCGGGCTACTAATTGGGCTGAAGGGGTCTCAACATTAGTGATTTTTTGTCCATAATTATTGTGATCAAATTTTCTTACGAATCAATCATTATATCAATCATTATATCAATCATTATATCAATCATTATATCAATCATTATATCAATCATTATATCAATCATTATATCAATCATTATATCAATCATTATATCAATCATTATATCAATCATTAGTACTTGTAAGGCACACTCGTATAAAATTGGTGACACAATAAGACTAACAAAGTTGACAATTTTGCTCCATTCTTAGGGTCTCTAGATGAGTTGACGAGGTCTCTAGATGAGTTGACGAGGTCTCTAGATGAGTTGATGGGGTTTCTAGATGAGTTGACGGGGTGTCTAGATGAGCTGACGGGTCTCTAGATGAGTTGACGGGGTGTCTAGATGAGTTGACGAGGTCTCTAGATGAGATTAGTTCCATTAGCAGATAGGATATGGATATTACATTAAATAGGTAAATTAAAGATGTACTTTGCAGAAATGTTGACTTACAGAGCAGCAGACTTTTTACTGACGACACGTGCCTGTATGACTGACTTCTTTGACGGCAAAAAATAGCCAAATTTTCCAAATATCAGAACTTAGTGCTTAGTGCCACGTCCTTCCTATTCTAGCTACGCCCTGCTTTATACAAAGCCTTTAAATAAAACAGTGCATTGTCTCTGGGGGTGGTTGAGGTTCCTGGTTCTATTATTAGAATTGACGTGTGTAGTTCCTAGTTTCCATGACTCATTGCTCACTCACAAGGAACAAACGGGTCTGTAAACTTTAATTCCCTGTTTTTGTTTTCAATTCATTTAAGCAGCCTTATAATTTCAGTAACCTTATACTCGTAGTAGCTAGTGGTTTTGAGTGCCTGATTAACATTCGGTACTTTAAAATTTCTACTTGATATGCAAGAACTTTTTGCATGTACTGGGTGTGTTTCTTCAAGCAAGCTGCTACTTGAATTTATGATTAGGTCCATGTCGCGTATAATAGGAGCCTGCCGAGACAATTGGAGGAAGATTTCTGTTGTAAATTTGTCATAGAAGTTGATTCATTAGTAGGTTTAAGTAAAGTCGACCCCAATGTTTACAGATTTCTTTGGAAATCTAAAGAGATTATGGATGAAGTGCATTTTCCCAAAAGCTCCGTCATCAAAACTGCCCGGTGGGAAATTTGAGGGCTGTGTGAGCTTGTGTGTTATTCACGCGATATGATTCATGCCGTAAATTTCTGTGTGCGCTTAAAAGCTCACACAGCCATTAAATTTCCCGGCGGGCTACTAATTCGGCTGAAGGGGTCTCAACATTAGTGATTTTTTGTCCATAATTATTGTGATTAAACTTTCTTACGAATCAATCATTATATCAATCATTATATCAATCATTATATCAATCATTATATCAATCATTAGTACTTGTAAGGCACACTCGTATAAAATTGGTGACACAATAAGACTAACAAAGTTGACAATTTTGCTCCATTCTTAGGGTCTCTAGATGACTTGACGAGGTCTCTAGATGAGTTGGCGGTTCTCTAGATGAGTTGACGGGGTCTCTAGATGAGTTGATGGGGTTTCTAGATGAGTTGACGGGGTGTCTAGATGAGCTGACGGGTCTCTAGATGAGTTGACGGGGTGTCTAGATGAGCTGACGGGTCTCTAGATGAGTTGACGGGGTGTCTAGATGAGCTGACGGGTCTCTAGATGAGTTGACGGGGTGTCTAGATGAGTTGACGGGTCTCTAGATGAGTTGACGAGGTCTCTAGATGAGTTGACGAGGTCTCTAGATGAGTTGATGGGGTTTCTAGATGAGTTGACGGGGTGTCTAGATGAGCTGACGGGTCTCTAGATGAGTTGACGGGGTGTCTAGATGAGTTGACGAGGTCTCTAGATGAGATTAGTTCCATTAGCAGATAGGATATGGATATTACATTAAATAGGTAAATTAAAGATGTACTTTGCAGAAATGTTGACTTACAGAGCAGCAGACTTTTTACTGACGACACGTGCCTGTATGACTGACTTCTTTGACGGCAAAAAATAGCCAAATTTTCCAAATATCAGAACTTAGTGCTTAGTGTCACGTCCTTCCTATTCTAGCTACGCCCTGCTTTATACAAAGCCTTTAAATAAAACAGTGCATTGTCTCTGGGGGTGGGTGAGGTTCCTGGTTCTATTATTAGAATTGACGTGTGTAGTTCCTAGTTTCCATGACTCATTACTCACTCATAAGGAACAAACGGCCGGGTCTTGAAACTTTAGTTCCCTGTTTTTGTTTTCAATTCATTTAAGCAGCCTTATAATTTCAGTAACCTTATACTCGTAGTAGCTAGTGGTTTTGAGTGCCTGATTAACATTCGGTACTTTAAAATTTCTACTTGATATGCAAGAACTTTTTGCATGTACTGGGTGTGTTTCTTCAAGCAAGCTGCTACTTGAATTTATGATTAGGTCCATGTCGCGTATAATAGGAGCCTGCCGAGACAATTGGGGGAAGATTTCTGTTGTAAATTTGTCATAGAAGTTGATTCATTAGTAGGTTTAAGTAAAGTCGACCCCAATGTTTACAGATTTCTTTGGAAATCTAAAGAGATTATGGATGAAGTGCATTTTCCCAAAAGCTCCGTCATGAAAACTGCCCTGAGCGAAATTTGAGGGCTGTGTGAGCTTGTGTGTTATTCACGCGATATGATTCATGCCGTAAATTTATGTGTGCGCTTAAAAGCTCACACAGCCATTAAATTTCCCGGCGGGCTACTAATTGGGCTGAGGGGGTCTCAACATTAGTGATTTTTTGTCCATAATTATTGTGATCAAACTTTCTTACGAATCAATCATTATATCAATCATTATATCAATCATTATATCAATCATTATATCAATCATTAGTACTTGTAAGGCACACTCGTATAAAATTGGTGACACAATAAGACTAACAAAGTTGACAATTTTGCTCCATTCTTAGGGTCTCTAGATGACTTGACGAGGTCTCTAGATGAGTTGGCGGTTCTCTAGATGAGTTGACGGGGTCTCTAGATGAGTTGACGAGGTCTCTAGATGAGTTGATGGGGTTTCTAGATGAGTTGACGGGGTGTCTAGATGAGCTGACGGGTCTCTAGATGAGTTGACGGGGTTTCTAGATGAGTTGACGGGTCTCTAGATGAGTTGACGGGGTGTCTAGATGAGTTGACGAGGTCTCTAGATGAGTTGATGGGGTTTCTAGATGAGTTGACGGGGTGTCTAGATGAGCTGACGGGTCTCTAGATGAGTTGACGGGGTGTCTAGATGAGTTGACGAGGTCTCTAGATGAGATTAGTTCCATTAGCAGATAGGATATGGATATTACATTAAATAGGTAAATTAAAGATGTACTTTGCAGAAATGTTGACTTACAGAGCAGCAGACTTTTTACTGACGACACGTGCCTGTATGACTGACTTCTTTGACGGCAAAAAATAGCCAAATTTTCCAAATATCAGAACTTAGTGCTTAGTGCCACGTCCTTCCTATTCTAGCTACGCCCTGCTTTATACAAAGCCTTTAAATAAAAGTGCATTGTCTCTGGGGGTGGTTGAGGTTCCTGGTTCTATTATTAGAATTGACGTATGTAGTTCCTAGTTTCCATGACTCATTGCTCACTCACAAGGAACAAACGGGTCTGTAAACTTTAATTCCCTGTTTTTGTTTTCAATTCATTTAAGCAGCCTTAAAATTTCAGTAACCTTATACTCGTAGTAGCTGTCTGATTGAAAACAAAATGCGAAATCAGTGCCTGATTAACATTCGGTACTTTAAAATTTCTACTTGATATGCAAGAACTTTTTGCATGTACTGGGTGTGTTTCTTCAAGCACTGGTACTTGAATTTATGATCAGGCCCATGTCGCGTATAATAGGAGCCTGCCGAGACAATTGGGGGAAGATTTCTGTTGTAAATTTGTCATAGAAGTTGATTCATTAGTAGGTTTAAGTAAGCGGCAAGTTCGACGTATGATTTCGGAAGATGGCGAACCAAGTCGACCCCAATGTTTACAGATTTCTTTGGAAATAATAAATATATAAATTAATGAGATTATGGATGAAGTGCATTTTTCCCAAAAGCTCCGTCATGAAAACTGCCCTGAGCGAAATTTGAGGGCTGTGTGAGCTTGTGTGTTATTCACGCGATATGATTCATGCCGTAAATTTCTGTGTGCGCTTAAAAGCTCACACAGCCATTAAATTTCCCGGCGGGCTACTAATTGGGCTGAAGGGGTCTCAACATTAGTGATTTTTTGTCCATAATTATTGTGATCAAATTTTCTTACGAATCAATCATTATATCAATCATTATATCAATCATTATATCAATCATTATATCAATCATTATATCAATCATTATATCAATCATTATATCAATCATTATATCAATCATTAGTACTTGTAAGGCACACTCGTATAAAATTGGTGACACAATAAGACTAACAAAGTTGACAATTTTGCTCCATTCTTAGGGTCTCTAGATGAGTTGACGAGGTCTCTAGATGAGTTGACGAGGTCTCTAGATGAGTTGATGGGGTTTCTAGATGAGTTGACGGGTGTCTAGATGAGCTGACGGGTCTCTAGATGAGTTGACGGGGTGTCTAGATGAGTTGACGAGGTCTCTAGATGAGATTAGTTCCATTAGCAGATAGGATATGGATATTACATTAAATAGGTAAATTAAAGATGTACTTTGCAGAAATGTTGACTTACAGAGCAGCAGACTTTTTACTGACGACACGTGCCTGTATGACTGACTTCTTTGACGGCAAAAAATAGCCAAATTTTCCAAATATCAGAACTTAGTGCTTAGTGCCACGTCCTTCCTATTCTAGCTACGCCCTGCTTTATACAAAGCCTTTAAATAAAACAGTGCATTGTCTCTGGGGGTGGTTGAGGTTCCTGGTTCTATTATTAGAATTGACGTATGTAGTTCCTAGTTTCCATGACTCATTGCTCACTCACAAGGAACAAACGGGTCTGTAAACTTTAATTCCCTGTTTTTGTTTTCAATTCATTTAAGCAGCCTTATAATTTCAGTAACCTTATACTCGTAGTAGCTAGTGGTTTTGAGTGCCTGATTAACATTCGGTACTTTAAAATTTCTACTTGATATCCAAGAACTTTTTGCATGTACTGGGTGTGTTTCTTCAAGCAAGCTGCTACTTGAATTTATGATCAGGTCCATGTCGCGTATAATAGGAGCCTGCCGAGACAATTGGGGGAAGATTTCTGTTGTAAATTTGTCATAGAAGTTGATTCATTAGTAGGTTTAAGTAAGCGGCAAGTTCGACGTATGATTTCGGAAGATGGCGAATCAAGTAGACCCCAATGTTTACAGATTTCTTTGGAAATCTAAAGAGATTATGGATGAAGTGCATTTTCCCAAAAGCTCCGTCATCAAAACTGCCCGGTGGGAAATTTGAGGGCTGTGTGAGCTTGTGTGTTATTCACGCGATATGATTCATGCCGTAAATTTCTGTGTGCGCTTAAAAGCTCACACAGCCATTAAATTTCCCGGCGGGCTACTAATTCGGCTGAAGGGGTCTCAACATTAGTGATTTTTTGTCCATAATTATTGTGATTAAACTTTCTTACGAATCAATCATTATATCAATCATTATATCAATCATTATATCAATCATTATATCAATCATTAGTACTTGTAAGGCACACTCGTATAAAATTGGTGACACAATAAGACTAACAAAGTTGACAATTTTGCTCCATTCTTAGGGTCTCTAGATGAGTTGACGAGGTCTCTAGATGAGTTGGCGGTTCTCTAGATGAGTTGACGGGGTCTCTAGATGAGTTGACGAGGTCTCTAGATGAGTTGATGGGGTTTCTAGATGAGTTGACGGGTCTCTAGATGAGTTGACGGGGTGTCTAGATGAGTTGACGAGGTCTCTAGATGAGTTGATGGGGTTTCTAGATGAGTTGACGGGGTGTCTAGATGAGCTGACGGGTCTCTAGATGAGTTGACGGGGTGTCTAGATGAGTTGACGAGGTCTCTAGATGAGATTAGTTCCATTAGCAGATAGGATATGGATATTACATTAAATAGGTAAATTAAAGATGTACTTTGCAGAAATGTTGACTTACAGAGCAGCAGACTTTTTACTGACGACACGTGCCTGTATGACTGACTTCTTTGACGGCAAAAAATAGCCAAATTTTCCAAATATCAGAACTTAGTGCTTAGTGCCACGTCCTTCCTATTCTAGCTACGCCCTGCCTTATACAAAGCCTTTAAATAAAACAGTGCATTGTCTCTGGGGGTGGGTGAGGTTCCTGGTTCTATTATTAGAATTGACGTGTGTAGTTCCTAGTTTCCATGACTCATTACTCACTCATAAGGAACAAACGGCCGGGTCTTGAAACTTTAGTTCCCTGTTTTTGTTTTCAATTCATTTAAGCAGCCTTATAATTTCAGTAACCTTATACTCGTAGTAGCTAGTGGTTTTGAGTGCCTGATTAACATTCGGTACTTTAAAATTTCTACTTGATATGCAAGAACTTTTTGCATGTACTGGGTGTGTTTCTTCAAGCAAGCTGCTACTTGAATTTATGATTAGGTCCATGTCGCGTATAATAGGAGCCTGCCGAGACAATTGGGGGAAGATTTCTGTTGTAAATTTGTCATAGAAGTTGATTCATTAGTAGGTTTAAGTAAAGTCGACCCCAATGTTTACAGATTTCTTTGGAAATCTAAAGAGATTATGGATGAAGTGCATTTTCCCAAAAGCTCCGTCATCAAAACTGCCCGGTGGGAAATTTGAGGGCTGTGTGAGCTTGTGTGTTATTCACGCGATATGATTCATGCCGTAAATTTCTGTGTGCGCTTAAAAGCTCACACAGCCATTAAATTTCCCGGCGGGCTACTAATTGGGCTGAGGGGGTCTCAACATTAGTGATTTTTTGTCCATAATTATTGTGATCAAACTTTCTTACGAATCAATCATTATATCAATCATTATATCAATCATTAGTACTTGTAAGGCACACTCGTATAAAATTGGTGACACAATAAGACTAACAAAGTTGACTTTTTTGCTCCATTCTTGGGTTTAGCCGTTATACACGAATTAGATAAGTATTTTATGAATTTTTTTTGTGAACCACGACACATAATGAAACATCCTGGTACATTGAATATTAATTTAATACATCAGATACACTCTTGAACTCTGTGTGCAAAGTTATACCCTATTAGTTCAGCGGACGGTGAATAAAAGTGCGAGAAGTACAAAACTTTTAACATCGGACAGAGAGCTCTCAAACCAATTTTTATAGCTAAGCTTAATATACTACTTATTAATACCAGTAGTGTGAGTTAGGGTCGAGAAAAAAATGATGAAAAACCTGTGTGACACGGGCTGGACAAAACAGGTGCAGTAGGAAAGCAGAACACACCAGTTGCTAATAGGGGGTCTGCGGAACAAAATCAACGCCCAACATTGGCCAACAAAGTACATCTGTATCTTGCAACATCAAGAATAACTAATTTAAAATTTGGGTGCTGCTACGTACGATTACCTGGTGGCTTTAGCAACGGTGATTTACCTTGGATACGGCATCCTTGTACTGTTACATTATCATCCACAACATCACATTATCATCCACAACAAGCACATTATCATCCACAACAAGCACATTATTACCCGCAACAAGCACATTATCATAAACAACAAGCACATTATCATCCAAAACAAGCACATTATCATCCACAACAAGCACATTATCATCCACAACAAGCACATTATCAACCACAACAAGCACATTATCATCAACAACAAGCACATTATCATCAACAACAAGCACATTATCATCCACAACAAGCACATTATCATCCACAACAAGCACATTATCATCAACAACAAGCACATTATCATCCACAACAAGCACATTATCATCAACAACAAGCACATTATCATCCACAACAAGCACATTATCATCCACAACAAGCACATTATCATCAACAACAAGCACATTATCATCCACAATTAACAAGCACATTATCAACCACAACAAGCACATTATCATCAACAACAAGCACATTATCATCCACAACAAGCACATTATCATCCACAACAAGCACATTATCATCAACAACAAGCACATTATCATCCACAATTAACAAGCACATTATCAACCACAACAAGCACATTATCATCAACAACAAGCACATTATCATCCACAACAAGCACATTATACCTGATACCTGATGCCAACGACCGGCCTCACTTCACAGGGTAATAATATAACATAATATACAATAATATAGCATAATAGTTAGGAGCAGAGATGCGATGCAAGCGCAGTAAAGAAGCAAGGGACATTGTAAAAAAAGACAATTGCACAACAGCGATACAGAAGGGGAGGGAGGGTTCGAGATCGTGAGGCGAACAGCGATGAAATCTCTTAGCCGTGTGGGACAGACAGTGGAAAAACAGTGGAAAGGGAAAGCCAGAGTAAGGATTGCTTTATAAGCAAAGTCCGCAACTCTGCGAATATAAGATCAGTTCATTTTCAGTTTTGTGTAGACATGATTTATTCAGAAATTCCTGTTGCCATGGCAAAGCTGTAATCACAGGGTTGGGTTGAACATATATGCGAGGGCAAGGGCGATTCTGAATGATTATTAGGGCGATTCTGAATGATCATTAGGGCGATTCTGAATGATTATTAGGGCGATTCTGAATGATCATTAGGGCGATTCTGAATGATCATTAGGGCGATTCTGAATGATTATTAGGGCGATTCTTAATGATTATTGGGGCGATTCTGAATGATTATTAGGGCGATTCTTAATGATTATTGGGGCGATTCTGAATGATTATTAGGGCGATTCTGAATGATCATTAGGGCGATTCTGAATGATTATTAGGGCGATTCTTAATGATTATTGGGGCGATTCTGAATGATTATTGGGGCGATTCTGAATGATTATTAGGGCGATTCTGGATGATAATTAGGGCGATTCTGAATGATTATTGGGGCGATTCTGAATGATTATTAGGGCGATTCTGAATCATAATTAGGGCGATTCTGAATGATTTTTGGAGCGATTCTGAATGATAATTAGGGCGATTCTGAATGATTATTGGAGCAATTCTGAATGATCATTAGGGCGATTCTGAATGATTATTGGAGCGATTCTTAATGATTATTGGAGCGATTCTGAATGATAATTAGGGCGATTCTGAATGATTATTGGAGCAATTCTGAATGATCATTAGGGCGATTCTTAATGATTATTGGAGCGATTCTTAATGATTATTGGAGCAATTCTGAATGATCATTAGGGCGATTCTTAATGATTATTGGAGCGATTCTTAATGATTATTGGAGCGATTCTGAATGATTATTAGGTGATTCTATTCACTCAGGGCGATTCTGAATGATTATTAGGGCGATTCTAAATGAGCCAAATCGAACTCACACTTCAGTTACTGGGCGGGCGGCTGCGGCGGCGGAGGCGGCTGCTGTTGCTGGTTGCCGGCGGGGAACTTTGGCTGCCTCGGCTGGTAGCCGCCGCGGAACCGGGGCCCGGGACTCCGGTGGTGGAAGCCGGCGCCGAACATGGGCGGCCTGGCCGAATGGTGGTGCGGGTGGTGCTGATGGTGCGGGTGCGGCGGGCCACGCGGACCGAACGGCTTGGGCCAGCGCGGGTGCTGCAGCGGCAGCGGCGGCGGCCGGTGGTGCGGCTGGTGGCCGTGGAACGGCGGCCGGGCGGGAGGCGCCGAGTCGTCGTTGACGCCGCGGTAGGCGGCCTCCTGTCGGGACAGGTAGTCGTCCAGCTCGCGCTCGTCCGCGTCCGCCGGCCCGCCGCCAGCCTGGCCGCCGGCCAGCAGCTGCCGCTTGGCCGGGGTGGCCTCCGATGCCTCGCCGTCGGCTGCGGCATCGCCTTTCCCGTCGTCGTCATTTCTGCCGGCGGCGTCGGCCGTGCCGTTCACCCGGCGCCGCTTGACTCCCTGGCTGGCAGCGGCGGCGGCGGCGGCTTCAAAAGCGGCCGCGGGGTCCGGGGCGGCGGCATCGAAGCTGAGCAGGGAGTCGCAGGCGTCAGGCAGGCAGCGCAGGCAGGCACCCGGCCGCAAGCGGTAGGCGGCCAGGGCAGCCGGAGAGTCGAGCAGTTCCCCTGAGCAGCTGCACGCGGGCCAGCGGATGAAAGCGGAAAGGAGGGGGTGGAGCCCCCGGGGCGCCAGGGGGAGCAGCAGGTGAGAGGCTGGCCAAGGTGCTGTCTTGCTTTGCTTTTTATCACCGTTTCTGCTTTTTTATTTTACTCTTGTTCTTTACAATTTTTCTGCTTTTCTAGTCTTGTCTGCTTCTGTTTTAGTGTGTTTTCAAACTGAATTATCTCTAGCTAACTTATCGATCACTCTCTCTCTCTCTCTCCTTTATTCGAAACTTTTATATTCTTTGTATAATAAAAATGCGAGAGATAAAAATGAGAAGTTTTTTATTTAATGTCACACTAGAAATCAAGCAAGTGGCATCATTCCAGTTAGGATAGAAAAGCTAATTAATTGACTACGTTTGGCATATCATTAAACATGATCACAGAGCAGCGGTTATCTAAAACACATATCTGACTGCCGTGCGGTACAGATTGGATTGTGAAACAAAAAAATAAGTATAATAATCAAAATGCCTGCTGCCAAAATTGGACAAAGGAGGTCCAAAAACACACATTAGCAGTTCTAAATGTGTAATGCGCGACACACCAAAAATGTTTTAAGAAAAAATAAAATTAAACCGGTTGGCAGCTCGCACTGGGGGATCTGCCAGCTCCAACGGAGGGATGCCAAGCTAATAAGCTGCGAAGCACGCCTTCTGGCAGCCTGAGCTCCAGCCACCCTACTCACGCTGCCTACTCAACTCGGCTTGCTCAATGCGAAGCATTCTATTACTGAGCAGAAGCCCAGCCCGAGAACAGCCAATCAGATTCATTTATTATCTAGTCACCTCACTCTGCGTCTGAGCCTAGCCAATCAGAATCATTTACTATCTAGCCACCTCACCCTCAGCCAGAGATCAGCCAATTAGTATAATTTACTATCTAGTCACCTCACCCTCAACCCGAGCCCAGCCAATCAGTATAATTTACTATCTAGCCACCTCACCCTCAGCCAGAGATCAGCCAATCAGTATAATTTACTATCTAGCCACCTCACCTTCAGCCAGAGATCAGCCAATCAGTATAATTTACTATCTAGCCACTTCACCCTCAGCCAGATATCAGCCAATCAGTATAATTTACTATTTAGCCACCTCACCCTCAGCCCGAGCCCAGCCAATCAGTATAATTTACTATCTAGCCACCTCACCCTCAGCCCGAGCCCAGCCAATCAGTATAATTTACTATCTAGCCACCTCACCTTCAGCCAGAGATCAGCCAATCAGTATAATTTACTATCTAGCCACTTCACCCTCAGCCAGATATCAGCCAATCAGTATAATTTACTATTTAGCCACCTCACCCTCAGCCCGAGCCCAGCCAATCAGTATAATTTACTATCTAGCCACCTCACCCTCAGCCCGAGCCCAGCCAATCAGTATAATTTACTATCTAGCCACCTCACCCTCAGCCCGAGCCCAGCCAATCAGTATAATTTACTATCTAGCCACCTCACCCTCAGCCAGAGATCAGCCAATCAGTATAATTTACTATCTAGCCACCTCACCCTGAGATCAGCCAATCAGTATAATTTACTATCTAGCCACCTCACCCTGAGATCAGCCAATCAGTATAATTTACTATCTAGCCACCTCACCCTGAGATCAGCCAATCAGTATAATTTACTATCTAGCCACCTCACCCTCAGCCAGAGATCAGCCAATCAGTATAATTTACTATCTAGCAACCTCACCCTCAGCCACAGCCCAGCCAATCAGAATAATTTACTATCTAGCAACCTCACCCTCAGCCCGAGCAAAGCCAATCAAAACTAATTACTATTAAGCCACCTCACTTTGCTCATGGGATAGCTCCATTACAATGATTAGCATTATTTATTAGCCATGACAACAAATTTTCGCAGATCACCAGAAGTTTATAAAATCAAAGCTGTTTCTCTAACTAAATCTTTTATACCAACTAGCTGAAATTTTCCAATATCTATATTAAAAATCATAAAAGTTATCACTAGTGAGGTAGCTAAAAATCAGTAGAAGGGTAAATTTGTTACTTTAGTAGTAAAAAAGCTACTTAGTGATTTATTGATTGCAATATTAAAATATTATGGTTATATAAGTTGAGTATAGCAGTCTATTGCACAACCTTTTCTTAAACAAAGTTTAGTACTGAGTGACTATGATATACGTTAGCTTAATATTTTTTCATGAGACTTCTAGACCATCTACATCAGCCCGATAGAGTTGCACTTAAATATCACTGGTAACACAGATGCATTATATAATAAGATTCTAAACACAAATGTAGAGTTAAAGCACACCGGTACACCGTTAATTTACACTGGCGGGTGGCAACACAAGTCAGTCATCAGCTAACTAAGCGAATAAATATTTACTGATGGGGCTGAGTTCTCGGGTGATTTGAGAACAATTTTAAGGCTAAGACCCTACATTTTTCAATATTTCAGTGGATTTTATCACTACTGCAGTTGTTTCGCTCTGCAAGATGATAATTATTAAAAACCATCAATTGGTCAGATTGTCAGCATGCAGTCAGCTAGTTAAGCCAGTACATAATTGGTTAGTGCAAATTTCAGCTGGCCTAGAAGTTATAGTTAACTAAAAAATCACGTGATGGGATTGGCAATGTGTGGCACTAAGACAGAAGGGAGAGAGAAGGGAGTCAATTGACAGTTATACTCAGCAACATCAAAGAGTCGCCACCCTTTGCCCCAGTGAGCAGTGTTTTTCGACCAGCGTCTGTCACCTGGCCAACCATTTTGATATTAACAAAACGCTTGAAGAAAACTATGAAAACCGGGCGGAAGCTTCAATCCATTCAATCTTCGCCCTCCGCTCTTCCCAATCCCTCCTCACCCAGCCCAAACTCTGCGTCCCGTGGCGCAAGTTGCGTCACTCAAAAGTCAAAACTGAACTGGAATTTACTGCGCACTCTCATAGGTGGCGACTTTTTATTGTTGTTGAGTGCTAAGCCTATCCAACCAAGAATCTCAAGAACCAAGAAGCTGCAGCAGCCACTTGCCACAGAACTGCATTCGGCCATAGACAGTAAAGCCACTTGCCACAGAACTGCATTCGGCCATAGACAGTAAAGCCACTTGCCACAGAACTGCATTCGGCCATAGACAGTAAAGCCACTTGCCACAGAACTGCATTCGGCCATAGACAGTAAAGCCACTTGCCACAGAACTGCATTCGGCCATAGACAGTAAAGCCACTTGCCACAGAACTGCATTCGGCCATAGACAGTAAAGCCACTTGCCACAGAACTGCATTCGGCCATAGACAGTAAAGCCACTTGCCACAGAACTGCATTCGGCCATAGACAGTAAAGCCGATCAAACTGTTCAAGGCTCCACTCTATGGTTAAACCCCAACCAAGTAGAGAATTTCACCTTACCTATAGCATTAGTCCCAGTTAATTTCTAGCATAATATCGTTAATTAGAAAGCTACACAATAAACAATACCAAGTGCCTGAGCGGGTTAAAGAACTGCTGTCTGTAGGAGTCTCTATATACAAATCCGAGTGGTGAATTCAAGAGAGATTAACTACTAAGACAAATGAATTCAATATAAAATATCACAATTAAACCAAAAAATAACAGATTAAAGATATGTATTAACTGACACTCAGTGGGTGCTGCTGTTGTGTGGTTGCGGTGGAGGTTAGGCCGAGAGAGAAGCGACTAAAAGCTTACATTCTGCTTATAAAATCTTATTATAGTACTTTTATTCATTCATGTTCCACTGGTCTATGCAGCCCAATGGGTGATGGAGAATTTGAGACTGAGATAGAATACACAAAGCAGGCTGACTCAGCTCATAGCTAATATTATCCTCTGCACACTCAACGTCACTCTCTAATAGAACTTGTTGTTCCTTAATTATGAATTAACTGCTCAAATTTGCCAGACTGCAAAAAATGAGAAGAGTGCAAAAGAGAGAAAAGGCAGTAAACATAACGTGACCAACCAGTTTATGCAAGCGGTTATGAACAATAAATAAACACGGTACATATACATAGAGTACAAGATTATGCCTTGTTGCTTAGCAGCTGTATTTTATGTTGTTGTTGTTGTTGTTGTTTTAATGAGGCAGGCAAACAAATTTCGCGGGACAATTAATTTGGAAACTGAGCACAAAAACTGTCAGTCTAATTTTGAGCCACTGTATGGCCTCTGACGTACCTTTGCGCTGCGGCTATAAACCAGCTCACACACCTTCACAGCTCTCCTTCCACTATGCCTGATAACAGCCTTGCTTAAAACTATCGAAATTAACGATTTCGGTAACAAGCCCTAAAGCAACAGTCTAGTGACAATCTAATCGTTATTAGAAATAAAAATTAATTCCTCAGCTATCAATCATCATACTTAAACGAGTTGAGTGCGCTGTGACCGCACTCTCTCCGCAAATGCTTTTTGGAACCTGAAATAAAGGAGACAAATGTCAATAAAAATAGGGAGTAAATTTGCGTTACACACTACTAATTAGCATTCCCCCTAGACTAACATTGAATCTATTCTAGTTATCAATCTCTTAGCAACGGCAATGTTTACCGTAGCAACGGGATCGATGAAACCTGGCCCAATAAATCAATGTAAAGCAATCTTAAATACGCTAAAAAACACAAATAAATGTAAAGATGTAAGCAGCAATTTGATCCCAAATAATTGGGGATATTTTCTATCTTTATAAACTGCATCTGGAATAGAAAATGCTGAGTTTCCATCATAATGTAACAATGCAATTTCGTTGCTGGGCAAAATGCAGACTGAGCGGCGGCCCTGCAGGTGAGTGAAATGCAATCAATGGATTTGCAACACCGACTCGGTTGATGAGGCACACAGGAAGCCCCCCCCCCCCACATCCCGAAACTGGAGTTCTGCCGCCTCACCTGGTGAAAGCCACGGTGCCGTCCTCGCGGATGAGCCGGCGCCACGGTCCGCTGCACTTTTTGTCGGTGTCGCCGCCGGGGCCCGAAGTCGCTGCCGTCGGCGTCAGCGCGGCACCAGCCGTCGCAGTCGAAGCCGGAGATGCTGTCGCAGCCGCCGATGAAGCGCCATTGGCGCTGCCGTCTTTGTTGTACAGCACAGGCCGGCGGACTATGGTGCAGTTGGGATCATCTTCCTGCTGCTGCTGCTGAGCAGTCTGAGTAGTTGGCTGCTTGCCAGCCTCGGCTGCCGCTGATGCAGCAGACGCTGGCGGCGTATTGTTGGCGTTGGCAGCCGACACGGCGGCTTCAACAGACACGGCTGGAGCCATCGATGACTGCGGCACTTGCTGGTGAAGCTGCTGCTGTTGCTGCTGCTGCAAAAGCAGCTGTTGGGCAGCCGCAGCCGCCTGTTGCTGCTGTTGGTGTTGCTGCTGCTGAAGCAGTTGATGCTGCTGCTGCTGCTGAAAATCTTTAGCGATATGCGGCGACCTGGCAGCGGCGGCCGCGGCCAGCAATTGCTGCTGCTGCTGCTGCTGAAGAAAATGCTGCGCGTAGGCGCTCTGAGCAGCCATCAACTGATGATGTTGAAGCAATGCGGCCTGCTGTTGTTGCTGCTGCTGCTGTTGCAGCAGAGCCAGCTGCTGTAACTGCTGCTGCTGCTGTTGTTGTTGCTGCTGATGTTGCTGGAACTGAGCAGCGGCAGCAGCCTGCTGAAGGTACTGCTGAAGCTGCAGTTGGCTCTGCAGCATGGCAGGATTAGCGGCGGCAGCAGCGGAAGTCATGGGATACAGGGCCTGCTGGGCGGCCGCAGCGCTGACAGCTGGTATGAGCTGAGCCGCCTGGCCTCCGCCCTGTGGCAGCATCACGTACTGAGCCAGAGCCTGCTGCGGCAGCGTCGTGGCAGCGGCGGCGGCCATGCGCTGGGCTTGCAGCTGGGCCTGGACCTGCTGCGCCTGGGCGGACAGGCCAAGCTGGGCCAGCTGTGCCGGGTGCAGTGGAATCCCAGCAGCACCGGCCCCGGCAGCCAGGCTGACTGGAACTGACTGGCCCGCAGCTGGGACCGCCTGCTGTGGCTGCTGCTGCTGCTGCTGGCTGGCAGCGGCGGCATAGAGCTGGGCCAGGTAGGCATCCAGACTGCCAGCCGCAGCACCTGGCGGCTTTGCATTCATCACTACTTTTATTAGTACTATATGAGCGTTGCAGAGCCAATCAAAAGTCTCAGATGGTGTAACAAGGAATGTATTTAGCTAAGAATGCACAATGTGCATAGCCCAAATTGATCAGCTGGACATGCAGTGAATTGAGATGAGTACAATTCTGAGAGGGGCAAATTAGGTTGAATAATAAAATAAGAGAAAAAAATAGACGATAGGCCAATTTATATCTACAAATCTTTCATTTAATTTATTGTCTTTACATTTATCATATGCTTAAGTTATTCTTAATTAATTGTTCTTTCCAATATATTATTTTCTATATTGTATATATTATGTATATTATATCTTTTAAGAGAAGGTAAAGAAATTATTTCAATAAAACATAGAAAATATATAGATTCACTGTAAAAGGTCAATAAAAGTTCAGATGAAAATTATTGATACTAGTCATATAATTTAATATACAGATTGACAAGTGCTAGTGCTTTTGGATAAGAAAAAAAATAATTATATGAATTAGACATTTTTCTACTTTTTAGACAAACTTCATTTATTAACAAAATGACTTAATAAAAATCAAATGATTTTGGTATAAACCTATTCAAAAGGTCAATACAAATTGACTAATATTTGTTATGATCATTTACTTTATATAATGTCTAAAAAAATTGATTAAAGGCCTATATACTTTACAAGGGAATAACTTAAACAAAAAACTATATAGTAAATTAGGTTAAGTAAATATGATAGACAAATGTTGTCTATTTATCATATTGTTTACTTTATATACACATAAAATGGTTTGAAGAACAAGATTCAAGAAAAGGTCCCAAAATTTTTTATCTCAAAAAATCTCAAATTTCTTTAAATTTTCAAGACAAGATTTGGAAAACTTTCTAATATGCATTAGGGTCCTATCTAAAAATTTCAAGCCATCAAGGGATAAAATAGGCAAGTAAATGTTTATAAATACAACTATGTTATAAACCTAATCTGCTTATTAAAAACATTTTAAAAGGTTTAGGCCTAAGTTTTAGGCTTCTAGCAAATGCCAAGCAGTTTTATTCATTTATTAAAGTAATTATATGAGCTTATACTATAATTTTTTATATTCTTTATACTTTCCAATTATCATTTGATTTGAAATTAAAAAAATTAGAGATTTTATCATTTTATCTATCTTATCTCCATTTTTTAAACTATAACCATTTCTTGTCTTAAATATTTAATTTTAATATTAGGCTCCTAGACCAAAGCAAAGGCATTTTACTATTGTAGCCAGACTAGAGTCTAAACTATGTTGCCCTAATTTAATAAATAGACAGTGTCAAAAGGCATTTTTAGGCTATAATATTAGACACTACTAGGTGGTATCCCCACCCTCCAGGTGTCCCATCTATCTCCCATCCAGTGGAATACCTTGCAGAGTACTGTATAGTTGCAGTGAATTGAAAGCAAAAAGCCTTAACTAAAAGGCCCCTCTACAATGGAGTTTTGCAATGGCCCTTAACAGGTTCCGAATTGCTCGTTCAATTGTATTATACTTCTAATCTGTCTAATACAAGATGTTAACATACTATACTAATCAACTAACTCTAAGTGGATATGGCGGTTCCCTCAGTCAGTGAAAGACTGTTCATCTATACACAGCCCTTAGACACATGGCATACTATATGCAGAAAGCTACAATTGTGCCAATGGCTATAACTCTGGCCACTTGCTGCAAGCCAGGTGTAATGAGTAAAAAATAATATATAAGAAAGTTTGTATGTTGGGGAGCAAAAAAAGAATGTAATTATATAATTTAGCAAGCAATCCCTCAGAAAGCAAGCAAGCATCCCCCAGACAGCAAGCATCCCCCAGACAGCAAGTATTTCCTAGACAGCAAGCATCCCCTAGATAGCAGCAAGTATCCCCCAGATAGCAAGCATCCCCCAGACAGTCAGCAAGCATCCCCCAGACAGTCAGCAAATATCCCCTAGACAGTGGGCATCTCCCAGACAGTGGGCATCCTCCAAATAGCAAGCATCCCCCAGATAGCAGCCCATATCCCCCCAGACAACAGCAAGCATCTCCTAGATAGCAAGCATCTCCCAAATAGCAAGCATCCCCCAGATGCAGCACGCATCCCCTAGACAGCAAGCATTCCCCTGACAGCAAGCATCCTCCAGACAGAAAGCATCTCCCAGACATTGTGGCGCACTACTTCAATATTTTCAAAGTGCATTGGCTGATACCTTTATACAAAAAAGCAAGTTTTCGAATCCTTATATTTAATTATTTATAGCTTGTAGCATCAGCTAAATAAGTTGAAGCTTAGTCTATGACCATAGACATATTATTTTATTGAGCTCTCACTATAAGAAATATTTAATTATTTATAGTTTGTAATATCAGCTAAATAAGTTGAAGCTTAGTCTATGACCATAGACATATTGAGCTCTTATTGTGAGAAATATTTAATTATTTATAGCTTGTAGCATCAGCTCAAGAAATTGAAGTTTAGTCTATGGCCTTGGCCTAAGTCTATGGCCTATAGTCTATGGCCTAAGAAATATTGAGCTCTCATTGCGAGAAAAATATACTAGGCCCTAATTAGATAGGAAAATACACTACACTAATATAATTATAATTTAATTATATAATTTAATATAATTTAATACACTAATTAGATAGGAAAAAACAGGTTTTTGTGTATTCAAATATTCAAAATTTAAATATACAAATTTGAATATACAATTACAACAAGGCCAAGGGTATTTGCTATTTTTCAGTATAGGCTTATATTGTCATTAGCATAAATAACATAGCAAAATCATTTTGTTAATTTTTGATAGTTTTTAGTTTTATTATATTAATGAGGTCTTTTTCGTATTTTTTAGCAATTAGCATTAGACCTGGTATACACTAAGGGGCCCAATATACAAATGTGATCTAAACTAAGGTAGATAAGCACTCATTAAATTTTGAATATCTTTGTACTATGCTGGGAAATCCTAGCATAGGCTTTTATGTTGCCTTCCAAACTGCCAAACTATAGCCTATCTTATCTATAGCATAAATGATTAAAGCCTAGGTTAAAGCTAAGCCCAAGCAAGGCTAGCCAAGCCAAGGTAAAGAGCATGAGTTTTGTTTTATGTTTGCACTCTTTAATTAAGAATTGTCAAAATGTTGAAAAGCAAGACCCATTAGTCCTGTCTAGACCTATGCCTATCTGGCTATCTCTTAGAAGTAAAACATTTTTGTATTTGTACATACAGTAGGCTAGGCCTACATTTTAAAATGCTATGGGCTATGGCCTGGGTGGGTTTAGACACATTGTATTTACATAGGGGCCTAGACATAGTGTGGTAACTTAACACGTTTAGAAAAATTAAATTAAGAAGAAATTGCTGATTGCTGATCAATCGATCATAAAAAACCACACTGAAATGACTAAATAGACAAAAAACAAGTCCTGAATAGGCCTAACCTAATCAATATTTTTAACTTATGGCAAATTTTGAAAACTGTCACGAATAAATTTACAATAGGTAATTTATCTAAGCTAATTTAATTTTCTTAAAATTGAACTAAATTTAACTTTTCCTAGATATATTTTAATGCACCAAATTTAAGATAGGAAGCCTTATAATTGACTTGTTAAATCTAGAGCGATTTTTGCAACTTTTTATTTTGAAAGGCAATTTGTCTTTTCTAAGAAAGAAGCTAAAGAAGAACGATGTGTCGATGTTTAATGATCAGTACGAGGAAATAATAGTAGGTAGCACTAATCACTAATAGTTGCGATGTTGCGTTAAGTAAGCCTAAGTTTTCTTTTTCATTGCTGAGATAAAACGCCCAAGTGATTAAGTTATGCTTGAGCGATTCCCATCTCATTTAAGTTCGAGAAAAAAATCAATTCTAGCGTAGCTAATCGTCGTCTATAGCGGCATAGCCTAGGTGGTGCCTTAGCCATGTTGATGCCAATCCACCATAGCTATCTGCATATCGTTATTACCTATCATAGACATAGCTAGCGCCTATGGCTATGTCATGATATTTCAGAATTTCCTATTAATGGCAATCCTAAATTCATAGGTTTTGAGAATAGTTATTATTATTATTGATATTGTTCCATGTGTTCTAGTTTTAATTAGTGATACTGATAGTATGTTGATTAAATGATTGTTGCATATAATTGTGGCCAATCTATAATGCAGAATTTTTTGTTGTAGATAGATAATTTAAGTCATAAGATAAATTGCATATTTACACATTTGTAATAATACTAAATACTTATAATATGATTTTTATATGGAACTTTATGCCATAACTTTTTGCTAGGGCCTATAAATTATCTTCTAGATTTTTTTCAAACTTTTAGTCTAAAAACAAAAGTGTAATGTAAGGTAACAAGTAAAAGTCATAAAGTAAAAGGTCAATGAGTGAGATAGGGTAGGCCTAATATAGTAATCCAAAGCAAGAAAAAGGGCTATCTGGGGTTACTTGTCAAGTCAATGACAACCATTTTGGTGACAAGTTTGGTAACTTTGATCGGCAACCGATCAAAAGGGCGACAGATGAAAAGGGCGACAGTTATAAGGGCGACAGTTAAAAGGGCGACAGTCAAAAGGGCGACAGGGTATTAGACCAAGAACTTGTGGCAGGCGGATGCCACTATTGATTTTTAGTGAACGGGACCTGTGACGGTGACTAATTTTGACTGTCCGCGTGATGCTTCGTTTCTGTTTTTTTCCTTAGCGTGGTTCAAGTCCAACCTTTCCCCGAGTTGGACTTCGTCCATCGGGTTTGTCCACCGTTTAATCCACGCGGTGTTAATGCATGCCCTCATACTAGAGGTTTGTTAAAATGCGCTCATTACGGTAACTTTTGCGAAAATCCATGTTGTGAATGGTGCGTGCCCATCACCTAGCCCAGCCGTTGCTCCATTGTGAGAACCATTTCTGCAGTCTATTTAAACCCCTTATCTTTTGGTGTAATTGCTGTCTCCCTCTCTCTCCCGCTCCCTTTCTCTTCCTCTTCTGTGCCCGCATTTTTCCTTTCTGTTCGTACTTAATATTCAGCGCGCCCAGTTGTATTAAATCCCGATCGCATTCAGCACCCAGGTACCGCCTGCGAACATCATCCTCGTCGACAATAATATTATTTACTTTCGCCTGCTTACAGTTAATAATAATAATGTTAACCATTAACCATACATTAATCTATATTTATCCGTTGACATTAAGCCATAGCATTTTATTGAATCATTTGCCCATGGGGCATAAAATAACCAAGTCCTCATCTCAAAGATAGCTCTGGGACTTATTCGTTCCGTAATACGTAAATTACGGTGGTGGCAGCAACTACCCTACTGAAAGTAGCAAACTCAGCTATTCGACGCATTATTTTATGGAGTCAGGAATCTCCAATTACAGTGTTTCATCGATTTGAACGACCTCGCCACTACACGACCGCTCCGCTACGATTACGACTACCCTCCCCCCGGACTTGAGAACCCGGCAGCCGGAGTAAAAGGAGAAAGATTTTCCTGTTGAGATTCGTCTGCGCGATTTTTCCGGTTTTATTCGTGCGAACTCAACATTCGGCAGAAATTCAAACAAGGAATCCACCCCAGCTCACTGGTGTCAGCAAATTTTCAAAACCGCCCAATTTCCAAGAAAATCTCCTCCACCCCCGCCTCAAACTACTTAAGTGGAAGGATGGGAAACCTCGTTTCTTAGAAAATCTTAGAATCTTAGCAATAACAATAACAACTCAATAACAACGTATATGTACCTGAAAATGTGTACTTTCCATAGAAAAAAAGAAAAAATCAAACTTGACGGGGTGCGCCCCCTTTAAATCCGCTACTGCTAGGCAGCCAGAAAAAATATGTTTTTCTTTACTTCAACAGGCAGTTAGGACCAACAACGACTTAGAGAGCTGGCATCGCGCTCTAAACTACAGAGCCCAGCGAGGAAACATCCAATTCTACCTGCTCATCAAGCTCCTATTCTATGAAGCGCGAATGATCCCCGTAGAGGTGCAAGCTCCTCTCCCAAGGAGTAATGCGCTGCGTACAGCGCAACAGATACCGAAGTATGCAGGCCCAGTACTTCAAATACTGGAGAGAATTCAGGCGTGGCAACCGCTTGGCGGATGATCTACTGAAGGCGGTTAGTGAAATAAATGGACCTCACTGAACCACATTTTAACATTTAATAGTGTGTCCAATACGTGTCCAGCTTTTATACAACCCCATTTAATTAACTGCTCGTACAATTTTAACAACGCATTTTAACAAATACAAGTATGATACATGTTACTGCTTTTAACAAATACTTTTAATGTACGTGGAACTCGTATTTTCAATATAAATACACTGTAACTGTCGCCCTTTTGACTGTCGCCCTTTTGACTGTCGCCCTTTTAACTGTCGCCCTTTTGATCTGTCGCCCTTTTGACCTGTAGCCCTTTGATCACAACCTTAGTTGAATCAGTAACACTACAAAAATTGTTCATGTAATTTAGAGATTTACTCTACATGTATTGCTTTTTTATAATTATTTTTTGCAGTTTATTTTGTTTTTCTTCTTAAAGTCAATTGCATTGATTGATTTTTTACTATGTACAATATACTGAATAGTGTACTATACCTTATGCAAAGAGCTTAGCTTCTACTTGGATATCTGTTAGACATCCCAGTTTAATTTACTAATTGAGTAATAATTTAAAGATTTATAATTTTATCTACATTTAGTTTGAATTTCTTCTTAAAAGTAATATGATCAATGATACAGTACAGTGCATTTGAGACAATTTAGTCAGTATAATGTAGCTGTAATTACTAGAGTATACCAAATACATTTATAGCGCGGATTGCATTCTAAGAAAAGTGATTTTTTTGAGTACACTTTGCTAGTGAAGTGAGTAAATGGAATAATAAAAAACTTCTTAAACTTAAAAAAATAAAATAAAGACATGCAACAATAAAATATTAAAGCTGCAACCTGATTAAAAGCTGATTGATCAATTCTACGTGCCACCTAATTAAAATCTAGATAGCTACAGCTAAGCTAAAAATCACTTTGGAGCAAATAGGTGCAAACAAGCCTTCAGCAAATGCAAAGCCAACTGATTGCCATTGTTGTATTCTGTCCAATATTTAAATGCTTGGTTTGCACACTACGATATGCCTGGTGTTGCTTGCGTTGTGGAGCTCAATGTGACAAAAGCTGCATCTGAAGTGGCACAAGAGATGCTTCCCTATGAAGCAGTTTAGGAAGAAAGTAAAAGTGTTGATCTCCTCATCCAGCTTTCCTATTTAGCCTGTTATGTCAGCTTTCCAAGTCATTGTTAGTACAGATCAGCTGCCAATAAATATAGATGTCTTCTGTGCACCAGTGACTACTGTTAGCTAACCAGGTGCTGTTGACATACTGACATAGATCCAATAGTCTCTGGTTGGCAAATTGACTAGCAGAGGCTTATAGGTGAAGAAAAGCAGGTGCTGTGTAGTCACTCGGCAACTATGGCAAGGACATTAATTTTCTGATGAAGCACTGTATACCCTTGTCTTGATTGTATGATGGTTGAAGACTGATAGACTGTACTCTGGGCCATACTGCTTGCATCCAATGAAAGTTGCAGTCCCTGACATGTATCTGAAGAAACTCGTGCCAGATTGCCTTCCACACAGCTTTCTTGAAATCTAGTACAAACTGCGTGGGGTTAGCTTTTGGCACCAAAGACTTAATTTTACAAAGAATAGCCTTGTAGTCATAAGATCAATGTCTGGACATAATGATACAAGCCAAGGGAACCTACATGTACATATAAATATGAACAAGAATTTATTCAGACATTATTAAGATCAGGACACAAATTCACTTGCTCAATTGACCTCAACTCACCTGTTTGGCTTGTCTATCAGAGTGCAGAAATGCATGTAGAGAGTAAAGTTGAACAAAAGGTTGTCTTACAACTTGAAATATACCATCAAGATAGACGTCTTTTGCACTGTGAAGAAAATCTAGCTGCTGTTCTATGGCAAAGAGAGAGGTCTGCACTCTCCAACAACAATGTCAGGTTGTAAGAAGCCATCAGGAATTTCTTTATGGGCTAGTTTAAATTGTAAATTCCAAATCCTGCGGCTCCTCTGGACACTTCCATTCTCAAAATTGGTTCGCAACTCTAGTAAGATTTGCTGGTTTTGGAAGATTTGCAGCTCTAGATACTTTAAACTTACACAAAAGATGATCTTCTGAAATTTTGGTTGCTGACTCAAAAAAATTGCAACTGCTGCACTCTTAATGTCCCAAGAAAGTTTGCATACCTTTGCTGCATCTGGTGTCGGCTCATGACAGTGCCAGCTCTTTCCAAGTACAAACTCTATCAGTACATATAAGAGTTGCATGGCATGGCACTTGGCAACTGTGCTGGGTACTTTGATAATGCTCCTTATTTCCATACCTATGATAAAAGCCATATGTATAGCCTTTTGATGACACTACTACTGTGCTACTATGGCTGCTGCCTGCTTCAATGATTTCAAACGTTTCTTCTGTAAACTCAAGTTCAGGAACTAAGCATGGCTTTGGATCATCAATATCAATGTCTTCTGGATCCTGTTGATCCTGGCAATCGTCACTGTGCTATTTTTCGAAGCCTACTTCTTCGACAATGTCTTCTGGATCATGTTGAACCTGGCAATCGTCACCATGCTATTTGTCAAAGCCTACTTCTTGCTCGGCGTGGTGCTGGTTATCATCATGTGCAGCCTGATACATATTGTAGTCATCATCCAGCTGTTGTACATGTACATCAGGATGGGAGCACTCTGAGCAGTGCCAAGAAAAAGTTCCTAGTTTTTTTAAGTGGAAGTACATCCTTGCATTCATGCCTATTCCATAGACTCTGAGCTGCCAGTAGTGGCAGCCATCACAAAGTAGGCCGTGTTGAAGAAGGCAAACCTCTTTCCCACAACTCAAGCACAAATCCATGACAAGTCTAAAATACGCAAATAAAACAGTTTTGTCCTTTTATATTTATTGGCTGGCAATTAATTACTCACTGCACTGTATCTCTCCCTTGAGTCCCCACTTAGCAGAAAAACTTAACTGTTATTGAGTATGTACTCTGCATATGCATGTACTCTTGTCATATGAACTAGATCAGCACTTATTTTTCATTCATTGCATAAATGCTTTGCAATTTAAATGAGATGAACAACCAGACTAATATCCAAGTAGCCAGAAAAGCTACCTGCATAAGGATAGGGTATACTATTCAGTATAATATATATAGTCAAAAATTGATCAATGCAATTGACTTCAGAAGAAAAACAAAATAAACTGCAAAAAATGACTATAAAAGAAAAGCAAGCATGTCAGCTAAAAAACAATAAAAATGCTTTTGCTCAAATAAATCTCTAAATTACATAAACAATTTATAGCAGTGTCACCGATTTGACTGAGGTTATCATCAAAATGTCTTGTCACCGACTTGACTAGTAACCCTATCTAGTAGTATCCTATAGAATCATTTGCTAAATTATTTTTTTTATTTCCAAAAGTATGAAACAAATGAACAAATTAATAGTTAAATATATACTAGCATTAAAATTGTTTGTTATAATCAATTGAGAACTTTAAAGCTAGCTATACCTTTGGAGGTAGCACAATCCAACTTGAGGCCACTGTTTATCTAGCTATCTAGAAAGTAGCAGTCCAAAATCAGAAATGTTAAGCAATAGCTTGGCTTGAATTCTAGTATTGTAGCTTAGTAGCTAATTTTTCAATCTCAAATATATTTCCCTTAAGGTTCCCGCATTGTCTTAGCCCCCACATGGTTGCCTTTCTCTTTTTAGGCAGAGACTAAAAAAAATCTAAGGGGGGCCAAGCAATTTTTTGCCAAAAACGGAGCCACCTATCTGCCCCTTTCTCCCAGGTCCTTACCCACCAGAATCTGTCTTCCCCATTCTAAAAAAATTCTGATCGCGCTACTGTAGGATACATTTACTATGCTAAGAATGTATAGGCCATATTGTATGCCTGTAAATGGAGTATTCAAGATGAATTTATTATTGATTATTGCTTAAAATAAGCAGAACAATATTAATAAGCACTATGCTTACATAGGGGCAAAGAAAGGAATTTTGTTAGGTTAGGGTACTAAGTATAAGCTTGCAATTAGAGGCCTTGAATACTGAACAAATTAGTGGAAGGGGATAAGCTTAATGGTACCAATAGGAGTTTGGGGATTCCACTTGAGTATTTAATAGGGATGCAATTCTATTCAAGTTGCCAGGAAAGGTCATGCTAAATAAGGCTCTCAAGTCAAACTCTTGAATGGAGAGTTTTCACATAATCGAAAAGATGGGTGCACTGGGTGGTGACAATTAAACACCAGGTGTATGATGTATCACTATTAAATTATAGTGAAACAAAATATAATGGGGTGAGAGTCCTATAGTTATACCAGGGGAGGGAGACGATTTCCATTTAAGGAAAACTTGAACATTGTATGCACAAGAAAATGGTTTACATAAAAAGGAAAAGTTTGGGTTGAAGTGGGAGGCTTCAGTCACTGTTGGAGGCCTCACGAGGATTCAAGGTTATTAAATATCAATGTAAAATGTGATAATCCAGTGTGGCTGTACACCCTCAGTACACGTCTGTATGTGTGTACCCTTTTGCCCATGCAAAAATAGCTTTTTGTTGGTATTTCAGCGCCGCTACATTGACCGAAGTCGACGCTCGCCCTCGCCATCGGCTGATAATGAAGGCGAGGGCAACGGAGCCGGCGACGACGAAGACAACTATGTGCCCTACGTGCCCGTGCGGGAACGGCGCCGCCTCCAGCTCGAGGCCATGGCGCGCCGTCTCCACGGACTGGGCGGCGGGCCCGGCAGCGGCGGCAACTCCGCCTCTGTCAGCGACGCCAACGACAGCGATGGCGCCTCCGGTGACAGGGAGGCGGATTCGCCCGCGCCAGAGCCAAACCTGACAGAGGAGAAGCGCCAGGAGGGCGTCACCTTGCTGGAGATGCAACGGGAACTCAAGCGGAAAGCCGATGGTGAGACTGCCAGCTGTACAGATATCTTCCCGAGTACAGTGACTTTCCAGCTGTACTTTCCCCGAGTACAGTGACCCTGGACAACTGTATCTTCCCAGAGTGCAGTGTCTTCCCAACAGTATCTTCCCAGAGTGCAGTGACTTCCCAACAGTATCTTCCCAGAGTGCAGTGACTTCCCAACAGTATCTTCCCAGAGTGCAGTGACTTCCCAACTGTATCTTCCCAGAGTGCAGTGACTTCTCAACAGTATCTTCTCAGAGTGCAGTGACTTCCCAACAGTATCTTCCCAGAGTGCAGTGACTTCCCAACTGTATCTTCCCAGAGTGCAGTGACTTCCCAACAGTATCTTCCCAGAGTGCAGTGACTTCCCAACAGTATCTTCCCAGAGTGCAGTGACTTCCCAACTGTATCTTCCCAGAGTGCAGTGACTTCCCAACTGTATCTTCCCAGAGTGCAGTGACTTCCCAACTGTATCTTCCCAGAGTGCAGTGACTTCCCAACTGTATCTTCCCAGAGTGCAGTGACTTCCCAACTGTATCTTCCCATAGTGCAGTGACTTCCCAACTGTATCTTCCCAGAGTGCAGTGACTTCCCAACTGTATCTTCCCAGAGTGCAGTGACTTCCCAACTGTATCTTCCCAGAGTGCAGTGACTTCCCAACTATATCTTCCTATTGGTAAAACCCTTATTGGAGTGACTTCCCAAGTAGAACTTCCTATCTGTATATATGGTGATTTTCCAACTGGAACTCCTGTGAGTGGAGAGACTTACCCTCTAGAACAGAGTTACAGTTGCCTGATAACGTTCATACTACTAATAGTTCTTCGCTAACCGCCGCGCAGATGTGAAGGAATCCGAGCACACCAAGAAGCTCAAAGAAGAGGCAGTCATTCTGGAGTTCCTGTCCGACAAGACTGCGCTGAAGGGCGTCTCCGAGCTGGCTAAAGGCATCCAGTACAGCACCGCCCTGCAGACTGGGTCAGTGCAACCGGAATTGTCATTTGACACTGGCTAGTAGTAGTTGACGAATATTGCTATCTTAATGTGTGTTTAAAAAAACAATTTTAGATGGCGACCGCCCCGTCACATTGCCAGCATGACGCCAATTGAGTGCAGAGCCATCTGGGATAAGTTCAAGATCCTGGTGGACGGGTCCGACCCGCCTCCGCCCATCACTACGTTTGAGGTGAACCTCCGGGTTGGGTGCCTCCTACCTGACACCTCCCACACTACGGAATGGGTAACCCGCCACCTCACCCACTGCAGAATGGGTACCCGCCACCTCACTCACTGCAGAATGTGTACCCGCCACCTCACTCACTGCTGAATGGGTACCCGCCACCTCACACACTGCAGAATGGGTACCCGCCACCTCACACACTGCAGAATGTGTACCCGCCACCTCACTCACTGCTGAATGGGTACCCGCCACCTCACTCACTGCAGAATGTGTACCCGCCACCTCACACACTGCAGAATGGGTACCCGCCACCTCACTCACTGCAGAATGGGTACCGGCCACCTCACTCACCGCAGAATGGGTACCCGCCACCTCACTCACTGCAGAATGGGTACCGGCCACCTCACTCACCGCAGAATGGGTACCCGCCACCTCACTCACTGCAGAATGGGTACCGGCCACCTCACTCACCGCAGAATGGGTACCCGCCACCTCACTCACTGCAGAATGGGTACCGGTCACCTCACTCACCGCAGAATGGGTACCCGCCACCTCACTCACTGCAGAATGGGTACCCGCCACCTCACACACTGCAGAATGGGTACCCGCCACCTCACTCACCGCAGAATGGGTACCCGCCACCTCACTCACTGCAGAATGGGTACCCGCCACCTCACTCACTGCAGAATGGGTACCGGCCACCTCACTCACCGCAGAATGGGTACCCGCCACCTCACTCACTGCAGAATGGGTACCGGCCACCTCACTCACCGCAGAATGGGTACCCGCCACCTCACTCACTGCAGAATGGGTACCCGCCACCTCACACACTGCAGAATGGGTACCCGCCACCTCACTCACCGCAGAATGGGTACCCGCCACCTCACTCACTGCAGAATGGGTACCCGCCACCTCACACACTGCAGAATGGGTACCCGCCACCTCACTCACTGCAGAATGGGTACCGGCCACCTCACTCACCGCAGAATGGGTACCCGCCACCTCACTCACTGCAATGCCAATCACCCGCCTGAAACAGGAGATGAAGCTGCCACATGCGCTGATCCGCGCGCTCAGCAAGAAGGGCATCGAGAAGCCGACCCCCATCCAGGTGCAGGGCCTGTCCACCGTGCTCAGCGGCCGGGACATGATCGGCATCGCCTTCACAGGCAGCGGCAAGACCCTGGTGTTCAGCCTGCCGCTCATCATGTTCTGCATGGAGCAGGAGAGAAACCTGCCGTTCAGCCGCGGCGAGGGTCCCTACGGCCTCATCCTCTGCCCGTCCCGCGAGCTGGCCAGGCAGACTCACGATATCGTGCGCTACTACTCAATTGCCCTGGAGATGGAGGGCTTCCCCAGTCTGAAGGTCGCCGCCCTGATCGGCGGGGTGAACGCGAAGGAGCAAGCGGACAGCATGAAGTTCGGCGTGCACATCGTGGTGGCCACGCCCGGCCGCCTGATCGACTTTCTCAATAAGAAACTGGTCAACCTGCAGGTTCAAAGCAAACTTTGCATCATCCAAATCCTCGCTTCTCTGGTTTTCGGGCTGACATATTTCCCGATTCTTAGTTGCTAGGTAGCCACTCTCTCAGATCCCTGGTTGCTAGGCAGCCACTCTCCTAGATCCCCAATTGCTAGACAGCCACTCTCCCAGATCCCCAGTTTCTAGGCAGGCATTCTGCCAGATCCCCAGTTGCTAGGCAGGGATTCTCCCAGATCCCTAGTTGCTAGGCAGCCACGCCCAGATCCCCAGTTGCTACGCGGCCACGCCCAGATCCCCAGTTGCTAGGCAGTCAGCCCCAGATCCTCACTACCCAGGCATTCGCCCGCGCTCCCCGCAGGTGTGCCGCTACATCTGCCTGGATGAGGCCGACCGCGTTGTCGACAGCACCTTCGAGGAGGACATGCGCACCATCTTCTCGTACTTCAAGGCGCAGCGCCAGACCCTGCTGTTCTCGGCCACAATGCCCAAGAAGATCCAGCAGTTCGCCCTGTCCGCGCTGGTCGATCCCGTCATCGTGAACGTCGGGCGCGCCGGCGCCGCCTCCATAAACGTCACGCAGTCGGTGGAATACGCCAAGGCAGAGGCCAAGATGCCCAAGCTGCTGGAGGCGCTGCAGAAGACCCCGCCGCCCGTGCTGATCTTCGCCGAGAAGAAGGCGGACGTGGACGCCATTCACGAGTACCTGCTCATCAAGGGCGTCGCTGCTGTGTCGATCCACGGCGGCAAGGACCAGGAGGAGCGCAAGCTGTCCTTTGACGCTTTCCGACACGGCGAACGCGACGTTCTGGTGGCCACTGACGTCGCCTCCAAGGGACTGGACTTTCCCAATATTGAGCACGTGATCAACTATGACATGCCGGCCGACATTGAGAACTATGTGCATCGCATTGGCCGAACTGGCCGGCGGACACAGCGGGGCCTCGCCACCACTTTTATTAACAGACAGGTGAGTGAGATGCTGCTTCCTGGGTTGAGACTCTGCCCTGCTGGATGAGTCTGGGCCATCCGCTCCTCCATTTTCTGTGTTATCCGCCCCTCTTTCTGTGTTATCCGCCCCTCTTTCTGTGTTATCCGCCCCTCTTTCTGTGTTATCCGCCCCTCTTTCTGTGTTATCCGCCCCTCTTTCTGTGTTATCCGCCCCTCTTTCTGTGTTATCCGCCCCTCTTTCTGTGTTATCCGCCCCTCTTTCTGTGTTATCCGCCCCTCTTTCTGTGTTATCCGCCCCTCTTTCTGTGTTATCCGCCCCTCTTTCTGTGTTATCCGCCCCTCTTTCTGTGTTATCCGCCCCTCTTTCTGTGTTATCCGCCCCTCCATTGGCTGGGTTATCCGCCCCTCTATTGGCTGGGTTATCCGCCCCTCCATTGGCTGGGTTATCCGCCCCTCCATTGGCTGGGTTATCCGCCCCTCCATCGGCTGGGTTATCCGCCCCTCCATTGGCTGGGTTATCCGCCCCTCCATCGGCTGGGTTATCCGCCCCTCCATTGGCTGGGTTATCCGCCCCTCCATTGGCTGGGTTATCCGCCCCTCCATTGGCTGGGTTATCCGCCCCTCCATTGGCTGGGTTATCCGCCCCTCCAATTTTAACCGGCCTGGCCCATCCGCCCTGAACCAGCCGCTCTACCTGAGCCTACTCGCCCCCACTCTCTCCAGGTGGACCTGTCCGTGCTGCTGGACCTGAAGCACCTGCTCATCGAGGCCAAGCAGACGGTGCCGGACTTCCTGGCCGAGCTGTCCCGCGGCGAGGAGGACTACGTGAACATCGCCGGCGAGGTCGGCTGCTCCTACTGCGGCGGTCTCGGCCACCGCATCGCCGACTGTCCGAAGCTGGAGCAGAAGCAGCGCATGGCGGCCCACAGCCTGGCCAAGGGCCTGGATTACTACCACGGCACGGACGGCGCTGACTACTGAGGCGCGAACCTCGGACCTTCGACTTCATGCTTGTGTTGTCTGAAAGCTGAATGGTCATTCCGTGTTCAGCTTGAAAACTGCTGTTGTCATTGTCAATCTAGACTTGTTTGGCGTCTCCGATTTTCCCTTAGCAGAATCGCCCTTGACAAAGCAGTTCTACGGAATCCCCTACAGAATCGCCCTTGACAGAATCACCCTTGACAGAATCGCCCTTGACAGAATCGCCCTTGACAGAATCGCCCTTGACAGAATCGCCCTTGACAGAATCGCACTTGACAGAATCGCCCTTGACAGAATCGCCCTTGACAGAATCGCACTTGACAGAATCGCCCTTGACAGAATCGCACTTGACAGAATCGTTGACAGAATCGCACTTGACAGAATCGCCCTTGACAGAATCGCCCTTGACAGAATCGCCCTTGACCGAATCGCCCTTGACAGAATCGCCCTTGACAGAATCGCCCTTGACCGAATGGCCCTACAGAATCGCCCTTGACAGAATCGCCTTTGACCGAATCGCCCTTGACAGAATCGCCTTTGACAGAATCGCCCTACAGAATCGCCCTTGACAGCATCGCCATTTACAGAATCGCCCTTGACAGCATCGCCCTTTACAGAATCGCCGTTGACAAAGCAGCCCTACGGAATCGCCCTACAAAATCGCCTTACATAATCACCCTACGAAATCGCTTTTGACAGAATTGCCCTACAAAATCGCCTTTGACAAAATCGCCCTTGACAAAATCGCCCTTGACAGAATCGCCCTGACAGAATCGCAATTCACATTGAAATCGCATTCACAGCCTGACGCTTACTGCCATTAAATATTGGGCAGTTGCAAATGTTGGCAAAGTGTAAGTGCATATTCTGATTTATGTAAAATATACCGAACGTGTAAATTATGTTACGCCAATAAAAGTGCAAATTAACTTGCATCTCACTGGTCCACCCAGTACTTTGTTTTGCTCCTTTATTGCATGTACAATTCAGCGCCTGTCTTCTTGTATAGGGAGTTCCGGGGCAGCAGGGAAGCTAGAAGTTTGTCATGCCAAGCAGCCGAGCACCAATGCAGTGCAAATTGTGAAACCTAGACTAGACTGACTTAGTGTTGCTGAGTTTGATCTAATTTACTATCGGAAAGGCCAACTCAGTCAAGACAGCGAGACACAGGTTGGCTTATAATTTACTACTCGGTGTAACAATTAGTATAACAACAACTTGGAATCGAATTTGTTAAGCGAACAATTTTTTGACGCAGCTGCTCTCTCGATCGGTTCAACCATGGCTGCCTTGAAGTTCTTCGATTTTGCCTTTGTTGCTATGGTGACCGGGATGCTGATTATTGTATCCGATTATTCCGCTGCTAAGGAGGCGACGTGTAAGTTTCATGTGCTAATACGATCGGTGCGACATGAGGTATCGGGACTGTGCCTTTAGTCTCGGCTGTGAGGTCTTAAGAAAGTCACTCCGCTTTGAACTCTTCAAAGCAAGCAATCACTCGTCACCCCTGCAGTCAATGCAACGCTGAATTTCCGTCCTGCCATGCCTTGAAGCACTGACGAAATTCTTTGATACCCCCGAACGTGGTGGTCCCTGACGCCTGACGACCACGACTTCTTGGAACGGGTCATGACTTAGGTGACGAATCATGTGGTTTCTCAGTATGACCCTGAAACAAAAAGCCAGCAGTGGATGGCTATCGCCAGATTTACATGTAACCTCGATCAGGAAAGGCGCGCACGCCAAAGACGAAGGTTAGTGTCATGTTAATCGCTTTTTGACTCCAACGGACTTGTAGTGCCGTCACAAGTCTGTGTCTGAAGGTCAAACTGTTGGCAGTACTTCTACACGTGCTGCTCCATTTGGCCCTACAGAATTTCCTGTAATTTGGGCTCACCTCGTCAGATTTTGGGGCTCCGCATACTTCAATTCTTATGTTGAATAGTCAGCCTGATGAAGCATGCAATTGCCAAACTGAACCGCCCTTTCCCAGATGAGGCCGAGATGGACATCATGGAGTCCTTCGCTGTGCAGGAAGATGTCCACCACCTGCCGGATATGAATCATTTGCATCATCAGCATCATCGTCACGACGATGAAGACGATCTCGATGAGCACTTGCATCTGGACGCTCCGGCGCCTACGGCGGCGGAGACTGCGACGTCGACGACGCCGGCCACCGCAGCGCCCAGCGTCCCGAAATTTCGATCGCGATTCGGCGGTTTCTCCGGCACCGGCAGTTACAGGAAGAAGCTGTCGCGCAGGTTAGCCGTGACCTTTCACCTGCGAATTCACTACATTTTAAATTGTCAATTACCTACGCACCTTTGCATCTAACGTGAATGTATGAGCCAGTGAGCCTTGGTGCCTGAACAATTTCTCTAATAACAATATTCGGGTTGTGTTGTTGGCACCCTTGCAAAAAAACTTCGGCGATATCGTCAAACAAGCAACCAACTCTGAGGCAATTCTGCCCAATTCCCCTCTTGACTCCTGAACACATACAAGCGCGACAATACTGCACGCAGACACACGCGCTCACACAGGCCCCTGACTTTCTATAATCGTCAGGCAGATTGTGCCTAATTGGGGTTGGACCTCATAGATATGATCGAATCTCAGGACAAACTTCTGGCCAACTGTTGTGCACACAAGCCCCCCAAATGAATGTGGTTACCTCTGAGCTGTTCCGACCCTGTTCAAATTCCCTTCATGAGTACGGAGTAATGAATACGCTCGATCGTGAATGTGAAAACCTGACCAGCATCAACATCCGATATCGTTCCCGCAGACGCTGCCGCAAGTACAGGTTCACCGGCCGCAAACTGGTCTGCGTTTCCTACTTCAACAACTAACCCAACTATCACTAGTGCAGTTGAACTTTTATTGACAGGAGCTGCTGACTGTGTTCTGAAATGATTCAAGCTTCAATAAATATACAACACATGTACAAGCGTTCAAGCATATGCAGCAGTTTTTGTGTAACAATATCCTGTCCGAAATTTTTTTTAGTGCGACCATGCAGTAATAGGACTGTAACAAGACACTAACCATGCAGTAATAGGACTGTAACAAGTCACTAACCATGCAGTAATAGGACTGTAACAAGTCACTAACCATGCAGTAATAGGACTGTAACAAGTCACTAACCATGCAGTAATAGGACTGTAACAAGCCACTAACCATGCAGTAATAGGACTGTAACAAGTCACTAACCATGCAGTAATAGGACTGTAACAAGTCACTAACCATGCAGTAATAGGACTGTAACAAGTCACTAACCATGCAGTAATAGGACTGTAACAAGTCACTAACCATGCAGTAATAGGACTGTAACAAGTCACTAACCATGCAGTAATAGGACTGTAACAAGTCACTAACCATGCAGTAATAGGACTGTAACAAGTCACTAACCATGCAGTAATAGGACTGTAACAAGTCACTAACCATGCAGTAATAGGACTGTAACAAGTCACTAACCATGCAGTAATAGGACTGTAACAAGTCACTAACCATGCAGTAATAGGACTGTAACAAGTCACTAACCATGCAGTAATAGGACTGTAACAAGTCACTAACCATGCAGTAATAGGACTGTAACAAGTCACTAACCATGCAGTAATAGGACTGTAACAAGTCACTAACCATGCAGTAATAGGACTGTAACAAGTCACTAACCATGCAGTAATAGGACTGTAACAAGTCACTAACCATGCAGTAATAGGACTGTAACAAGTCACTAACCATGCAGTAATAGGACTGTAACAAGTCACTAACCATGCAGTAATAGGACTGTAACAAGTCACTAACCATGCAGTAATAGGACTGTAACAAGTCACTAACCATGCAGTAATAGGACTGTAACAAGTCACTAACCATGCAGTAATAGGACTGTAACAAGTCACTAACCATGCAGTAATAGGACTGTAACAAGTCACTAACCATGCAGTAATAGGACTGTAACAAGTCACTAACCATGCAGTAATAGGACTGTAACAAGTCACTAACCATGCAGTAATAGGACTGTAACAAGTCACTAACCATGCAGTAATAGGACTGTAACAAGTCACTAACCATGCAGTAATAGGACTGTAACAAGTCACTAACCATGCAGTAATAGGACTGTAACAAGTCACTAACCATGCAGTAATAGGACTGTAACAAGTCACTAACCATGCAGTAATAGGACTGTAACAAGTCACTAACCATGCAGTAATAGGACTGTAACAAGTCACTAACCATGCAGTAATAGGACTGTAACAAGCCACTAACCATGCAGTAATAGGACTGTAACAAGCCACTAACCATGCAGTAATAGGACTGTAACAAGCCACTAACCATGCAGTAATAGGACTGTAACAAGTCACTAACCATGCAGTAATAGGACTGTAACAAGTCACTAACCATGCAGTAATAGGACTGTAACAAGTCACTAACCATGCAGTAATAGGACTGTAACAAGTCACTAACCATGCAGTAATAGGACTGTAACAAGTCACTAACCATGCAGTAATAGGACTGTAACAAGTCACTAACCATGCAGTAATAGGACTGTAACAAGTCACTAACCATGCAGTAATAGGACTGTAACAAGTCACTAACCATGCAGTAATAGGACTGTAACAAGTCACTAACCATGCAGTAATAGGACTGTAACAAGTCACTAACCATGCAGTAATAGGACTGTAACAAGTCACTAACCATGCAGTAATAGGACTGTAACAAGTCACTAACCATGCAGTAATAGGACTGTAACAAGTCACTAACCATGCAGTAATAGGACTGTAACAAGTCACTAACCATGCAGTAATAGGACTGTAACAAGTCACTAACCATGCAGTAATAGGACTGTAACAAGTCACTAACCATGCAGTAATAGGACTGTAACAAGTCACTAACCATGCAGTAATAGGACTGTAACAAGTCACTAACCATGCAGTAATAGGACTGTAACAAGTCACTAACCATGCAGTAATAGGACTGTAACAAGTCACTAACCATGCAGTAATAGGACTGTAACAAGTCACTAACCATGCAGTAATAGGACTGTAACAAGTCACTAACCATGCAGTAATAGGACTGTAACAAGTCACTAACCATGCAGTAATAGGACTGTAACAAGTCACTAACCATGCAGTAATAGGACTGTAACAAGTCACTAACCATGCAGTAATAGGACTGTAACAAGTCACTAACCATGCAGTAATAGGACTGTAACAAGTCACTAACCATGCAGTAATAGGACTGTAACAAGTCACTAACCATGCAGTAATAGGACTGTAACAAGTCACTAACCATGCAGTAATAGGACTGTAACAAGTCACTAACCATGCAGTAATAGGACTGTAACAAGTCACTAACCATGCAGTAATAGGACTGTAACAAGTCACTAACCATGCAGTAATAGGACTGTAACAAGTCACTAACCATGCAGTAATAGGACTGTAACAAGTCACTAACCATGCAGTAATAGGACTGTAACAAGTCACTAACCATGCAGTAATAGGACTGTAACAAGTCACTAACCATGCAGTAATAGGACTGTAACAAGTCACTAACCATGCAGTAATAGGACTGTAACAAGTCACTAACCATGCAGTAATAGGACTGTAACAAGTCACTAACCATGCAGTAATAGGACTGTAACAAGTCACTAACCATGCAGTAATAGGACTGTAACAAGTCACTAACCATGCAGTAATAGGACTGTAACAAGTCACTAACCATGCAGTAATAGGACTGTAACAAGTCACTAACCATGCAGTAATAGGACTGTAACAAGTCACTAACCATGCAGTAATAGGACTGTAACAAGTCACTAACCATGCAGTAATAGGACTGTAACAAGTCACTAACCATGCAGTAATAGGACTGTAACAAGTCACTAACCATGCAGTAATAGGACTGTAACAAGTCACTAAACCATGCAGTAATAGGACTGTAACAAGTCACTAAACCATGCAGTAATAGGACTGTAACAAGTCACTAACCATGCAGTAATAGGACTGTAACAAGTCACTAAACCATGCAGTAATAGGACTGTAACAAGTCACTAACCATGCAGTAATAGGACTGTAACAAGTCACTAACCATGCAGTAATAGGACTGTAACAAGTCACTAACCATGCAGTAATAGGACTGTAACAAGTCACTAACCATGCAGTAATAGGACTGTAACAAGTCACTAACCATGCAGTAATAGGACTGTAACAAGTCACTAACCATGCAGTAATAGGACTGTAACAAGTCACTAACCATGCAGTAATAGGACTGTAACAAGTCACTAACCATGCAGTAATAGGACTGTAACAAGTCACTAACCATGCAGTAATAGGACTGTAACAAGTCACTAACCATGCAGTAATAGGACTGTAACAAGTCACTAACCATGCAGTAATAGGACTGTAACAAGTCACTAACCATGCAGTAATAGGACTGTAACAAGTCACTAACCATGCAGTAATAGGACTGTAACAAGTCACTAACCATGCAGTAATAGGACTGTAACAAGTCACTAACCATGCAGTAATAGGACTGTAACAAGTCACTAACCATGCAGTAATAGGACTGTAACAAGTCACTAACCATGCAGTAATAGGACTGTAACAAGTCACTAACCATGCAGTAATAGGACTGTAACAAGTCACTAACCATGCAGTAATAGGACTGTAACAAGTCACTAACCATGCAGTAATAGGACTGTAACAAGTCACTAACCATGCAGTAATAGGACTGTAACAAGTCACTAACCATGCAGTAATAGGACTGTAACAAGTCACTAACCATGCAGTAATAGGACTGTAACAAGTCACTAACCATGCAGTAATAGGACTGTAACAAGTCACTAACCATGCAGTAATAGGACTGTAACAAGTCACTAACCATGCAGTAATAGGACTGTAACAAGTCACTAACCATGCAGTAATAGGACTGTAACAAGTCACTAACCATGCAGTAATAGGACTGTAACAAGTCACTAACCATGCAGTAATAGGACTGTAACAAGTCACTAACCATGCAGTAATAGGACTGTAACAAGTCACTAACCATGCAGTAATAGGACTGTAACAAGTCACTAACCATGCAGTAATAGGACTGTAACAAGTCACTAACCATGCAGTAATAGGACTGTAACAAGTCACTAACCATGCAGTAATAGGACTGTAACAAGTCACTAACCATGCAGTAATAGGACTGTAACAAGTCACTAACCATGCAGTAATAGGACTGTAACAAGTCACTAACCATGCAGTAATAGGACTGTAACAAGTCACTAACCATGCAGTAATAGGACTGTAACAAGTCACTAACCATGCAGTAATAGGACTGTAACAAGTCACTAACCATGCAGTAATAGGACTGTAACAAGTCACTAACCATGCAGTAATAGGACTGTAACAAGTCACTAACCATGCAGTAATAGGACTGTAACAAGTCACTAACCATGCAGTAATAGGACTGTAACAAGTCACTAACCATGCAGTAATAGGACTGTAACAAGTCACTAACCATGCAGTAATAGGACTGTAACAAGTCACTAACCATGCAGTAATAGGACTGTAACAAGTCACTAACCATGCAGTAATAGGACTGTAACAAGTCACTAAACCATGCAGTAATAGGACTGTAACAAGTCACTAAACCATGCAGTAATAGGACTGTAACAAGTCACTAAACCATGCAGTAATAGGACTGTAACAAGTCACTAAACCATGCAGTAATAGGACTGTAACAAGTCACTAAACCATGCAGTAATAGGACTGTAACAAGTCACTAAACCATGCAGTAATAGGACTGTAACAAGTCACTAAACCATGCAGTAATAGGACTGTAACAAGTCACTAAACCATGCAGTAATAGGACTGTAACAAGTCACTAAACCATGCAGTAATAGGACTGTAACAAGTCACTAAACCATGCAGTAATAGGACTGTAACAAGTCACTAAACCATGCAGTAATAGGACTGTAACAAGTCACTAAACCATGCAGTAATAGGACTGTAACAAGTCACTAAACCATGCAGTAATAGGACTGTAACAAGTCACTAACCATGCAGTAATAGGACTGTAACAAGTCACTAACCATGCAGTAATAGGACTGTAACAAGTCACTAACCATGCAGTAATAGGACTGTAACAAGTCACTAACCATGCAGTAATAGGACTGTAACAAGTCACTAACCATGCAGTAATAGGACTGTAACAAGTCACTAACCATGCAGTAATAGGACTGTAACAAGTCACTAACCATGCAGTAATAGGACTGTAACAAGTCACTAACCATGCAGTAATAGGACTGTAACAAGTCACTAACCATGCAGTAATAGGACTGTAACAAGTCACTAACCATGCAGTAATAGGACTGTAACAAGTCACTAACCATGCAGTAATAGGACTGTAACAAGTCACTAACCATGCAGTAATAGGACTGTAACAAGTCACTAACCATGCAGTAATAGGACTGTAACAAGTCACTAACCATGCAGTAATAGGACTGTAACAAGTCACTAACCATGCAGTAATAGGACTGTAACAAGTCACTAACCATGCAGTAATAGGACTGTAACAAGTCACTAACCATGCAGTAATAGGACTGTAACAAGTCACTAACCATGCAGTAATAGGACTGTAACAAGTCACTAACCATGCAGTAATAGGACTGTAACAAGTCACTAACCATGCAGTAATAGGACTGTAACAAGTCACTAACCATGCAGTAATAGGACTGTAACAAGTCACTAACCATGCAGTAATAGGACTGTAACAAGTCACTAACCATGCAGTAATAGGACTGTAACAAGTCACTAACCATGCAGTAATAGGACTGTAACAAGTCACTAACCATGCAGTAATAGGACTGTAACAAGTACTAACCATGCAGTAATAGGACTGTAACAAGTACTAACCATGCAGTAATAGGACTGTAACAAGTCACTAACCATGCAGTAATAGGACTGTAACAAGTCACTAACCATGCAGTAATAGGACTGTAACAAGTCACTAACCATGCAGTAATAGGACTGTAACAAGTCACTAACCATGCAGTAATAGGACTGTAACAAGTCACTAACCATGCAGTAATAGGACTGTAACAAGTCACTAACCATGCAGTAATAGGACTGTAACAAGTCACTAACCATGCAGTAATAGGACTGTAACAAGTCACTAACCATGCAGTAATAGGACTGTAACAAGTCACTAACCATGCAGTAATAGGACTGTAACAAGTCACTAACCATGCAGTAATAGGACTGTAACAAGTCACTAACCATGCAGTAATAGGACTGTAACAAGTCACTAACCATGCAGTAATAGGACTGTAACAAGTCACTAACCATGCAGTAATAGGACTGTAACAAGTCACTAACCATGCAGTAATAGGACTGTAACAAGTCACTAACCATGCAGTAATAGGACTGTAACAAGTCACTAACCATGCAGTAATAGGACTGTAACAAGTCACTAACCATGCAGTAATAGGACTGTAACAAGTCACTAACCATGCAGTAATAGGACTGTAACAAGTCACTAAACCATGCAGTAATAGGACTGTAACAAGTCACTAAACCATGCAGTAATAGGACTGTAACAAGTCACTAAACCATGCAGTAATAGGACTGTAACAAGTCACTAAACCATGCAGTAATAGGACTGTAACAAGTCACTAAACCATGCAGTAATAGGACTGTAACAAGTCACTAAACCATGCAGTAATAGGACTGTAACAAGTCACTAAACCATGCAGTAATAGGACTGTAACAAGTCACTAAACCATGCAGTAATAGGACTGTAACAAGTCACTAAACCATGCAGTAATAGGACTGTAACAAGTCACTAAACCATGCAGTAATAGGACTGTAACAAGTCACTAAACCATGCAGTAATAGGACTGTAACAAGTCACTAAACCATGCAGTAATAGGACTGTAACAAGTCACTAAACCATGCAGTAATAGGACTGTAACAAGTCACTAACCATGCAGTAATAGGACTGTAACAAGTCACTAACCATGCAGTAATAGGACTGTAACAAGTCACTAACCATGCAGTAATAGGACTGTAACAAGTCACTAACCATGCAGTAATAGGACTGTAACAAGTCACTAAACCATGCAGTAATAGGACTGTAACAAGTCACTAACCATGCAGTAATAGGACTGTAACAAGTCACTAACCATGCAGTAATAGGACTGTAACAAGTCACTAACCATGCAGTAATAGGACTGTAACAAGTCACTAACCATGCAGTAATAGGACTGTAACAAGTCACTAACGCTATTTTGTTAAAAATAGACGATGTTTTTTTGCTAAAATGTATAATTTAAACCGTTTTGAGCAGATTGGCCTCATGAAAAAGCGAAACAATGAAATAACTATAAATACCCATGGGTTTCCTCTGTCTAGCAAGCGGCATCAGATAGCAGAGGAGCGCCATGGGGGCAGCAAAGCGTTCACCAAGCGCTTAAAGATGGCTTGAAGAAGATAGCCTGGGCTGAACAAGCCGCGGGTCGGCGTCCTTGATGTTGAGGACTCGGGGGAAAAAGCGTTGATCAAATCATCGATTTCTGCTGGATTTTCCACGATAGCTTTCCCCATTCATCTTTACATAGAGTTTGGCTGTTTGTGATTGTTGCCATGGCAACTTCTGGATAGAAATGAATACATAAAATACCTGCGGGTCTGAGCTGAAGCCAGCGAATTTTTGAGACTGAAAGCCTCTGGGAATCTAAGCTGATTAAGGACTGGAATTCATGTCGGAATGTTCTGGCTAGCCGGTAAGCAAATGCTGCTTATGTGCCTAACTTGTCTGTCTTTACATGCTGAGTGCCTGCTGACTGCCTGCTGAGTACCTGCTGAGTGCCTGCTGACTGCCTGCTGACTGCCTGCTGACTGCCTGCTGACTGCCTGCTGAGTGCCTGCTGACTGCCTGCTGAGTACCTGCTGAGTGCCTGCTGACTGCCTGCTGACTGCCTGCTGACTGCCTGCTGACTGCCTGCTGACTGCCTGCTGAGTACCTGCTGAGTGCCTGCTTACTGCCTGCTGACTGCCTGCTGTCTACCTGCTGACTGCCTGCTGACTGCCTGCTGACTGCCTGCTGACTACCTGCTGAGTGCCTGCTGACTGCCTTGGCAACGAGCTCATCAATTCACTCTGCTCTACCGCCGCCAGTGCCGCTTTTTATTCTCCTGGTCGAGTCCGCAAGCCAGCTGCTGGCAGCGGAAGCCCCAGAGCGGCTGTTCAAACTCTCCAAGCCAGTCCAGCTGGACAACTCAAGCAGCAGCGAGCTGCTCAGCTTCTCAGAGCTCAACATGTCGCGCATTTACTGCGCCCATCGCTGCAGCCAGCTGTCCGGGTGCGTCGCCGCCGTCCTCAGCGGCAACCGCAGCCTCTGCCGGGTGCTGCGGCTGCTGCAGTCGCCTGGACCGGCCGGCAGTCACGTGACCAGGCAACTGGGAGCCGAGCCGGGCGATGAGCTGTGGCTGGCAGAAGATTTTGGAGAAAGGATTGAGCAGCTGCGAATGGCTGTCGAGCCAAGTGAGATTTTGTAAATTTTATAGACGCTCAGGCTTAAATCTCAGGTTTTATTGCGTTACATGATAAAAAATGTAACCATTGAGAACGATTTCTGAATGTGGAGAGCAGCTTGAGGGTGTGTGAGGGGGCAGAGCAGCAGCTCGATGGTCACAGCCATGAGGGCCAACCCACAAGGCACAGGGAGTGGACATGCCTTAAGATTAGAAAGTCAGGTCTTTCAGGCCCTGCGTGAGCGTGTGTATGAGCTGTGGCGCTCAGGACTTTGACTTCGTGTTGCAAATGATATGCGCTCTGTCTACACATTATACTACGGAACTGACGCGAGTTAATTTTCATCGTCATCATTTTCAGCTGCCTCGAGCTCGCTTTTTACGGCGGTGAACGGCTCTGAAATCAAGTTCAATGGTGAGTAAACAGGCTCTGAAATCAAGTCCAATGGTGAGTAAACAGGCTCTGAAATCAAGTCCAATGGTGGTGGCCAGTGGGTAAAACGGCTCTGAAATTAAGTTCAATGGTGGCCAGTGGGTAAAACGGCTCTGAAATCAAGTCCAATGGTGGTGGCCAGTGGGTAAAACGGCTCTGAAATCAAGTTCAATGGTGGCCAGTGGGTAAAACGGCTCTGAAATCAAGTCCAATGGTGGTGGCCAGTGGGTAAAACGGCTCTGAAATCAAGTTCAATGGTGGCCAGTGGGTAAAACGGCTCTGAAATCAAGACCAATGGTGGCCAGTGGGTAAAACGGCTCTGAAATCAAGTTCAATGGTGGCCAGTGGGTAAAACGGCTCTGAAATCAAGTCCAATGGTGGCCAGTGGGTAAAACGGCTCTGAAATCATAAAATTGCTCTAAAATGAATTTCAATGGTGAGTAAAATGGTGAGTCGGTATTCGACCACAACATGAAACTATTTTGGTTGCTGATGGAGGAAGCGGCAGGGAAAATTCAGACTGCGACTAAATTCATTTTTACTTCTTTAAATCAAACAAAAGTACATGTAACATTGTTTGCTGCTTCGGCTGACTAGAAGTGCTTAAGGGTGATGGTGATAATTTTCACTTGCAGTGAGCGGCACCGGGCGGAACGGCTCTGTCCAGCAGGCCGTGGTGACCGTCGCCGGCTGCTACCGAATCGAGGCGTTGGGCGCCAAAGGCGGCTCTTCAGGGGGCAAAGCAGCGAACAAAGGCGCCTGGATGGCTGGCAACTTCAGCCTCGCCGCGGGCACGCACCTGTCCATTGTGGTCGGGCAGAGCGGCCAACCCGGAGTTTCCAATGGCGGTGGGGCCGGGGGCGGCGGCTCCTTCGTGTACGGCACCGGCGACGGGTTTCTGTACCTGGCTGCTGGGGGCAGCGGCGGCTCGTCTTGTCCTTTCCTTTGTAAGCTGCAGCACACGTGCAGACTGCAGCACACATGCAGACTGCAGCAAACATGTAGACTGCAGCAAACATGCAGACTGCAGCACACATGCAGACTGCAGCACACATGCAGACTGCAGCACACATGCAGACTGCAGCACACATGCAGACTGCAGCAAACATGCAGACTGCAGCACACATGCAGACTACAGCACACATGCAGACTGCAGCACACATGCAGACTGCAGCACACATGCAGACTGCAGCAAACATGCAGACTGCAGCACACATGCAGACTGCAGCACACATGCAGACTGCAGCACACATGCAGACTGCAGCACACATGCAGACTGCAGCAAACATGCAGACTGCAGCACACATGCAGACTGCAGCACACATGCAGACTGCAGCACACATGCAGACTGCAGCACACATGCAGACTGCAGCACACATGCAGACTGCAGCACACATGCAGACTGCAGCAAACATGCAGACTGCAGCACACATGCAGACTGCAGCACACATGCAGACTGCAGAAAACATGTAGACTGCAGCAAACATGCAGACTGCAGCACACATGCAGACTGCAGCACACATGCAGACTGCAGCACACATGCAGACTGCAGCACACATGCAGACTGCAGCAAACATGTAGACTGCAGCAAACATGCAGACTGCAGCACACATGCAGACTGCAGCAAACATGCAGACTGCAGCAAACATGCAGACTGCAGCACACATGCAGACTGCAGCAAACATGTAGACTGCAGCAAACATGCAGACTGCAGCACACATGCAGACTGCAGCACACATGCAGACTGCAGCACACATGCAGACTGCAGCACACATGCAGACTGCAGCAAACATGCAGACTGCAGCACACATGCAGACTGCAGCACACATGCAGACTGCAGCACACATGCAGACTGCAGCACACATGCAGACTGCAGCAAACATGCAGACTGCAGCACACATGCAGACTGCAGCACACATGCAGACTGCAGCACACATGCAGACTGCAGCAAACATGCAGACTGCAGCACACATGCAGACTGCAGCACACATGCAGACTGCAGCACACATGCAGACTGCAGCACACATGCAGACTGCAGCACACATGCAGACTGCAGCACACATGCAGACTGCAGCAAACATGCAGACTGCAGCACACATGCAGACTGCAGCACACATGCAGACTGTAGCACACATGCAGACTGCAGCACACATGCAGACTGCAGCACACATGCAGACTGTAGCACACATGCAGACTGCAGCACACATGCAGACTGCAGCACACATGCAGACTGCAGCACACATGCAGACTGCAGCACACATGCAGACTGCAGCACACATGCAGACTGCAGCAAACATGCAGACTGCAGCACACATGCAGACTGCAGCACGCACGCAGACCACAACACCCAGCGTACAAATGCGATAGCTTTCTCATTGTCAGACAAGTACACACGGTACTTTGAGAGCCATCCCTCTGGAGTTGAGCCTGAGTCCTTCTGGCTCGATTTTTACACTCTGCCAAGACTCAGGCAACCATGATTGTCCCCTTCGCCCCTGCAGCCTATTCGGGACAAGCTGGAGAGAACGGTACCGGCACGCACCCCGACAAGAACCCTCCGGGAGGCGTTCTCGGCCAGCCCGGGCCTTCGAACTCTGCTGCCAGTGGCTACTACGGCGGCCCAGGTGCCGGCTGGCTGAGCGGCGCCAACTCGACTCGACGTGAGGACAGGTGCGGCGAGGGCGGCGGCGGCCGCGCCGAAGGATGGGTCGGCGGCCGCGGCTACGCCGGCACCGACGGCGGCTTTGGTGGTGGCGGCGGCGGTGCCTTTGGCTTCACAAGCAGCTGCGGTGCCGGCGGCGGAGGCGGTGGCTACAGCGGCGGAGCGGGGGCTGCGACCTACGAAAACACTGGCGGCGGCGGCGGCTCGTTCTGCGCCGGCAGTGGCTGCGTTGGCATCTCGAACGACGGGCGCAACGGCGAGGAGGGACTCGTGGCGATCCGGCAGCTGAGCACCGGGAGCTGCGCCTGAAGCCGCGGCTGCATGCCAGACTGCTAACTCAAACCTGCCCATTTATCAAGAAGGTTTGAGTAAAACTGATCTATTTACTCAAGTATTTCTGAACACGCGAAGATTATTGAGCATAAACCTAACCTAAGAAAAACCTAACCTAAAACCTAACCCAACCAAACCTGTACTAACCTTAAAACAAAAAACAAAAGTTATGTTAGTTAGCTTGTTTTTATCGTTTCATGGGTCTTTCATTAGCCTTTTCATTTTTAAGCGTTTTTAAGGTGAAGACAACTCATAGAAAGAAAAAGAAACACCATGTCAACCAAAATGTGAAGAATTTCTGAGCTGTCAAGGCTCATAGGGGAATTACTGAAATCCTGTGGCTGTTGGGGGTGGGGGGTTGTTGAGATGCCAAGAGCCAATTGGAAGTTATTAGTAGGCCAAGCCAAAGGTAAATCAAAGGGAGAGTTTGGGTTAAGCCATGGCATACTCGTAAAGAGCGGCTTTTGAAGCCAAAAGCTCACAGGGGATGCTGATGCCTTAGGCTAGACAGCTGGCTTTCGGGGATTGATGCTTTTTTGCTTTAAACATCATTTGCCATGCATATCTCTCCATGACTTAGTATAGTAACAAATCTAGTGTACTACATGTACTAAGAAGTAACTTTGAAGTAGTTATCTTCTTCAGATAAATACACATTTCAAATTAGTTTATGTATTTGTTATTTTAATATCTGAACAGCTAAGATGAATGCTGTCTATTGTTATTTAAAAAAGAGAAAGTTATATAAAGAATTTCAGTGAGGAAACCAAGATAAAAAAATCGATAAGAAAAATTAAGCATGCAGCTATAGGAGAGCATAAAAGAACAAAATATCTATTCCTGGCTGCCCTGAGCACTTCTAGCTGGAATACTTGGCGCAGTACAGGCCGTGCTTGCCGAACTTGTAGTGCAGGCACCTCCTGAAATCGGCACACAGCAGTTGAAATTTATATTTATATAAATTTAAATTTCCCTTACAAGGAGAAGGGATAATTTTGGCCCTACCTGTGCGGCCCAGAGACGAAGTGACCCTTGCGACCGGCGGCTCCAAAGCCGCGCTTGTCAATCAGGTCATCCAGCCAGTCGGCCGTGTCCTCGTCTGCAAAACCGGGTGTCCGCGGTTGAGACTTTCAAGTACATTCAATTTCGAATCCAGTTGTAGAGGAAAAATTACTCTTGGGGCAGGGGTCGGCAAACTGGGAGAGAAAAGAGATGCATGGGAGAAAGGAGAGATGAGGGAAGGTGAAGAGACGAGACGAGACGAGAGGAGGAATGAAATCGATGAAGAGAGAGGAGAGCTGAGAAGAGACGCAACTTTGAGCGGGCCGGATTGCTTTTGTGAAGTTTCAAAAGGACCCCGAGGGCCGGATAGAGAGGCTTTTCGGGTCGCATGCGGCATTGAAGATCTGGAATTCGTTTCCATGTGGAATCGTGAAAGTGGTCCTAGCTTCAGCTTCCATTTGTTAGAGCTATCATCATGTCTCAGACTCACCGTCGGAGCTCTCCGCATCGTCGTAAGCCGGAGCAGCCAGTGTGGCTGCTACCAGCGCCAGAAGCAGCAGACCGTAGAGTGCCAGTTTGCTCATTTTGTGCGGAGTGCGTTGAAATTGTTAATCTGCCTTCAGCTTATAGAGCAGTTCTAAGAAGGGCCTCGCCTCAGTCCTCAGCTAGAAACTGGAAGGGTTTTATATTTGATATATTTGAGCAGGGCAGAAATTAGCCTTGCCTCAGACACGTGAATAGAGAAGAGATCTGCTACGGCATGTGCTTCTGAAGAGAGGCTGCTTGCTGTCAAGCCAAGTTCTCTTGTGTGTACTCAAGCTATTCGGCGCATTGTCAGCCTCTCTCCCTCATCACCCATAGAGCCTTCATGCATAGACAATGACTTGGCCTGTCATAAGCAATTCAGCTAGCGACCATGTGCTCAACCGAGTTTAGAATAGTTAAAGACGGAAAACTCACACAGAGTCCGAACTCCATAGTCTCTGGTTGTTATTTTTTCATCTCGTTTCGATTGCGACCCCCATCATTGTAGGGGCCGGGGCTGCACCTCACCCGCAGCTGAGTTTAGACGCGCAAATTATTTTGGTCTCGTGAGACAGCTGCAGAATTTGCATTAAGGTGGCTGCTGCTTGAGCAGTGATATTGTACAGAGCTATAACGATTGCTCATTTTTTAGCAGCAGAGTTTCCGCTCGCGACTGCAGTTATGGCTCACGATTCGTGTAAATAAAATAACGAATCGGTTCAAGTAAAAGCGGCCGGTCCCCCGTCTTCATTTTGTTGCAGGCTAGAGTCATTACCTGATTTATATGTACATTTAAATTAAAAAACGATTTAATCTATACTACTGCGTCCCTTACATGTATGGGTCTAATATTTGTGGATTAAGACAACGACATAAACTCTAAGTTTCTGACCAGGTGGTGACAATTCTTTGTTTTGGACTCTCGACTCCCTTAAGCCCGAGTCTTGGTCAGTCTATGGATTCCTGTGCCGTACATGCTATACGCGTGTATCTTATGTACTTCAAGTACACTTACATGTAGTCTAATTACGTTTGTATTAATCCTCCTTGGACCTTGTGGAACTTGTCCTATAAGCTTATGTATATTATTATGTATATGTATATTAGCGATGCATATAGCACTTGAAACCTTAATTATTTACATGTAATCATATTTGTACTTCCAATTTGAAGCTTATCAGACAAACTGAAACGCAAAAAAAGTTGATTAAAAGCAAATCATTCTCCGATTTAATTTTTTAAAAGTAAAATTTGGATAAAATTTCTACTTTCAGAGACACATCTCTCGATCGTTGCAAACCGCGGATGCCCTCCAATGCGCAATTGTCTTTTCTGTGGCATATGGGAGCTAGGAGACTGCGGTGCATCACATCACGTCCACCCCAACTGCCAGCCGACAACTGCCAGCCGACAATTGCCAGCCGACAATTGCCAGCCGACAATTGCCAGCCGACAACTGCCAGCCGACAACTGCCAGCTGACAATTGCCAGCCGAGAAAACTGCCAGCTGGAAAACTGCCAGCCGACAACTGCCAGTTGACAATTGCCAGTCGACAACTGCCAGTCGACAATTGCCAGCCGACAATTGCCAGCCGACAACTGCCAGCCGACAACTGCCAGTCGACAATTGCCAGCCGACAACTGCCAGTCGACAATTGCCAGTCGACAACTGCCAGTCGACAATTGCCAGCCGACAACTGCCAGTCGACAATTGCCAGCCGACAACTGCCAGTCGACAATTGCCAGTCGACAATTGCCAGCCGAGAAAACTGCCAGCGAGAAAAACGCTAGATGTACGCCAGACAAAACGTTTGTACGCCGGATTTCCGGCGTCCGGCGTATACTACACCTTCCGCAATATGGCATTCAGGATCTGGCTAGAAAGTAGACAGCTTTGTTTACGAGGGTCACTCAGAAAGTTCTCAGCCTGAACAAGAAAACAGCAACAAATGAACTAAAAAACGACTACAAGTGCTCAAAATACTCTCCACCGGCATTGATACAGGCTTGCATCCTGTGAAACCAGCTGTCGAAGCAATGCCGCCAATCCTCATCCCGGAGCTCCTCGATGATGTTTTTGAACTCATTTACAGCTTCTTCCGGTGAAGAAAAAACCTGGCCCTTCAGAATCTCCTTGCACTTCGGAAACAGAAAAAAGTCGCACGGTGCCAGGTCTGGACTGTAAGCAGGGTGAGTCATCAGCTGGACCCCACAGTCAGCCAGAAACTCCAGAGTTTGAGCCGCCGTGTGCGCGCTGGCGTTGTCGTGGTGCAGAAGCACCCCACGCATTCCGCACCTTGGGCGCCTCTGGCTCACAGCAGAAAAGACCTTGGGCAGGCAAACCGTTGTGTACCAGTCAGCGGTGACTGTCTGGCGATCTTCAAGTGAAACGGAAGCCACATGCCCAGTGCGCATGAAGAAACAGGCCACCATCTGCTTGCCGACACTCCGGCTGCGTCGAAACTTTGTGGGGCTGTCCTCGTCTCCAAAGGTCCACATGGCTGACTGGCGCTTGCTTTCGGGGTCGTATTGATAAATCCAGGTCTCATCGCCCGTGAGGATGTCCCAGATACGCCGGCTGGTCCCGGATTCGAATTTCTGCAGCATGAATCGGCACCAAGCCACCCTGGTGTCCTTCTGCACGTCCGACAGCTGATGGGGGATCCACCGGGAAGCCAGCTTCCGCACTCCAAGGTGTTCGTGCATAATGGCGTGCACACTCCCCGATCCAATACCGATCTCCTGCTGGATCTGCTGGTAGGTCACTCGCCGGTCAGCGGCAATCATGCTGGACACAGCGCAGATATTTTCTGGAGTCACTGCGTCACAGGGTCTCCCGGATCGATGTTCATCTTCGAGGCTTTCTCGACCTCGGCGAAACTCAGCGAACCAGTTTTTGACGGTTGCGTATGAAGGACATACATGGGTGAAAACGTTCTGTAAAGTTTGATACGATTCGGCCGGCGACTTGCCTTGCTTGAAGTGCAGGTACATCATTGCTCTGAAGTCGCGATTTTCCAGCTTCATTGTTGAATTGAAGAACTCAGGGGGTGAACTGACTTTAACTCGCTGCAGTGGACTCAAAAGTGGCTGCTTCTGTTTAAAATTTTTGCTGCGATACTTTTAAAAGTTGGTCTTTACCATAGACAAATTTCATGCTTCTACGTCTCGTGGATCCTACTCAGGCTAAAGACTTTCTGAGTGACCCTCGTACTATTTATTAAATTAGTTAATTATTCAGCAAAAACAGGTTGCATTGTTACAGAAATCAGTTAGCCCAGCTACAAGTTGTTTTGTTTTATCGCCAACAAAAGTTTGTAAGCTTGTGCGGCATGTGCGCGAATTATCAGAGCTGGCAACTTTCGGCTCCTGCACGAACATCTTGGTTCAAATTTCGTATTTTAGGTAGCCTTTGCTCTTTCTTTGAAAGCTTTATTTAAGTAAAGTAATTCAATAGACTTTTCTAGGATTGCGTCATATAGCAATCGCAATCGCAAATTTAATAATAAAGTAAATGAACTTTCAATACAAAAATATTTACAATAGGCATTACAGAATGCCTTCTCCTTCACATATATACTTCTAATGGAAATCTGAAAAAATAGGGAAGGGAAGGGCGACATTTAATGCTACCCCACAAGCCTTTTGCTAGCCAAACAGTTTCGTGCTTACTTAGCTAATAAGTAGGCTACAGTAGATTCAATTAGCTAGAACTTGTGGACTGGCAGTTGTCGACTGGCAGTTTTCGGCTAGCAGTTGTCGGCTGGCAGTTTTCCGGCTGGCAGTTGGGGTGCTCCCCATCACATCACGTCACCTTCTTCCCTTGCTGGAAGCCCCTTGCCCCCTTGCGGGAAGCCTTCGGGCCTCAGGTCTCAGAAATGAATCCATTAGAGTCCTGGCCCCCCACTCCTGTCAGATGGTCAGCCCCATGGTAGCTTGATCTGTGGCGAGCAGTCTAGGTCCTATAGCTAAGAGAGGGACAGCGAGAGACAAGCAGGGAGAATTTCGAAGGTAGAGATCAGCTAATCCGCAGATTAACTAACCCGCTGCCACCAGCCCGTGCGTCCTGGCTCACCAAACCGGGACTTTCGAAATCGGGCTTCCGACTAGAGGGGGCTTAGCACTTACCTGCCAACTAGTGTCTTTGCTGTCAATCTCGAAGTCATAGCCGATGATAAGGGAGGGGACTCTGCTGGGACTTGATCGCATTGGCCATGCAGGTACAGAGGGGACTTGTGCAGGGGATTCTTGCAGTGGCGAGACAATGGGGTAGCTACTATGTACTATTACATTGCTAAATACGAGAAATGTACTTTTGGCCTTCAACGCGCCAACCAGCCTCTCCTAGCGCTGATGATAGGCTAACTCGAACATCAGAGACCGCATGATTCATTAACCTGAGCCGCTTGGCCAATCTAGAGTTCAAAAAGTACATCTCTAGCGCCGATTCTGCACTATTGGCAACTTTGATAACTGATTTGATAGATTGATCGACTGAGAACTGCCTTGCCATTGGTCCACTGCGACCGGTGCCTACTAGCTTAGCTACTCATCTGAGCCATCGGCGAACAAAGAAATAAAACCGATAAAAATAGCTGTCAGATTTACCTTCTCCCTGAATCACTTCACACTTCAGACAGAATGGGCGCAATCAGACTACTAACAGTAATTTTTAAGTGATTTCTGCCTAGATAACAGCACTACTGAACAAAATGAACAAAAGTGTGCGCCTAATCCAGCTACTGAAATAGGGGACAGACAAAGGAACACCCGATCAAGCAAGTCTAGGTAGCCTCTCACCCAACCTGCAATCAGAAACTCAACAGCCGGAGACCAGGTAAGTGACCGAATCCGCTTAGTGCTTCGCAGCTGTAGGCCCGGGATGATGATGTCACAGTCTTCGCAAATAGCTAGCAGGTGATGTTCTTAATCTTGATGTTCGCTGCTGACGACCGGGGGAATTCGTCCTTGATGATGATGGGGGGAGTCGCGATCCGGGGATCAAGAGACGACGGTCGAGCTCCGGGAACCAGAAGTTGTGTACTGGGTCCGGGCAAGTGTTTGGCCAGGTGACAGATGACCGGCCAAGTTCAAGTCCGTGTGGGTCAAAAACGCCGGTTTTTATAGCCGCCAACTGGACCACAATTTGTTATAATGGAACACCTCGACGCTGATTGGCTGAGACGATTTATTATAACTGACGTCGAATTTTCTGATTGGCTGAGACTCACGTGACCAGAAGATCCTATCAATTCCCTATCAGTTGACCTGATAGGCCATAAAATACGCCAGGTGTTGTCATAAATCACTCAAAATCGCTAAATAATGATTTATGACCTTTCGCGTAGGAATTACAAAAATCAATAAAAAATGTGCATTAGAAAGATCTTATTAAGTAGAAAGTAAAGATGGTGAAGAGAAATCGCTAATCGCTAATCCCAAAGTACTTTTAAGGGTAAAACGCATAGCTGTCAAAGCTGTCAAACGCTTGAGTGAACACGAACAATAGACCCTGACCTCATAAATCTGATGGCCTGTCAAGAATGATAAAAAAGCTTACCGCCCGCATCCTCTCAGACCTGGGGGGCCGTGGCCCAGCGGTAGCGCAGCTGCTCTGGTGTGCCAGCGACCCAGGCTTGATTCCAAGTGCAGTCACATTAATTTGGGGCTGAATTGGAATCTCGGCTTGGCTCTGCTCGTGCAATTAACGGCCTTGAGAGCCAACCCCCCAAGGCGCAGTGAAGTGTACATGTACATGCATGCCTAACGATAATATAAAGTTAGGGCCGCTGTACACTCCTGTGAGAGTGTGTGCCTGTGTACGTATCCGCGCGCTTGTATGCCTGCTCAGGGGAGTCGGCGGAATGAGCAGTAATGCCTCTCGCCGGTTGTGTGCATGTGCCTATGTCGCTTAAAGTGCGCCAGGGTGCACACAACCCCCTAATAAAAAAGGTGCCTCTATAAAAAAATCCTCTCAGACCATCTGGCGCCAGCCTGAGCATTGAGTGAGGCGCAGGTGGCTGTCAGACCAGCTCAAAAGCAATGATTTATGACCTCAAAAGTAGCAAAAGCTGCACCTATATTATTATAACTACAAGTATGGCAAAATCATATAGCTACAGAGACCCTATACTAGTAAGATTTCTAGAAAAAATTACATAAAAAGGGGAAAATGCCCATAGCCTGCTGCTAGTAGACTAGCAAGTTTGGAGCCCATGTGCGAGCGTGAAATTTGGAGAAAAAGTGCGTCCTCATCAAGGTAGTTATATCATAGCGAATAAAAACCTAATTTACCATTCGGATTTATCACACAAAATTCCAACCAGTCAATTATGGCTTTGGTTTTTTACTATTAAAAAAGCATAACAAATCTACTGAGGTTTTCATTCAAACTCTAAATTTCGAGTACGTTTAAAGATTTGTTAATTTACGAGCATCTTGCGACACAGTGCGGCCCATTCATACAAAAAAATCAAATTTTATAAATTCTTTTTTTCCAAGAAAATGCTAACTATTTGGTAATATAAGATATTTCAATTTCTATATTTCTACGACTAGAAGAAGAAGTCCAAAATTGGTTGAAATTAAATGATTTCTGATGACTATTATAGGTCTAGGACTCTAGTCTATGTCTATTAATTTAAGTATAATTCAACTTATTCAAGTATTATATATGTATTTGTTGTAATTGTAAGTTGCATAAGTTGTAAGAGGTGGATTTAGAATTATAAAATGAGGGGCGGATTTTAACCATGAGTGGGGCCGCCATAATGTACACTAGAGTGGTGCCATAATATACACTAGAGGGGTGCCATAATACACTAGAGGAAGAAGAGTGCTATACTGTGCAAAATGGGTGCGATGAGGTCATGAGGACCTTTTTAGGGCGAAGGAAAAGGTGCCATCATTGCCAGGTGGCAGCCACAGGGAGGGGCAAAGGGGGGGGGCTAAATCTGCCACTCCAATGTCAGTGGTTGTAAAGTGGTGTATGAGAATTTCCAATAGGTTTTCCTACCAAGGTTTGCCAGTGCCCATATTGGCCATATGCATGAGTTTTTCCCATAGGAGGTTGTCTTGTGCAATATTTTTCAGTAGGCCTAGCAAGTTTTTCCTGCACAAGATTTTCAAATGGGAGGTTTTCCCATTGAGCCTGTCTTGCTAAGTTAGGCCTAGCTAAGATTTCCCTAGGCCTACAAAGAATTTCTTGCAAAGAGGTCCTTTTTTCCTTTCTCTCCTCTCTATTTCTTTGCTTTCTCTATTTTCTATACTTATTTCTTTCCTTTTCTTTTCTCTCTCCTCCCTTTTCTAATCTCTTTCTTTTTCCTTTTGACTCCTCCCCTCTTTTTTCTCTCCTTTTCCCTTTTTTTCTCCCCTTTTCCCTTCTTTCTTATTTTGTACTATCCAAGGTTTTCCTGTAGGGGTTTCTTCTAATTGGAATTTCAAGTCAAATTAGGGGGCGACCGGGACGGCCAAAGTCGGGCCCGGGTCGGGCCCGGGAATGAGGACTCGGGCCCGGGTCGGGCCTCGGGAATTCGGGACAAGATCTTTAGGACAGCTCAATAATTGGAAAAAAATCATAATAAATCTTAATACTTTTAGCATATGCGGATTACTATTAAATATATAATAAATATATCAATATATTAAATTTAATATAATATATTAAATGTATAATAAATATATGATAAACATTAAATATATTATAATATATAAATATATTAAATATATAATAATATATAAATATAATAAATATAATATATTATATTAAATATAATAAATATTTAAATTTAAATATAATAAATATACAATAAATATTATTATTATTTAATACATTAGTTAAGACTTCAGAATAAGATAAGAGTTACATTAAAAGACTTAATACACAAATATCAATATACTCAATAGTTCAAATTCAATGTCACTGTGTGAGTGTGTGGCACAAGTACTGTGTGTGTGCCAGTGACAGTGATACTAACAAGCAGTGAGGTAGGCAAGCAGTCACTGCGGCAGTGCGGCTGGCACTGGCAGTGGCAGTAAGCAAAAGAAGAAAAGCTGAAGCATTAAGTGTAAGGCACTTGGCATTGGAAGCAGTAAGGAAGTAAGAACCAAATCAATTGATTGATTCTTTTATTTGAATTTTTAGTTCCTTTACTGTGTACATGGCTCTTTACATTGAAGCTATGTCATAGCTTCAATGTAAAGAGCCATGTACACAGTCAGTATTCAGTAAGACAACAAGACAAGATAACAGAACAGAACACAAGTGAAGTGACAACACAACACAACACTCAACTGTCTCAACAGAACAGGCAAACAGACAATGGAAATACAAGTAATTAGCTGATACCTGCCTACCTGCTCACCTACCTACTTAAACGAATATGATTACGAATACGATACTACAAGTCTACGACTACGACTACCTACGATACAAATATGAACACGATTACAAACTCTAATAGATAGCAAACTTCTTGGAAAAATGGTAGCCTTCTTGGAATGTAAATAGGAAATGTTATTTACAAAAGCTTAAAAATGACAAATAAACTTTTTAAAGAATCATATTTTTGCTTTTAGGCTGCAGCCTGCAGCGTGTAAAGTGGAATCAATATTGCAAAAAAAGTATTGCAAAACTATGTTTTAATTTTATCTTCCTGGAAAAAAATCCGATCTTCCTGGAAAGTGGAAACTGACTGTGGCTGACGCTCACGGTCACAGACGCTCACGCTAAGAGCCTACTACGAATCAATGATATTGCTACTTCACATCATATCATCTAAATATACTAAATCTATTACTATTTGCCGTTTGCCTTGCCTTAATTTATCAATAAAGTCCTTGCTTGCACAATTACATTGCCATTTTGTGTAATTTTACGAATAATTTTTTAGTCAAATCAAAGTTTTACGCAATTGTCATTTGAGGAATTGACTCATTCATTTAGTCATTTGTCTTTTGCACGTGAACGTGTCATCAATCATAAGTCATGACTTATGCAACTCTGGTCTGTCTGCTGTAGCCTGTAGCTCATAGGCGTCATAGCTGTAATTTTTAGCACTCCGTCTGTAGTCCGTCACTTATGGAGTCACGATCACGACTCACGAGTCACTACACAATCACGAGTCACCGTCACGGTCAAAACAAAACTCGCGAATCACGAATCAGTCACAAGTCACGACTCACGCCTCAGACACGATACGACTCCACTCCACGAGCCCAGAAAGTTCAAAGTCCAGTCCAGTCCACCCTCGGGCCTCGGCCTCCACTCAACTTCTCTTCTCCACTCCAGGAGTCCAGACGAAACGAAAGTGATAAAAAAGGAAAAAGTCAAAACTCAGAAGTCAGTAATCTTTTACGATGTCAATTTCAATAAATCGGTATCAGATATGATATCACTATCAGTCTATCAGTATTACATATATATATATACATATATCTATATTGTATGTATATTGTATGATATGTATCATCAATTTTGAACAGTATGTAATTTTATTGTCATACATGTACACTCAAAAATTCGAATCTGACTGTTTAGTTAAGTGAGTGGGTTACTTGACTCAAGCTCGAGTGGGAGTCAGGACTCAGGACAGGAGTCCAGCTGTCCAAGACTCAGGACGGTGACGGAACGGGAACGGGAGTCGGCATCGGCACTCGGACTTGGCAGCCTGGACCTGGACTGGACATCGGGAATCGGGATGGGAGCAGCACCAGACATCACTGAACTTCACGGACAGCCGGGGCAGGGCAGACAGGCTTGAGCTTGACTGACACCAGTCACCAGTGACAGTGAGTGACCGACAGCTTCATAGAATCACAGACCGCTCACAGTCAGGTCAGGTGAGGTCGAGGTGAGGTCAGTGACCGACCAGAGACAGAGATGCCTCATGCAGTCATGCCTTGCAGTTGCAGTTGCATTTTCCTGGGGCTGGAATTAAGGGTAAATTAGTGTGAATGTGTTGAAAAATAATTTTTTCTTATTCGCACGCGGTTAGTGCCTTTAGGGAAAAAAGACTTGTCCCGATTTCCCGACTTTTTTAGGGTCGGGCCCGGGCCCGGGTCGGGCCACGATTTTGGTCGGGATTCCCGACTTTTCGGGCCCGGGCCCGGGACTGGGTCGCCCCCTAAGTCAAATATAGTTAGATTTGAAATTGCTAGTCTAGTCTAGTCCACAGGTCCTAAAATAATTAAATGGACTACTCAGGCATATATAATTAGCAAAGTAGCAAAGAAGAATATGTAAGCTATTTTATAAAAATAAAGGCAGCTAAATAAATTTGATAAGTTTAAGAAGCCCAAGCTTGTAGATATAATTAACTTGCTAATTGATTTAGCAATAATATATATTAGCTGGTGTACACACCAAGATGGCCACAACATTGAATCTTTCAGGCTCTGCTCTTTTTTACTATTAATTTCAATATAATGGCTATTGTTATATTAATTAAATATTATGTTTAATCAATCATATTCATAAATGCTGATAAGGCCTATAATAATAGATTTAAAACTAATTACCTATAAATAAAACAAATTACAAAAACTTGATCTTCTTCAATGTTTATGCCAACTTATTCCTTATCATTATATCCATCAAATGTTTCATTATCAGTTTACCTAGAAACTATTGCTACTAGTAATGCTATGCAAAAATTAGGATGAATATGCAACAAAGTGTTTATTTTTTCAAAACTTCACTTCCAAAACTTCCAAAACTTCACTAGGCTAAAATTTCTTATTGCCAAAATGGCTAGCATGCTCTTTCATACATAATAAGGCTAAAACATCATGTTGCCAAAAAATAATTTTAGCAGCTTTTTTAGTAAGCCAACATTCATATAACAATATTTTAAACTATAATACAGTTTATATACAAAAAAGTGAGATAATTTTGTTTTAACATTAAACTGAATCTTACCAATAAGAAATAGAGAGAGCTCTAACATTTGTTGATCTTTTCTAAAAAAATTTAAACTATTCTTTTAAAAGTTTTTTTATTTCAATGTGACTGTTTTAAGTAATTCTAGTTTGTCAGCTAAGCCACTTATAATCTCTTGCCTCTAATATACTTATATATGCCTTCTAATTCTATAGAAAGAGAGAGAGACAAAGAATAATTGACAAAAATATTTTTCTCACACTGTATTAATTGCCAATCATTGGTCATTATGTTGTCTTCTCATTTTGTTGAATTAATTCCAATCTTGTTAACAAATATAGTATTTATGCACACTTTGAGACATGCATAAACCTGTCTAGAGGTAGATTTAGAAATATAAAATGACTGGGCAGATTTTAGCCATAAAAGTAGGGTTGCCATCATACATGCGCAACTTTGGGAATCACCCGGCCGTTTCTATTGGCAACATACACATGTAAGTCGCTATTGGCTGAGAGCAGTCACGTGACTACTATTCCGTCTAATAGCGACTTACATGTGTGTGTTGCCAATAGAAACGGCCGAGTGAATCCCAAGGTTGCGCCCAAGCATGGTTGCCATAATATATACTAGAGGGTAGAGATTGTAATACCAGGTCCAGGATATCAAAATCCTAGGATTGGGCCCAAATCCTAGGATTTCCAGTCCTAGGATTTGGGGTCCTGAATCCTAGGACTAAATTTTGTTATTATTTTTACAAAAAGTGTTGTAATATGAACATGATTGGGCCCACAACTAGTTCTACCAGTGAATGAGCCAAGCCTGGCGCCGCTGGCGCAGAGAGCGAGAGAACCTGAGGCCCCACGAGGGGCCAAGGGTGAGTGAATAATTTCTACCCATGGCGGCCCATGGCGAAAGTATTTACAAGTAAATAAGTTAGACTTTAATGCATTTTGAAATTTCACATTTTTTCGCCAAAAAATGCTCCTGTTTTGCAACCACTGCATGGATTGAGTTGAGTGAGGTGTTGATCGATAGAAAACTTTTAGATCTATCAAATGAATATACTTTTAAGTGCAGAGATTTTATTACTAAGCCGTAAATTAAAGGGAAAGACGATTTTTTCAAAAGTGCCTCTGGGAGATCTCAAAATTCTGGTACACCTTACAAGATATGGCTTCAACATCTGAAGATCAAAGTTGTAAAACTAAATTTCCTACAAAATGGTATATGGCGCTTTAATTTATTTTGACATCTTTATTCAGTTTTGGTGGGTTTTTTGGGTAAAAAAATGACCTTTATTTTATTATTTCCCCACTTTTTCCTACAAAGCTTTTTGAGTTTCGGCTTCAAAGCAGTGTAGTTAGATGCGCAATGCAAAAATCTACAAGTATCTAAAGTTTTGTGGGTGATTAAATTTTTAAAAGAATAGTAGATCAAAGGTGGATACTGCAACGAGTTGTACTAATGTCTAGCTAAAATCAACCAAGTTTTTGAGTGTCTGCAACAAGTGCTCATGTGTCAAAAGTGAATGGAAATCAATCAGAGTAGTGATTTTTTAATATTTAGCTTGAAATCAGGCAAAATAACGCAAGAGGACGACAATATTTTTATGAAATCTGATTTCCCACATAATGAGGCATATTTGTGTGCAATTTCTAGAGATTCGGTTCATTGGGTAAAAAATTATTAATAAAAAACTGAAAACTTGACTTTTTACTTTTATGTTAGTTTTGGGGCTATTTAAACTGGAAATGGTAAGAATTTTGCACTGAAACCAATGCACAGTATTCCATACAGCTAATTTAACAGATTTCTTGAGTTTCATAACCATTCAATGTTCTTTTGAGGTAAAAAATGTATTTTTTGCACCAAAATTCATCAGATTAAGCCGCATACTGCTTTGCATAATTTGCATTTGCATGCAATTGCTTGCATGGCTTTGGCGTTAGGCTGAGTTAAGCTGGTTAGAAAGGAAAGGAAAGGAAGGAATAATCGTACATACAATGTACACTCCCGTCCCTTCTAAGTGGGGGGCTGTGACGACGTGAGGTCTTGGGCCGGAGGGGTGTCAATGGGCCTTTTCATATTGCTTGCTCTGGTTCCAGAACCAGAACCAATTTGTGAAGTATAACTTTTTGTCTCCATAACTAGAGGGAGATACGTGCTATAAAGTTTTTATTATTGAATGGACAATCGCCAAGAAGAAAGTGAAAAATTGTGCTAAGTTAGGTTGTTAAGGCAGTCAAATCTTAACAGAGTTTAATAGTTATATTGCTGTTTTTCTTGGAATTCTGAACCGATTCTGGTTCTGGAATTGGTAATATGAAAAGGCCCAATAGAGCTTCATTTGCTTCGCGCACAGACCAAGGAAAATTAGATCGATAAACGGGCGTCACATGATTAGAATTTCATATTAAATTTAGCTCTTTAATTGAACATTTGAATTGCAAGCCCAGTACAAAGTTTGGCCGGTGGCAAGCTCAAATTCACTACGTGTACAATCCTCTCCCAAACTAAAAGGCTTGTGTCCCTTATGAAGTAGCTATGTACAGTGTTTTGGAATGACTTTATTTATAGCTTTCTTTGCAACCACGTTGGAGAAGAAGCTTTGGTGTTAGGGTATCTTCCATCCAAATATACTATATCTCTAATATTTGTTTGTTTGTCCATAATAGTGTACTATCTGTTTCAGGGTACGAGTTTAATGTCCCACAAAACTGGCCTGACTTTCCAAGCACTTAAGGGTTAAGGCTCTTGAGCTGATGCTAAGAGCCGAAACAACCAGAACCAGCTTAATGGGGTGGTATATCCATGCTATGCTCTGGAGACTTTAGACAATTTTTTAGATCGAGGCCTTTGATGGCCTATTATAGAAGATTCCAGCTCATGGCTGCGGGTCAGATGAGAGGAGAGAGAAAATGAAAGAGAATAGAGGGAGAAAGGAGGAGATAAGAAATAAGACGAGAGAGAAGAGGGGGAGACTAGAGAGAGATTAGAGAGGAGAGAAACAGAACAGACAAAGAATTTTTCTTGAGCTTCTCAAAGTTCTTTTTTATTGGTACAAAACTAGGTTTATCAAGTAGTATGAAGACCCACGTCTAAAATGAAGCCCGTTCACTGGTGGCAAAAAGACGTGTGCATTTTCATACTACTTGTTTATGGGTAATTCCACGAGATGACGGTCGTTGGGTTGGAGCAAATAATAATCAGTAATCATACAAAAGACAAACTAAATTGAGACTTTGTGAGTTTTATATTTATGGGCGTGACCTCTAGATTGAGATTATATACATTTTAAAGTCATTTGTCTTACTGTGTTGATTTAGCAGAGAAACTTTCAATGACGGTCGTTTTTGGTGAAATTTTATGTATCCAACTTTATAACTTAAGTTTAAGATTCCTGCGAATCAGGCAAGTTTTTGTCTCAATTGATCATTAATTGTAGTAAACAATAGCTAGATGAATGGTTACAAACAATTATTACATTTTAGTAGATAACTTGAACTGTGTTACACATTTTTTCTTAAATGACGGTCATTAACTGACGGTTGTTTGTTTCAAAAAAACAACCTTCAGTTTTAAAAAGTGTATTAGGATTCTCTATTTTTAGATAAGATCTCAGTTAAAAGATTGTTTATAATCCATAGTTGTTCATATAAAAACTATAACTTGCTTGTCTAACCATAAAATTTATTATACCTATTTCACATTTCAGATCAAACGTACTTATGCACCTTCAACAAAAACATCACTTCATGATTGCACAACTCAACATATGATCATAAAGATGGACAGTCCTAATCTATTCAAGAATTGAAAGAATAGAATATAACAATTAACAAAACCAAAGGCAAATACAGATTATTTGTTAGGCAATAAGCAGTAGCACCAATGGTTAGTAAAAACTTGAGTCTAGTTAGACTACTTATGCTGAAGATTAGGGCATGTGTTAAGGTGCATTGCAAACTAAAGTGGAGAGTTCTAGGTGCATGGTTAGTAATTGGAACAACCTTTTTGATAGTGCAGGTTGAAAATGATTTTAAGGTATCAAACAAGTAATTGACAGTATACATTTTTAATAAAAGACTTGAATTCCACTATATTTTTCTTTACAATCAAAACTGTAAAAACTTTGAAAGAGAGATTGAATAAGTAGTTCACATTTAAAAAAAGACATGATTTTAGAATATCAGTAAATTCAGTTTTTTGTATAAAATTTAGGAATAAATGATAATAATTCAGGTTTTATGAAGATCAACAGATTTCAGAATACCAGAAAATGATGGTCGTTAGGTAACTTTGCAGGGTTTTTTTAGCATGTTAAACTTATCATAAACTAACAAAAATGACTATAAACTTAAATATAGGCTCAGAAAATATTTTAGCAAAAAATTATCAACTTATAAACCTCTTGAAAATTAGTACAACAACTTTTTGTAAAAAAAATGATGGTCGTTTTTAACACTTAAAAAAGGGAAGTCAAACTTTTTAAAATAAAAAATTATGATAGATAGAACTATATTAGATCATAAAACTTTATAATTTCAGTCTTTAGATATAAGAAAGAAAGATTTTTATTATTTATGCACTTGATGCATTATGTTTATTAACTTTTTTTCTTATTGAAAACTAGATTAAACTTTTTATAAAGTCCCGCGGGACATTTAAAATTTTGCAGGGGTACCATGATCAAAACAAAATATATATACCTAGAGGTAGATAAATGTGTATGAAACTACATAAAAATGAAACTATACATAATTATATACAAAATGAAATATTCACATTTGCAAATAATTTTTATAAAAATTTCTATACCTTTGATGACCCTATCATGGAATAACCCTTATTATACTGTGCTAATTTCCATTAATTGTCTCATGTCGCGTGGCACCTTTTTAAACCCTGCATCACAGATTTTAATGTGAAATTTATTCCAATGTAAATTTTGATACATGAATTGCTTCTTTACTACTAATTAGTACTTTTATTCTACTTACTTAAATCTGTCACAAGATAATGTTGTTTTTGATCTACAAATAGATCATTATCTCTATAACAATCAAAAATTGAAGCAAAAAATGTATAGCGCATTTGCCTTAAAATTTCAATCCAAATTTTTTTGCAAATTTAGTAAATTTTTGCAAAAAAACAGAGCCACCCCTCTGCCCCCCCCCCTCCTGAGTCTTTACCTTCCAGAATCTGCCCCCCCCCCCTCAAAAAAATTCTGGTTGCGCTACTGGCGCCATACTGAACAGACTGAGGGCAGTGAGGACCTTTTTGATTATGACCTGAGTCCTAAGCTTATAATATGAATATGAAGTTATCTATGCTTATGTTTTCTGGCACTCCTGTGTCTTTTTTCCTGTTTTGGATTTTTGGATTCAATCACTCAGCTCTGTCCATGTTCAGAATATTTATATTTCATATTTGGGACTGCCAGGTGCCAGCTTAAAGGTAAGGGGCGCCATCATCGCCTCGCCAGCCACAAAGGGGGGCCACCCTTAAATCTGCCCCTGAACCTGACCAGAAATCGGCCGGTCGGCTCCCGCATCTGCGCTGAACTGAACTGAAAGTGGATTTGACGTTTAGCCACCTGCATTCCTGGAAAGAACGTGGGCTGTGTAATTCTCTCTATCGAGCCCCCACTCCCTTAGTGTGTCGCTTAAATTCGAGGCAATTAAATGCCCGACTGAACCGATCAGCCCAGCGGGGGTTCCTGGTGGAGAGTGGGAGTGGGGTGGGTGGTTTGGGGCGCAGCGCGCAGTCAGCTGGACATAAAATCATTAAACCATCGCCGACCCCCGGCCCAGCCCCAGGCCCCACCTACAAAGAGCGCGCGCCGCGGCTTCTTCAAAAGATGCCGCCAGCCATTCCCGATTGCAGAGGGTGGGGTTGGGGCAGGGCAGAGAGCCCTGAAATATACACGACACGAATCTGCATTTCATGAAATGGCGTTCTAGAATCGCCCAGCCCAATCTAGAAGCATCAGCCAACCATTCCTCGGAAAAAATAGAAGCCTACTCGAGCATGTTTGTGCCGGTGGGTAAAGTTTTACCCACCCAAGTCGTGAGTTTTCTCTTCCCCCAATCGCGTGACGCGTTGTGAACCAACCGTCTTTACTGGCCGTCACCCCCGTTCGTGTAGGGTTGGCTGTGGGTCACACGCACAATCGCACATCAAAAGCGCCGATGTCGGCCAGTACAGTGCAGGCTGCAGGACAGGGTCGCCTCTTATTCTGACCCTACTGAGCCTCTGCTCTCCTCCCTTCTCTTGCCACTCATCTTTGCTTTCACAGGAACAGACTGCATTCAGTAGGCGAAGTAGGCTGCTCATTTTTTAACGCGTCGCAGACTCTCAGTTTGACCCGCCAACTCAGAGTGGTATTTTTTCTTTGAATTTCTCACCTGCCTTTGACTGCTCTCACTCACCTGCGGTGTATTGCTGCCCTGCCTGTTCACTCGGACAGTTCGCATCGAATTCGTCGCAGTAGTCAGACTCAGGTTGGCTCTCTGATTTTATACTACATGCGTTGTGCTAATTCTCAACCGTTACTCAGAGTCAGGACATGTATTTTGTAGGTTCAAGGTAGGCGGTAAAAGGGTCACACAATTCCAGAATTCAACACTTTTTTCGAGATATCCCCTCTCTCTCCTTCTCTCTCTTCTCTCTGCTCTAATATCTCTCCTCTCGCCATTCCTTCTCTCCTCTCTCCCTTCTCTCTCTTTCTCTCCATTCTCTACCCTCCCCTTCTCTCTCTTTCTCCCTTCTCTCTCCTCCCTTCTCTCCCTCTCTCTCCTCCTATAATATCTCTCCTCTCGACATTCCTCTCCTCTCCCATCCTTCTCTCCTTTCTCTTTCAATGAAATAATTAACACGCCGTGACCTCTCTTCTCTCTCTCTACCTCTCTCTCTCTCTCTCTCTCTCTCTCTCTCTCTCTCTCTCTCTCTCTCTCTCTCTCTCTCTCTCTCTCTCTCTCTCTCTCTCTCTCTCTCTCCGCCCTTCTCTAATCTCTCTCATTCTCTCCCTTCTCCCTTCTCTCTCTCTCCTCCTTTCCCTTCTCTAATCTCTCTCCTCTCCCTTCTCCTTTTCTCTCCCTTTCCTTCATCTGTTTCCGCGTCGTGTCTCGTTCTTTGAAATATTTTTATCGCCTCCTGATATCCTTCACTCTCCGCCTCCCTTCTCTCTCATTTGCGCTGCCAGCAGAGTTACAAAGTGGCTTAAATTGGCATCAACTGCTTCATCAGCATCAGTTCAGTGAGTTTGCATATTCGGCTGCAGCACTTCTCTGACCTCCGTGGCCTCCTCGTGAACTGCTGGGTGTTGGCAACCAGTGCCAGCGGTTCCCCTTCTCTCCCTTCATCTCTTATCTGTACCTGCGCCGCTCACGTGCAGATGCTGCATTCCGAAATTCCTTCGCCCCAAATTCACCTTATCGACGGGGGGGGGTAACTAAACTAACACACCAGGTGCGCCCTCGAAAGCAATTTGGTGTTGCTGCAGTGCAGGCAACTTGTTCCAGATTCCTTCTGGTCATGTGAAAGGGGGAGCTTCGATTCCTTGTGCACACTTTCATTGTCATTGTGCTGCGATCGCTGCTGAATCAGAAACAAAATCGGTTATTTTATTATTCTACTCATATTTTGAAAGCTATACGAGCTAACAACTTTCAATTTTTTAAATTTTGAAAAACTTTGATTTAAGACTGGCAGTATTTTGTTAAATCTGGCAACAAAACTCTGGATTACAACTCACTCTTGGATCTATAGTTATAAAGTTATTAAAATTTTTCTGAAACCTGCTCAAAATTGGCTACCGGACATTTGCCCTCCGGCATTTGCCCTCCGGACATTTGCCCTCCGGCATTTCCCCTCCGGACATTTGCCCTCGAGGACATTTGCCCTCGGGGACATTTGCCCTCCGGACATTTGCCCTCCGGACATTTGCCCTCGGGGACATTTGCCCTCGGGGACATTTGCCCTCCGGACATTTGCCCTCCGGACGTTTGCCCTCAAGACATTTCCCCTCTGGAAATGAAATTTCTCCACAATCATGAAACAAAAAAAAGGCTGGGGATAGGGTAGGGCGCGGGTATATATTGCTTACTAGAAAAGGATGAGTTGTTGGCTGGAGAAGAACCTGATGGATGCAAGAGGCGGGAGGATGAGGTTGGTGCTGGAGGAACGACGGGTGGGTACAGGAGGAGGTGAGGTGAGTAATGTGCGAGGGGGTAAATTTGCAGAGGGCAAATGTGCGGAGGGGAAATGTCCGGAGGGCAAATGTCCGGAGGGCAAATGTCCCCGAGGGCAAATGTCCCCGAGGGGAAATGTCCGGAGGGCAAATGTCCGGAGGGCAAACGCCGCCGAGGGGAAGTGCCGGAGGGCAAGTGCCGGAGGGGAAGTGCCGGAGGGCAAATGTCCGGAAGCGTCAAAATTCGGGTCTATTGTTTTAAAAGTCGGAAGTTGTTCCCACACTGTTAAAACTATTTCACCTGCCGCATGGTGCGACTTCTGCTATGAAGCAAAGCTGGCAAAGTTCGCAGTTTTTTTGCTTGTGTCTAGAAGAGAGCATATTTTCTTGCAAATTGGGCGCATAAAAGTTCTGTCGCAGATTTTGCAGAAGCAAAGTTTTTCCTGAAGACGCAGTTATTGCTTCTTTTAGTGCCTCTCAGTGAGGGAGACTGGAAGTGCCCGGCTTGGGTGGGCGCACACTTACTATTTGGGGATCTGGCGGTAGCTGCTTGTAAAACAGAAATGGAAAAAAACTCAGTGGGAGAGCAAAAGCAAGTGAACGCGGCTTCTTGCTTGGTTGGGCAAAGAAACTGCCCAAACCAAGGAACTGCGCCAAGGAGATCCAGGCAGAGGATCTGGAGCGGCAGTCTTGGTTGTGCCTATGCTTGTGAGTTATGATATTTAGTCCCGGACTAGACTGTTAGTGTCACTATGTTTGTAAGTTATGAATCGCATTTTTAATAGAAATTTTCATCACAAGCTTCAGATAAAAGTCTATACAGATTCTAAGAACTACTACAGATTCCTGTCCAGATTTCTTACTAAAGACGTCCATGTCATAAGCTTCCCTCCCCCCCCCGACTTCGCTGCCATTCGCTGTCCCACTTTTTAGCAAGTCTCTGGGGTGTTGGGGTGGGTGGTCAAGCCTCTTTGTGCAGCAAGTGGCGGGCCAGGTACCTCACCTCTTCCCTATTTAGCCAAGATTAATGCGCACCGTCCGATCCCAACTCCTCCCCAACTCCCATATTTCCAATTTCAGAAGCCTCCCTATTCTATAACATTGCATTGGCGCTTGCAGTGCAAAAGAAGTAGCAGAAAGTAGCGCAGACAAGCAGAAAATTTCTGAAGAGGATAAAACTGCGCCACCGTGCCGAGTTTCGGGCCCACACCTGACCTGAGCGCGCGCCATGCGCAGCAAGGCCTGGCGATTCCTGCTCGGCAGCGGCTGCGGCGGCGGCGACGCCAGCTGCACCGACGATGACCGGAGACCTCTGTCCAGTGAGCTCTGCCTTGAGCTTATTGCCATAGATCTTTGTTCAATTGTTCTAGATGTTGTAGCAACTTTATTGAGGGACTGGGCTCTACCCACCTCTCAGTTCCATATTCCAGATCCTGAGTTTCCAGCTAACGATCGATTTAATCCCCAGAAAAATCCCGAATTCCCAGACAGATCCCAAATCCCCAGACAGATCCCGAATCCCTAGACAGATCCCGAATCCCCAAACAGAGCCCGAATCCCCAAACAGAGCCCGAATCCCCAGACAGATCCTGAATCCCCAGACAGATCCCGAATCCCCAGACAGATCCCGAATCCCTAGACAGATCCCGAATCCCCAAACAGATCCCGAATCCCCAAACAGAGCCCGAATCCCCAAACAGAGCCCGAATCCCCAGACAGATCCCGAATCCCCAGACAGATCCCGAATCCCTAGACAGATCCCGAATCCCCAAACAGATCCCGAATCCCCAGACAGATCCCGAATCCCCAGACAGATCCCGAATCCCCAAACAGAGCCCGAATCCCCAGACAGATCCCGAATCCGCAAACAGATCCCGAATCCACAAACAGAACTCGGGATCCTCAGACAGAGCCCGAATCTCCAAACAGATCCCGGATCCTCAAACAAATCCCGAATCCCTAGACAGATCCCGAATCCCTAGACAGATCCCGAATCCCCAAACAGATCCCGAATCCCCAGACAGATCCCGAATCCCCAGACAGATCCCGAATCCACAAACAGAGCCCGAATCCCCAGACAGATCCCGAATCCCCAGACAGATCCCGAATCCACAAACAGAGCCCGAATCCCCAGACAGATCCCGAATCTCTAAACAGATCCCGAATCCCCAGACAGATACCGAATCCCCAGACAGATCCCGAATCCGCAAACAGATCCCGAATCCACAAACAGAACTCGGGATCCCCAGACAGAGCCCGAATCTCCAAACAGATCCCGAATCCCCAGACAGATCCCAAATCCCTAGACAGATCCCGAATTCCGAAACCCCAAATTCAGAACCCCTATTTCCAAGATTCAACTTCTAGATAGGGAGGGGGTCCCACTCTCAGATGCGCAAAGATCTGTCCTCAATCGACCTCAATCAACATCTCTATGCACCAACATCCCGACAGTGCTCAACCAATCGGCTGAGTCCATAGTCGGCGAGGACAACCCGATCTCCACTGCCCTGCTGCTCGCCGCGGAACTCGAGCTGGAGTCTGAGCTGGCGCCCCAGCAGCAGCAGCATCATCATCGTCAACAGCAGCATCATGAGAAGCCGCCACAGCTGCAGAAGTCAGCGCTAAAACAGGCAAATGATGTGAGCAGCAGGTTATCTAATGTTAACCGTGTTCACCGGGGTGCCAGGTGGCTGGGCGGGCCAAGTTCCCCAGTCCGAATTGCAGGCCAGTTCAGTCCCAGCACAGAGAATTGCCTGTTCCAATTATGGAAATACGCACCTGCGAGAAAGAGAGAAAGGATAGACGGTCCAGGGCGTTTTGCGCACCTGGCAGTGAAGGTGGGCTGTGGCAGATGGAATGCGATTAGGCAGAGCCTCGCTGTTCGGTTGCGACCAGATGTTGCCGGCAAACTGAAATGTGCCTCTTCCCCCAGGATCTCGGATGTTGCAGCATAATTCCAACCCGGGGCGTTCGGCGGGCGGCAGCAACTACCCTGAAGGTTATTGACTGAGAGATTCCGGCAGCCTGTGTTTTTATGATTGCCAGTTGCAATTCGTGACTTCGCTTCTGGCGTGAACAATATTTATGAGCATTTTATGATTCTAGGGAATATAGAATTTCTTGGGTTTAGACGTCTGCGGAACTCTGACCGTGATTCTGACTTGATCAGTGACTGATTGGTCGGTGTCAGTGCCCTTTTATCTGCTGGTCAGTGACTCTGATCTGCTGGTCAGTGACTCTGATCTGCTTGTCAGTGAGTCTGATCTGCTGGTCAGTGACTCTGATCTGCTGGTGAGTGACTCTCTGATCTGCTGGTCAGTGACTCTCTGATTTGCTGGTCAGTGACTCTCTGATCTGCTGGTCAGTGACTCTGATCTGCTGGTCAGTGACTCTGATCTGCTTGTCAGTGAGTCTGATCTGCTGGTCAGTGACTCTGATCTGCTGGTCAGTGACTCTGATCTGCTGGTCAGTGACTCTGATCTGCTTGTCAGTGAGTCTGATCTGCTGGTCAGTGACTCTGATCTGCTGGTGAGTGACTCTCTGATCTGCTGGTCAGTGACTCTGATCTGCTGGTGAGTGACTCTCTGATTTGCTGGTCAGTGACTCTCTGATTTGCTGGTCAGTGACTCTCTGATTTGCTGGTCAGTGACTCTCTGATTTGCTGGTCAGTGACTCTCTGATCTGCTGGTCAGTGACTCTCTGATCTGCTGGTCAGTGACTCTCTGATCTGCTGGTCAGTGACTCTCTGATCTGCCGGTCAGTAACTCTGATCTGCTGGTCAGTGACTGATTGGCTGGTCAGTGACTGATTGGCTGGTCAGTGACTGATTGGCTGGTCCGTGACTGATTGGCTGGTCAGTGACTGATTGGCTGGTCAGTGACTGATTGGCTGGTCAGTGACTGATTGGCTGGTCAGTGACTGATTGGCTGGTCAGTAATTGCTACAATTACCTCGCAAACATCCCAAACCCAGCAGTTGCTGTCCCGGCCAGAGCAGCAGACGACGACAACGGCGCAGCAGCCCGCGAGGGAGTCAGTGCTCAGCGCCGCTGAACAGCTGAGCGTTGGGCAGTGCCAGAGCGGCCATTCCGGCCTCGGTCGATGGCACCGTCGGCGAACTCACCGGCACAGAGCATGCGGCGTCCCGACTGCCGCTTCTGTTGCAGCCCCCGCCTCCGATGCCGCCACAGGGACCGCTGAATGGTCGGTGACACTGTACGACTTCGATGGCCGCGGCTGCATCACTAAGCAGGTTGGCTGATAGCTGCGTCTGCTGTTTCGTTTGACGCTTGTACTTTTATTTACAGTGTCGGTAGCTTATGCTTGTTTTCTGTAGTTTATGGTTGTTTTCTGTAGTTTATGGTAGGTTTCTGTAGTTTATGGTTGTTTTCTGTAGTTTATGGTTGTTTTCTGTAGTTTATGGTAGGTTTTGTGTAGTTTATGGTAGGTTTCTGTAGTTTATGGTTGGTTTCTCTAGTTTATGGTGGGTTTCTGTAGTTTATGGTGGGTTTCTGCAGTTTATTGTGGGTGTCTGTAGTTTATGGTAGGTTTCTGTAGTTTATGGTGGGTTTCTGTAGTTTATGGTTGGTTTCTGTAGTTTATAGTGGGTTTCTGTAGTTTATGGTGGGTTTCTGTAGTTTATGGTAGGTTTCTGTAGTTTATGGTAGGTTTCTGTAGTTTATGGTAGGTTTCTGTAGTTTATGGTTGTTTTCTGTAGTTTATGGTTGTTTTCTGCAGTTTATGGTAGGTGTCTGTAGTTTATGGTAGGTTTCTGTAGTTTATGGTAGGTTTCTGTAGTTTATGATTGGTTTCTGTAGTTTATGATTGGTTTCTGTAGTTTATGGTAGGTTTCTGTAGTTTATGGTAGGTTTCTGTAGTTTATGATTGGTTTCTGTAGTTTATGGTAGGTTTCTGTAGTTTATGGTAGGTTTCTGTAGTTTATGCCTGGCTTCTGTCTCTGGCTGGTCGTGGGCTGTAAGTTCCATTTAAAGGTGTTGAGTTTTAAACTCGAACGAAACGCCATCGCGCCCGCAGGACCTGGCCGCTCTGACGCGGTCTCTCTCAGAGGTCCTTCAGCGAGGAATCTGCGGCGCCAGTGGTGACTCTGTCGAGACCGGCTGCGGTAGCGGCGGTGGCCGAGTCCCGGCAAGCCTCAGCCTCCGACTGACATTCGTCCCGGCGCCTGACGCCGCAGTGCAGCAGGAAAACCAGCAGCAGCGGCCCAAACAGCGGGTCATCAGTGTGCCGTTGTCCGCCTCGGCCGGGCCGCTGCCGAAGCGCCGGCGCCACCGCAGCCATAGCCGCCGGCACCAACAGCCTCAGCACCCGCAGCAGAAGACGCGCCACCGCACGCAGAGGGCCACCTCCGCCAGCTTTGTGGAGACCTCCGCGGCCGCCGACGCCAGAGACGATCGACAGCGACGTAGGCAGCAACGACGCCGGCGTCGGGTACGCGACGGCGACGCGGACAACAAAGACGCCGTGGACTTGGCGTCGACCATCGCTGAACCGCCGGCCCGGCATTCGCCAACAGACCGCACCGGTACCGATGGTGGCGGTCGGGGAGCGCGCAGGCAGCAGCGGCGCTTGCGGCGGCGGCAGCTGCGGCACTGGCCAGCGTCGGCCGACCCGTCGGCGACTGCATCGGAACTTGTCGACGCTCCGACGTCACTAATGCTGCCAGCGTCGGTGCCTCTCCGACATCTGCCGTCGGCCTCGGCGGCGGCGGCGGCTGATGCCGGTTACCACTGCGTTGCACTGGACGACGCCACCGCCGCCGTAACCAGCGCCGCTGAACACGCCGGCCGTCGGGGGCATCAGCAGCAGCCGCACCATCATCGCGTTGTCGAGCGTCATCGATGGCGCCGCCTGGACGCCATGCAGCTCGTGGCCGAGTGGCTGCAGCGAGAGCCGCTGATGCAGCTGCAGCCGCTGCCCAGCCTGGTGCTGCACGAGCACCGGCATCACCACCACTACCACTACCACTTCTACGACTGACTCGGGTGCTTCTAGGTTCTAGGTTCAGAAGGTTCTTTTGAAAAAATAAGGCTCATAAGTTCAATGCTTGATATCTGCTCCTTACTACTAATTTTGACTCACAAGTAGTGGGCTCTGAAATTGAGCAAAAATCGGCAAAATTGTAAATATTATTTCGTTAACGCTTTTCGTACCGCATGTACTCTTTGACCCCCGATCCGAGAACTGTCCTCCAGTCCCCACCCGCTTTGCTCCTACGTCTTTCTCATCCCAGCATCGACCTCAGTTGTAAAATAAATGCGCAACTATTGCTACTGTCAGTAATATACACTCACTGATTATTAATTGCGCAATGCATCTCGCGGGGATCTCATTAATCCATGCTTTGCAGCGTCCTGGTGCCCGGCCGAACTCCAAGGACAACTGGAAGGACCGGACGCTTCGTTGCCTGGAAACATTTTTGAAGGCCTAAGACACGATATCCGAAATTCGGTGATGTCTTTTCCGGGTAAACGAAGTGTCGGTTCCGCTTACTTTCAGTAGTTCTTGTGTAAATTTTCTACGTAGGCAAAAACTAGCAAATATTTAACTGGCAATCATTGTTGCGTTTAAAGCAATAATATACAATATTTACTGATATACTAATACAGCTTTGAGTTCATCCTTGTTGGACCGAACGATAAATAATTGTTGTTTAGACTGGTCGTCTTTCTTAATTTGCTTGTGGAACACGCCGACTGTTATAGGGAATATTTTGCAGCCTTTGTTGCTGGGGCAGAATTCAAAGTGCAGGGCTGCCATTGGCTGAGGAACGAACCCTGACCCGCATCCTGTCACTCACTCTGTCACTCAGTCTGTTACTCAGTCTGTTACCCTGTCTGTTACCCTGTCACTCCCGTCAATCACCCTGCCACTCACCCTGTCACTCAGCCCGTCACTTACCCTGTCACTCACCTTGAGCCACACCCTGTCACGCACCCCGTCGCCCACCCCCTTGCCATGCGCTCTCCCTCACCTCTCCCGTTCCAGCCGTCCCCCTGCTGCAGCGGCTGCAGCTGCAGCCCCCGCCGCCTGCTGTACGCCCTGTTCTGCCTGTCCTCCTGGGGCGACCGCATGTGGACTTTCGCGGTCGGCGTCTACCTGGTGCAGATCTCGCCCGGCTCGCTGTCGCTCACGGCGGTGTACGGCCTCTCCTGCAGCCTCGGCGTGTTCTCGCTGGGCTCGGCCATCGGCAACCTCATCGACCGGTCGCCCCGGCTGCTGGCCGCTCGCACCAGCCTGGTGATGCAGAACGGCCTCGTCAGCGTGTGCGCTGTGATCGTCTGCCTGATTCTCTCCGGCCTGGTGACCGCTCAGGCCGCTGCCGCCTTCGAGGCCGCCAAGGCGCTGGTGGTGGCGACGGCCCTGCTCGCTCAGCTGGCCAGCGTAGCGTTGAAGATCTGCGTCTCCAAGGACTGGATTGTCGCCATCTGCGGCTCGGACAAAGAGCTGCTAGCGACGGCCACCGCGCACCTGCGCCGCATCGACCTGTCCTGCCAGGTGCTGGCGCCGCTGCTATTCGGCATGGTGACCACCTTCGTGTCGCCGCTGGCCTCGGCCATCACCGTGGCCTGCTGGAACCTCGTCTCCATGTGCGTCGAGTGGACGCTGCTGGGCCACATCTACGCCTCGGTGCCGCGGCTGGCTGAGAAAAACCAGCCGGCTGAAGCGGCTCAGCAGGACGCCGACGTTCTTGTTGAGGACGCCAATGATGACGCTGCACCCGCCGCCGCCCCCGCCGCCGCACCCGCCGCCGATTCCCGTTTGCGGACCCGAATAGTTGGTCAAATTCGCGACCAGGTGGCGGGCTGGCAGCTGTACTTCCGGCAGCCCGTGTTCTGCGCCGGCCTGGCCCTGTCCAGCCTGTACCTGACCGTGCTGGGCTTCGACAATGTCACCACTGGCTACGTGTACTCACAGGCGGTGCCAGCGGCCGTGCTGTCCGGCTGCCTGGCCGTGTCGGCCGTGTTCGGCCTGCTGGGCACCCTGCTGTTCCCGGCGCTGCGGTCCCGCTTCGGCCTGCTGAGCTCCGGCCAGACCGGTTTCGTTCTGCAGGCGCTCAGCCTCCTGCCCTGCGTGCTGTCCGTCTTCGCGCCAGGCAGCCCCTTCGACCTGACGGCCGCGCCGCCCGTCCAGCAGATCAACGTTACGCAGCCGCAGTTCACCGAGCTGATGCTGTTCACCTTCGATGTCGGAGGCGCCGCTGGCGGCAACGGCACCGACGGCAGCGGTGGCGATCGACCGTCTTCCTACGCGTCGGTGGCGCTGCTGCTGGCGGGCATCGTGGTGTCGCGCACGGGGCTGTGGCTGGCCGACCTCAGCATCACCCAGCTGTTCCTGGAGACCGTGCCGGAGCGGGAGCGTGGCCGGGTGTACGGAGTTCAGGAGAGCCTCAACCAGCTGCTGGACCTGGCCAAGTTCGGCCTGGTGGCCGCCCTGCCGCTGGTCACCCAGTTCGGCCTGCTGGTTTGCCTCTCCTATGCGGCCATCTGCTGCGGCGGCTGTCTTCACCTGCTGCAGGTGAGCCTTGCTGCCGTCACCACTGCTGCCAACCTCATCTCAGATCATTAAGGTCACATTGCAGGGGTTCTGCAATGGCTCCCTTCCAGGGCCGGGCTTGTGTACAAGAAAACTGGTCGTGGGTTGTCCCCAAGGCACAGAGTCTACTGTACATGCCTGAAGCTTAGAATTCAGGGCCGCTACACACCCCGTGTACATCATGAGCAAACACAGCCTAAAAAGCATTGAAATGGCACGGCTCGACTCATTGGTTTTATGAATCTATTTTATCAATCTTAGCTGGCTGTGTAACAATATTGTGTAGCAGAGATGATAAAAAAGATTCATAATTTTTCTGATTTTCAGGTACAGGAAATGTACGTAGAATAAAAAAATCGACATAGAATTCTAATTTTCTAAACGAAGGCTTTGAATGTGAATAGAGCTATGAGAAAGGCACAACATATCAAAAGGTGAACATTGGGTCTGCCTCTTATCTAAAGCAGTAACCATTTTTTGCTGAAAGAATGAAAACTTTTTATCTCCGTAGGTATTTAAAATACATGTAGTATTTTTGCTAAAATCGATCGCATACCTAGATAGATAGATAGATACCGACAGACCATTTTTAGTATATGGACTAGATATTTCGGCGAAATCCAGCCTCTTAAAGCTGTCCTTGGCAACCCCGCACCCGAACCCACGATTCTCCGCAGATATTCCGAAGCCGCAGTCGCAGCCGCACGGATTCCGCTGACAGCCGCAGCCTGACGAAGAGGCTCTTGACGGCCTGCTGCCCGAGCTCCGCCGCGTCTCTGCCGGTGAACCCGCCGCTGCAGTCGCCGATGTACCTGGACACGATCCCGACTGACGGGGCAGTCTAGCCGGCCTGTTGCTTGGCGCTTCAGTTTTTATTGCTCACTTTCTTCAACTTTACAGGTGCTGCTGCCGTGTCGCAGGAGTGACAGCTGTGGCAGGCGCGCTGACATTCCTGCGACGTCACTTCGCTTTCTTTGAGCTCAGTGCTCACATTTGTCTAGTAAGCTTTGGGAAGATTTATCAGAATTGTGACCTTCTAAAATGATTCAATGATCGATCGACTGCGTTATTTTTAATCGTGCAAACTTTAATCTCGCTACTTCGAACTCAAGTAGTATGGCTGTCAAATTTAAATCTTAAACTATTAAAAAAACTTCAATTTATCAAATTACTGGTATTCTCCACAGATGCAGTTTTAACTGTCCAGATGTACAAATGTTTTTGAAGCCATTTCAGAAATTTATATAACTCTGCTTTCTCATTCCTTTGGTGGCTTTCCTGGCTTCTAATTTTGCACAGACCTGCCAAACTGATCAAACCGAATTCAACCTCCCTAGAGTCCAATTTTAAAGTCCACTTGTTTTGCTCTCGGCGTCCCTTTATTTTTTATTCTTCAGATTTATTTTTTCTGTATTTTAGTTTTATTTTTCCATGCTTTAGAACGAATTTACAATATTTTGATTTGCTATTTCAAGCAACACACATCTATTGCTGTAAGAAATAGCATATTAGTAATTTTAGTGCACTTTTAAGTGCAAACGCAGATCCAGAAATTCAGAGATTAAAGCAACTGCTTCAGAGCAGGAGCTGCTTAACTCAAATTTCTGGATCCGCGCTGATTCTATTGCGTCAAGTGCACAGTATTTTGATTAAAAGTACATATACAGTACTTGTAGTGTGAGATGAAGAATGTGTTATACAGAGCTCCGCTTCGTGTCGCCATGAACATGAAGCCATGCGAACCATATTCTATCCATCAACTTTTACATGTGAATGCAAATATAGGTAAATATCAAGCCTACCATTTTTGTAGTAATAGGAGGCTCAAGCATGACTTAGACAGCTCCTGTTTGGCCACTACGAAAAACTAAACTTTGTTTGATGAATATTTTTTTAACTTTCAATTAAGAGTTTAGCAGTAAACAGTATCTATAAATATCGATCTGTATGCAGGAATAGAAATCACTGGACTTAGTAAACTAATCTTGAACTTATGCAGTCCCAGTGTAATTTCCCTTTAAAGTCAGTACATGTAATTTAAAAGTTATGTACATCCTAACTGCCAGGTTTTTTCAATCTTCACGGAATGGCCGATTCTAGCTGATTTCCGAAACGTTTTCTTACTGAATTTCACTTGATGAATTTGCGTAAGCACAATTAGCTTCGTTAGCCCCACAACTCCGCGAAATATCGATGTTCTTATGAACCTTGAGTTCCTAATTTTCTACTTTAATATTCCGCGGTGTAACATGTATTCAGGTCAAAAAGAAAATATAACTCTATACAATAATTGCGGTAGAGAAGCACTCTTAACAGATAATAGTAAGACAAAACTCAATATTATTTGCGACGCGTTTCGGCTAAAACTAGCCATCTTCAGGCACTATCGAACAGAATTTATTTCAACCTATTAAATACTGTGTAGACGACAAAATCAGGTATTGAAAAAGATATAAAAGGACTAAAGGATCAATGTACAGTATAGCAATGTTCATAATATTTTTTGTGGTAAGACAGGACAGAGAAAAAAGAGAGATCCTTTAGTCCTTTTATATCTTTTTCAATACCTGATTTTGTCGTCTACACAGTATTTAATAGGTTGAAATAAATTCTGTTCGATAGTGCCTGAAGATGGCTAGTTTTAGCCGAAACGCGTCGCAAATAATATTGAGTTTTGTCTTACTATTATTTATACAATAAGACGCCGCATAGAAGAACAGCAATTTGTTATTTTTCGTTAGTAAACAGTAGTAAACAGCCATTTGTTGGCTGTGACTGCTACCCAGTACAATTCACTTGTCGTACATTGTAAATTGTTTATCGGTAATATCGTACATGTAAATTCTAGTACATATAATAATACACGTACATGTTTATGTACTAAAAATATATATTCATGCACCGCAATTTAATTTTTTCAATTAAGTGGCAGTCCAACTTTCTTGCTAACTTGATCACTGTCACCTTTTCTACTACCCACCCCTCCTCCGCCCTGATACAATTGCATAATAATTGTTCTGTTGAAATCTCTACACACCTTACTTGTTTTTACTTTACTATGTACCACCCAAGGACCACTATATAGCTCTATATAATTCTATATACAGTGGTCCTTGGTACCACCCCATATACCACCACCACTTTTGTTGCTTTTGATTTTCACTGCTTGAAAACAAAATACTTATACTGCGTCATGACAAGCCTTACGCCGAAACTTCTGTCGCCAAAATAACTTTTCGCTGAGATGACTGGATTCCTCTGAGACTGATAAACTCATTTCACCTTTCCTGATTGTTAAAATGAAAAAAAAATTCATAGAAATGCCTGACTATTTCAAACAGCGATTTTTTCTCCACGCTTGCAAGCGCGCTGCTCGAATAGAAGTTATATTCTTAGGGCCTACTTTAGTTATTAAAACGATTTTGTACCTAATGTGAACTATTTCCAATTAATATAATTAGCTTAATTTAATTAAATTGCTAAAAGTCTTAAAAATTTCCTAAAAAATTAATAGGTGTCACTTGTCAGGTGACTTTCTTTAAATTAAGACTACATCATAATTGATTAAGCTTAATTTAAAAATTGTGCTTCCGTTTCAATTCAGTTAGTTTTTATAGCTAGACTAGGCTCTAATTTGATTGGTTTAACATTTAGTGCAACTCTTCCTTGAAGTTTTGAACTTGAAAATTGTCATGTCAGGAATTGGTTCCACTTTGCTAAAAAAGATGGGATGGAAAGAAGGTAAGTTTTGTAAATGAAGTGAGCATTAATGTTATAATTTATTCATTTTTTATTTGGTTTTATTTTTACTTATACCAAATATAGGTCTATTTGGCAAATATCAGGGTTTTTTTAAATTCATTTTTGGCGATTTGAAAGCAAGAAAACTATAAGGCAAAATCCAAAAACGTGGGATAAAATGGAAATGGTAAAACAAATCTGCAGACATTCAATGGAAAGTAATATATCTAAAAAAGGTTTTTGATAGATAGATAGGTCTTTAAAAAATAGTTCTAGATAAAAACTATTGTTTTCATGCTTTATATCGTTGAATAAATAAGAAAAAACCACAAAAAAGCATTTTAAAAGTCTAAGTTGACCAATTCGCAATTTTTTGTTTCACTTTTTTTATTATTAAACAATTAATTTTAAGACTTGTAGGCCTTAGAGAAGGCTAATTTTTTTACTACTTACAAAACAAAAATTAATCTGTGTTTTACTTTTTATTCTATTTAAAAAGATGAAGTATTTATAAGGATTTCAAAGTTTTTCTAAAACCACATAAACTCACGAAAATTCATACTAATTTAAAGTGCAAAGTTTGCCAGCAAACATCTTTCTCTAAAAATAAATACGAGTATATTGCTGATTCCTTGTTGCAAAATAATCTTTAAGTTGTTTTCTTTCATTTAAATATCAACTTGCATAGTATTAGTATTTGTAACATGCCTATATTTAGACTTAAAAATTTTGGGTAAAAAATGGTACCACAAAATGTGAACCCAGCATCCAAATCAAATGTTTCCTATATGCTTATTAAGTGACAAAGAACAATGAAATTATATTAAAACATATATCATTGCGGCGTGTATACAGGAAAAAATAATTTTCCAAATTGCTTTGGTAGAAGCTGAGTAAAATGCAATTTTCCAATCCTTACGGCAATTTGTATGTTTAAATAATAAGCCTAAACTTACATTGAATACAATTTATTGCAAACAAACTCTACAAAATATATGTTGTCAAGAGTAATGAAAGTGATAAATAAATAAACCCTTAAAAATATTGTTGAATATGTTGTAGAATTATAGTGTAACATTATAAGATAGTTAAAGTTAATAAAATACATTATTATAGCTTTTCTATCATTTTCATTAGAGTCATTTTAGGTCATAATTAAACTTACCGTTTTAACAAACCATTTTATTAAAAATAAAGCTATATGTAAATAATTTGTGCTCTTATAGACTTTTTACCTTTTAAAAACTTAAATAAATTTATTTTATAGCTTTATTGCTTTCAAATTGCCAAAAAAACAATTTTTCATAAAACTAAAACTTGCCCCCAATTTTTGGATTTTGCCATAAAAATAAATTTATTTAAGTTTTAAAAAGTTAAAAAACATCTATAAAGGCACCAATTATTCACATATAGTCTTATTTTTAATAAAATTATTTGTTAAAACAGTTAAATAAATTATGACCTAGGCTAAAATGCCTAATAAAAATAATAGAAAAGCTCAAACAATGTATTTATTAACTTTTAAGTATCTCATAATATTACATTCTATTAGGCTACAACATATTTAACATTCTTTTTAAAGGTTTATTTGTTTATAACTTTCATTACTATTGACAATGTGTATTTTGTAGAGTTTGTTTGCAATAAATGCTGTATTCAATGTAAGTTTATTATTTAAGCATACAAATTCCCATAAGGATTGAAAAATTGCATTTTACTCAGCTTCTACTGAAGCAATTTGGAAAATTCTTTTTTTGCACACATGCTGCAATAATGCATATTTAAGTGTAATTTCATTGTTTTTCATCACTTAACAAGCATATAGTAAGTGTCAAAGGCATGATTGCTCTCACTGAAATTATCCCACCACTGAGTCACCAAAGTTATGCTAGCAGTGTTCCTGTATAATATGAAATCCCACTGGTTAGCCACCAAGTTGTTGAAAGGCTGATTCTTCTGTCTCTACAAATGATTCTATAGCTGTCACTAAAGTTGTCAAAGGGCTTAACTTCTGTCTTTATAAATGATTCCACAATGCTACCAAGTTGTACTAGGGGTTATACTTCTTTCTATTAAATGTCTTAATGTTGGTAGCTGCTACCAAGACTAAATTATGAGTTTATTAATCTTAGAATAAGTCTAAGAAATGTTTTTTGGAATTAGTCTGAGTATATATCTTAGTAGTTGTCTGAGTATCTATTTGAGAATTTTTCTAAGTATATTGTTCTTAAAATACTATTTAGGCCTTACAAGTATTGTTTTCCTATTATTCTGGCCTGAGCCTGAGTGGTATATTGGCTTACTGGTATATGTATTGCATGTACTTCCAATCCTAGGTGTTACCAAGATCAAAGGGTCACAGCCTCTGGTTATTCTTTCATGTATCAATTTAGGATCTACTTTATAGTCTCTTACTACTTCCACTTCTTAGTAGTATATACTGTATATGTTCTCTGCCACTTCACTTCTCTTCTGCAAATGAATAACTTGGAAAACAATCTTCAATAATGTTTACTTGGAACTCTCACTATTCACTTTAACTGTCTTGTTATCAAACTGCAATGTGCAAGGTTGGTCTCTCCTCCGCCAAAAATGCTTCTATTTATACTAAAATATACTGCTAGTTTAAACAAAAATTAGTTTGTGTAAAATATTATTAAAAAAGTATGTGTATTATAACAAATGTGTTTTCCTTTCGGCACGTAAGATTTGGCACACATTCAAAATGAGTTATACGATTATCAATTTTATAAAAGAATTGGGAGGGGCCCTGCACCTAAGTATCTGATTTGGAAGCCGGGTAACACATTAGAATTCCTAAAGGATTGGAAAATTGCATTTTACTCAGCTTCTACTGAAGCATTTTGGAAAATTCTTTTTCCTGCATATACACCACATCCGCAATAATACATATTTTAGTGTAATTTTAATTGTTCTTTGTTGCCTCATAAGCCTACAAGAAGCATTTGATTTGGATGCCAGGTTCACATTTTGTAGTACCATTTTCCCCCAATTTTTTAAATCTAAATATAGGTAAATTACATACACTAATACTATGCAAGTTAATATTTAAATGAAAGAAAACAACTTGAAGATTATTTTGCAACAAGGAATTAGCAGTATATTTACTTTTTGAGAAAGATTTTTGCTGCAAACTTTGCACTTTAAATAAGTATGAATCTTTGCAAGTTAAATCATTTTAGAGAAACTCAAAAATCCTTTGAAAACTTCAGCTTTTTAAATTAAATAAAAAGTAAAACACAGATTACTTTCTGTTTTGTAAGTAGTAAAAGAAGAGCCTTCTTAAATTTCTAAAAGTCTTAAAATTATTTGTTTATTAATGAAAAAAGTGAAACAAAAAATGTGAATCAGTCAACTTGGACTTTTAAAATGTTTTTTTCTGGTTTTTTACTCATTTATTAAACAATGTAAAGCATAAAAACAATAGTTTTTATCCAGAAATATTTTTAAAGACTTATTTGTCCTTAAAAGAGCTTCTTTTAGATATATTACCTTCCATCAAATGTCTGCAGATTTGTTTTACTGTTTTATCCTAGATTTTTGGATTTTGCCATTTGTATACTATACTATTAGTCATATACATAGGTAAGTCCAAATTGACCATTGTGATTTTTTTATCCCTGGGCTCATTTCTATCCTCTGAGATGATCTTGCTACTGTCACCAAAAATGTCAAAAGGCTAAACTTCTCTCTTTAAATCTCAATTGCTACTACCAAAGTAGTGTTCTACTGTAACTATGGCTATGGCTATGGGATCTTATGGCAAATATGGTAAAATAAGTGCCTATGGCAACTATGGATATGCCTATAGTAGCAATGTTGGGCACCAGTCCATTAATAAGTGTTAATAAGCATTAGGATTTTTCATTAAAGTTAATAGACTGCCATTAATGGATTAATGGACTAATGGATTAACAAATTTGTGTTAATAATCTTGTAAGTTAACAACAAATTCATTGTTAATGTTAATGGCAATGTTAATGACCAGAGATGCAAAGAAAGAACAAAAATATAAGTCTAAAAAGAAGCTACAACATTATGAATATGTTTGAATTTTCATAATGTTGTAGCTTGATTAATCTCTTTGTTTATGACAATGATCATGCAAATGTAACAACTTCTTAACTAATGAACTTTAATAATGCATTAAAATTGTGAACTTTATTGCTTGTGTGTAAGCATCAATTGCTTTAATTCACTTCTTTCCTAATCTTTTGTAACTTTCTGCTGCATATCTGCTAATGCTACTGAAACAACCTTCCTATTTGTATTTTATTATTAAGTATTTACCTTTCAAGTTTCAAATAAGAAAGTTAATTATTTTGCAGTATGTTTACTTTTGGTACTAATATATATATACAAGTTTTTTAACTTATTATTTATCACTTTTTAGCTTTTAAATTGCTTAAATGATCTTTGTGTTTCATTAAAAAGATGGAAAAGCAGACAGTACATTGTAAAGTCTGTTATGTAAAAAAAGTGTTAGATTTCTGTATTTTCTATGTTAACTTTAATGGATTAATGCTTATTAACAATTATAAATTAACTTTTAGTTACCTTAACAAAATTAAAAGTTAATAAGTTAGGATTTTTTGTTTTAATGTTGACACTTTTGCCATTAATGGAAGTAATGGAAGTTAAGATTTTCATTAATGGTGCCTAACACTGTATAGTAGATACTGCTCTTATGGTTGACTATGGAAATGTGGTAGTTGTTGTCATATTCAGTAGATTTCCATAGCCATAGTTATTAATTTAAAAAAAATATTAGAAACAGGTAGAATAAAACAAAGATACTTTGGTAAACTAAATTAGAGACTTATAAACTTATAGATTATACCTAATAAAGTACAATAAAGCATTAGCAAACTCTAACTTTTATCAATGTGAAAAAGTTTAGCGTTAGTACTTTCAGTAGTTATTAAAATTGTTACTCTTTAAAAAAGATAAAATATAATCTTTCAAAGGCAATCAAGTGTTTGTTTTATTTCCATCTTAATTTGCAGTTGTTTAAGCACAAGGTTATCTTCTTGATTCAAAATAGTTTGTTTCCTAGACTTATTGTTAAAACTATGGCTATGGCTATAGGAATTATAAGAATATGGTAATATTGAGTTCCTTATGGCTACTGAATATAGAGAATTGGAATAAGCCATAGTTTTGCTTATGGCTATAGCTATGACACATAGACCCCCCTTATAGCAGAACACTACCAAAGGTTGTTCTACTAGTTCCTAATGTTTATAATTTTATAGATATTGCATGAATATGCATATATGCTTCTGGTAGCATGTATTGTTATGCCTTTATATCCAGGCTTAACAACAAGTAAGGCTTCTGCGACTGCATACCAACTAGCTGCAGAATTCATTATTTATCTATTGGTAGTGACTATATTTATCTGCTGGCCCAAGCAGTCCTATGGCATTATCCTATTCCTATATTTATATTTTGCTCTTATAAAGGGTGCTTCTGTTAGTCCTAGGTATTCTTGGGTTCTTTGACTTTTTTACTCTGATTCAAATAGAATATTTGGTTGATTTGATATCTCTACCAGAGAGTGGATATGATATTAAACAATAAAAAGAGTAGACATGGTAGAGTAAGTATAGTAAAGAGAGTATGTATAAATATTATGAAAGTTGTGGCTATCTTGTTCTTATACTAAATATACTATTATCGCCTCAATGATCCTAGTTTTGAGATAAGATATCTAGCTGAAGTTTATTTTAGACCTATTGATCCACCCTATAGTAAAGCTACTAATGCACACTAGAAAATGATAATGCCATACTTAAGAAGGTGGCCTTTGCTGTAAAAAATCGAAATCAATCACCTATGAACTCAAGGGCTCCAGTGGTTTACTAGATATACCCATACAGGAAATTATGTTTTTATAATGATATCTATATCCTAGGTTTTTGAGGCCATATAGGCCCCTTGAAAATCTCACTGGAAACTGGATTTTTGGCATCAGAGGCATATCTGACAACTTCATTTTCCCCATGCCAGTTGCCAATTTAAAAAAATGATTTTGTAAATATAATAAAAGTGCCATATGAATCAATATGATGGAATTGTTAGTTTTTTATTGTTTGCAGCATATATAGCAATCTTAGAGTTGCAAGAAAAAATTTCTGCTTTTCAAACATAGCCTCGGAAACATACTCGAGAATTTGGCTAGGCCTAGTTGCCAATGGGCAACCAAAAATAGCCATTGGCAACTGGATTTTGAGCCTTAAGGGCTAAATGGCAACTGGATTTCCAACCTTAAAAAACCTAGTCTATATCTATATATTCTGTCTAAAAAACCTCCATATGTTGCTTCAATGAAACTTATAATATTTGTTTTTTTTCTATTACTTAGGCCTATAAATAAATGTTTTTAGTTTCTACTACCATATATTCCCTTGTATTTAATATAATTTGATTACATGTTAATTGCAGTCATTCCTTGTTAAGACTACCCAATGCCTAATGATAATTATCATCTTAATTACCTTAGGAACTGCAATTGGCAAGTCTGGAAATGGAATCGTGGAGCCAATTAAGCCGAAACTGAAGATTGGCACTGAAGGTGTAAGTCAACTTTTTATTACTTCAAATTTAATTGGCTTGTATTCATGAGCTCAATTGTCCCTGACGTTTTTAATGCTTAGCCTGAATAATGATGAGTTTGAGTTTCTCTTATCAAAAAACTGAAAGATTACTGCTTGAGATGGCTTGACTTGAGCACAAAGTGCCCTAGCTAAGCTTGGCGCTCAACTTGGGACTTGCCAAATTCCCCTGTCTGGCTCAGTGTGCAGTGCACTTCATGACCCTAAAAAATTAATAATGCAGCTACAATGCGTCACCCCCAAAATCACCTGAAGATGGGCTTCAAAGAGTCTGAGCGCCTCTGCTCGGGCTGGTGGATGGACGCCTTCAACCGAGCGGCCGGCGCCTCCGCCTCGCCCGCAACAGCCACTGCCGCACCGGCAACCGCGGCGCCCGTTCTGGGCCGGCCCTACGGCACGGCCTTCTCCGCGGCCAGCGCCGTCCTTTGCGACGGCCGCGAGCAGCCGTCGGGTGCAGCCCCGTCGCCGGCAGAGCTCCCGGTGCCAGCTCATCTGCCGCGGACACCGTCGGACGCGGATCTGCTGGCGGCCTGCGGCGGTCGCACGGCTCACTGCGCCGCCAGATTCGGCTTGAGTCTGTCGGGCAAACTCGCCCGGGTTCGAGCTCAGGACCTCCAGACAGGCGGCAGCGACTCGACGACCGAATCAGCGGGAGCAGCTGTCGAATCAACGAAAAAGAGTAAAAAGGCGAAAAAGCGAAGGCGCGAGAAAGAGGCGGAGCTGGAGACCCCCAGCGGCTCAGTTGTCAAAGCGGTTAAGATGAAGCGGAAACGAACTCGAACTCCTGACAGAGAAGAAGCTGAGTGACATGACTTGCGTGTAGACTGTAGAGTTTCATAATTCATACCGTACATGTTGGTTGGCTGCTGTCAGTCTTAATAAACCGTTACGCTTCCAGTGTATTGCAAGTGACAGGTTAATTAAAAATGAGAACTCAGAAATCGGAAAGATTGTCATTTAATTATCAAGTCAAGAGGAACGTCTGGGCGAATGTCTTTATTTGGCAATTTGTAAGCAAGAAACGCGGTTTAAGAGTTAAAGCATGGATTGTGCAAGTGCATTTTACAAGGTGGCAGGGGAAATTCGGTTGTCTTAGTTCAGCAGTTTATCACAAACCTGGACGGAAAGGTAATTGTAAAATTTTCACAGCAACACTGAGACCGGCCCGCCCATTGGAGTGGGAAGAGAGCAGGGTAGTCTCAATTTTGCACCTGAAGTGACGTCATGAAAAATATCTCATTAGCTCAATCGTCAATTCTATAGCCACATTCGTCTGCAGTCTAGCTGTACATGTGAGTCTGCATCATGACCTTGACGAACTCTTCAACATCGACTGCATTGTCGCCGTTGGTGTCGGCTTCCTGGATCATCTCCTCCAGCTCAGAGTCCGGTATGCGCACTTTGTAGTCACGGCAGAGCTTCTTCAGGTTGGCCAGGGTCACCTTGCCGGTGCCATCTGCGTTCGGGATGCAGGAGAGGAGGCTAGCTTGACTAGCTTGATGACGTTTTCAGGTTTGAGCATTAAATCCCACCTTCTGAACTTCTGAATATCTTGAGAAAATCTGTTTACAGAAGTCGATAGCTTCTACATGTAGCTTTATCTTGCTGGTGCATTTTGCAACGATAACCGGCCTTCCTGCAGAGAAATTGCATGATAACGCAACAACCTTTGTTGCTTCAATTCTTACCCAAGTCGAAGTGCTTGAATCCCAGCACGATCTCGTCGTGCAGGTCCCTCACGTCGCCTTGTCGGTCGATGACAAAGTTTAGAAATGCGTTGAAGTCAGTGGCGCTGGAATGGATTGTTGGGATGGCCCGAATGGCCATTATTAACTGCCTTGGGAACTCTGCTGGTTCGTTCCACCAAACCAAACACTCGTCCTTACTGTGTGCATTCAGTATCTGCACTATACATCAACCTCAATGCACCCAACACCCAAACTCACACAAGCCCTTTGTTAAGCTCGGTCGCCATCTTGTGCACCTGGTCCATGTCGGTCTTGAAGCCCAGAGCTCGCAGGGCCAGACGGACTTCGGCCAGACTCAGATTTCTGCATGGAATGAGCAGGCATTTTTGCAAGCCTATAGCTTCTAACTAGCTTGAGCTTAAAATAACTCCGGGCCTCACCCGTCTAGATCTGAGTCGAACACGTCAAACACTAGCTTGAGGTCGCGAATCTCCTGCGGCGTGAGCTCATCCAGGGCCCGTACCCCAATTTTCATGTTGTGCAGCTCTTTCTCCTCGACTTCGTGTGTTTTTAACACGTGCAGAAGCTATGGGATGTGGCGTTTTGCAGTGTCACTGTCACATGCATTTGCTATTTTTATAAACTAAAACTGTGCCTTTGCATAAAACCTGTGCGTACCGATTAAAGTGCCGCGGAGCTACATGTATATGTACAAATTTGTATAACCAAAGCTCGACAAATTACAGGCGCTGAACAGTTGTCACTTGTTGGGCATCGCATCGACCGACCTACAGACAGGGAGCGCCCACCAAGAGACAGGTGCAGTGGTCCCTACGCCACTGTCTCAGGCTTCGGAGTCAACTATGACAACTAAAGTGCGTAATATGCGATTTTAAAGAGATTTCTTGGCTTGTGATCTGTAAATTGGGGCGGGAGTGTGCTCCTGAGGCTCATTTAATTTGCACTGCCATCAACTAAAGTCTATTTTTGGTGATCACACTCAGGGAAACGACAAAACTTGGAGGCCGATCTATTAATAACTTAGTCCTCGAAAAGCATTACCTCGATACGTTCTACCTTGTAGTCAGTGATGTCTGTGGTAAAAACCAATTAATAGGCCTCCAAGTTTGTCGTTTCCTGTCCCGAGTATTGAGTAGTCCCTGATCACACTGTACATGATTTTTTGTCACGTTTTATACCAGTCACGTGATTTTATTGCAATGTTTTGTGAAGAAGGATCAGTAAGGATGTTGCAGTAGTGAGTGAAAAACAAGGGTGAAATTGTTAAAAAATTGGAACCCCATGGTTCTGCAGTGTTCTTTAAATGGTATTTTCAAAGGTGCTATCAAAAGGCGCAATTTATTTCATAGTTTAGGACAGTGGCTACTTACATTTTCTCCCAGCAGTGGTATGTTTGGTGGCAGTGGCTTGGGCATCAGGACGCTGCCAGAATCTGGTGCACCTCTATCAGCTTTGGGCAGATCAGAACGCCCAGCAATGCTTGCCTTGTTGCCCAACTTCTTGCTGCCTTTCTTGCCACCCTTTTTACCACCTTTCTTGCCACCTTTTGGCATAGCTTGAGCTGAAACATGTATTCAAACATTTTAAGTGATTTTTACCAAGAAATGTTTACATTGCAAACAATAAAAATAAATATTTCAATGATAGTTCAGTAAAATTTGAAAATGTGACTTTAACTTTCTTTTTTTAACTTTTAACAAAGAGTTAGGCTGTCAGACCCTATATTTATCTTGTTATTATTATTTCAAACAAGAAATAAAAAAACACTAACAAATATTTATCAATCATCATATTCATAGTACTGAACTATCCGTATACATTAATAAGTTCAAAGGAAAAAAGGTGATATGAAAAACCTCTGAGCTTCTATTTTATATATACCTATATACCTATTACCTTGTTGGAATAGGTATACACTGAATTTAGTATAACAAAATTCAGTGTATATATATATCAGTATTACTGTACTATTACATATTTGACTGGAAGTCTTTCAAAGCTTGACAGTGTAATTTCATCTAGAAAACATAGCTTTTTAGTTTCTTTACTATATCTGAAGTATTTTAAGTATAACTTCTCTTTCAATTGTTTAAGTTTTCCAAGAATCTCATATGATTTATTTTTTATGCCCAGCTCATGTCTAATAATATATTGATCCACAACATTACAATACCGATTTTTTTCTTTGTATATTTTTTTAAATTTAGACAAAAAATATTTGAATGGACTAAATAGATTTACTAATTCTGCGTTACATCTGAATTATTATACTTTATTCTTGACATTAATTTAATACATAAATTTATTTTTCATTATAGCTATTACCTATTTAGCTATAAATACTTCGAGTATTGTTTATCTATTCTAATTACAATACAACAGACAATAGTATGATTGTATCTAGAGTTCGGTTCTACACTGTACAGATCCAGTAATTATTATTTTGTGCCTTCTGTGCAAATATGCATAATTCAGTAATTATAGGCCTTCCTTACTAACTTCATTCTATGTATCTAATATTTATCCATAAATGAATGGATAAATGAATGAATGAATAAGTTTTCGTAAGACTACGTTAAAAGGTAATAGAAACGATGAAGCTGCACTAAGTAAAGCTAAGCAGACATCTTTTCATAGGGCAAAAGTAACTTTGCTAAGAAAAATCTAAAACCATGTTAGCGGTTTTTAAACTAACTATTTGGTTTTGGCATAATGCATTCTACTTTTTGTTTTAAATCTGTTTTTTTTACAACGAAGAGTGTACACGCACCGAAGATTTTTTAGTATGTTACACAGACACCGTACTATAGTGCCCACTCGAAATGAAAGTCTTCTAAAAACAATTCACGTCATTCTATCAAACTAAAGCGCACCCAAAAATGGTTTCAAAATTTTTGTTTGGTATTTTTGCCAGCTGAGCTAGACCAAATATACATAGTGCGCATGCGTTTGCATGGCCGCGTTGTCAGAATTTTGGTACTTGACGATCAACGGGGGGGATAAAATTGTAAGGAGGCCAAGAGAATTTCACCTCCCTCGTCACCCTATAGGGAATGTATACCGAGCCCTATAGCTTTACCCGTAGCTATACAGCTAGTGCATGTATGCATGTACGTCATGTGTTCAGTATCTACAAAATTTCAATCTTGTAAAAATTTGTCTGTCAGAGTATTCTCACGAAGTAAGACGTTTAAATTTCATAAATTAAATAATCAGCTCGTCTAACATGATACAAGAGCTGCTATATAAAAATATGTACAGGGACGTCGACAACTAATTAAAACAAGTGTTTTTTAGTAATTGAAACAAGTGTTTTAGTTGTCCCTGGTGATGTAATAATTATATATTAACGTCATGTTGTACACTACACAACCTCACGTACACGATCCCCGGAAGATATTTTGTTGGAGACTGCATGGAAGACTCGAAGAATAAATAAAAATATTTCAATTGGATGTGATACATGTAGATGCATGTATACATGTAAACGGATCATGAATGTCAAGTTCAGTCCCTTCATTCATTGAGCTTGGTTATCGGTTTAGTTTTTGCAGGAGAGAAACTTTTAATTAGTCGGCTATATAGCCTGTTGCCAATTTTACATGTATCTTGAAGACATGATGATATGCATAATTTTAGTTTTGTTTCAACAAGCTATAAAGCTTTCTGCGTCGAACTATATACATGTACATGAACATCGATCTAAATCGTTTAGATCGATGCAATAGCGATACATGCACAATGTAGTAGGCTGCGGGTTTCTGACGCTGACAAATTCGAATATTTGTTGCATACAGCAGTGTGTATGTAAAATGCATAAACATTTTTCAAGTCAGCAGCGCTTACGAACAAGTCGAAATTCTGGGCTGATGGTATCGGCAATGTGTTGTTGGCTAAACCAAATATGTCCCTTAGATAGCATATTTCAAATATACTGTAGCACTGACTTCGTCTACACGTACATGGCTTTATTTTGCAACGAGAAATTAATGCAAGACAGTTTGGAAACTAAACTTTTCTGCTTGCTTCAAGCGCTAATTGTATATAAGCCAAACAAGTGTATTTTCATGAGCGACATGCATGTACACGCAGGGATGCCAAAAGAATAGATAAAGAAAAGTGAATTTAAAACTGCACTACAGGCCCTACTGATTCACACCAGTGAAACAAACACAGCTGTAATCAGAAACTCCTAGCCATCAAGCATCAGCAGAAATGCCATCCACTGAATCCAGCGGCAGTCTGGGTGAGTCCACAGAACTCCTGACTCCGGGCAGAAGGTCGCGGATGAGCGGCTCCAGCAAGGTATCCGTGGCCATGCTGCTCGTGATGAAACTCTGCGGCAACATGTACGAAAATCAAATGGCCACTTTCGACGTAAAAGCGTTCAATCAGACAGCTGCCAACGCCGGGATTTGCGTCTACGAAAAGCAGACGCCGACTAGCATGCTCAATATTGTTGTAATCGCCATGGCAATTGCAGCGCTTTGTTTACCAACTCTGGGCGGCCTGCTGTCCGATGCTTTCCTCGGGTGCCTCAAGACGCTGTGGATCGGCGTCGGACTGCAGCTGTGCGGCAGCGCCATGCTGACGGCCTTCGACTCGGCTGGCCTGGTTTGCCGAATGCCGATGTACCTGCTGGCCTGGGTTCCCGTTCTGCTGTTCCTGGGCTTCAGCGACTCGCTGACGCTCTACGCGCCGATGCAAATCGCCACGAGCAGCCGCACCAGGCAGCTGCTGCTCTGCCTGTACTTTTTCGCCGCGGCCACCGGCGAGACGATTGGCAACGTGCCATCCATGCTGAAGTACTTCACGGAGAGAAGCTACGAGTACTTGTGCGTCATCTTCGCCGTCTGCAGCTTTCTTTGCCTGACGGTGCTGACGTTGCAAAGCGAAGACGCCGTGCTGAGACACGAAAATGTCGAGAACTTCGTGATGCCTCGAAGAAAGCGGCTGATAAAATTTTATCTGATCGCAGCGGGCACGATTCCCCATCTGGCCTCCATCACGATGTGCCGAGTCACTCTTTACTGGTACCAGATCCGGATATTCACTCACGCTTACGGCGACAAGGACGTCCTGGCCTACTTTATCCCGCTTGGTGGCTATCAGACAGCTACGATTTCCTTGAGCCTGGTGGGAGCAGCTGCAATCTACAAGCTCGGAGCACCTGGCTGGGCGAGCTTAATGACCCGCATTCGAGCCGGTCTCTGCCTGATGACCGCCTCAAAAGTCCCGCTGATGCTGTTGAGTCTGCTCGACTTCCATCAGGTGATCAGCATGGAGAGCTGGAGCTCCGCAACAGTGTGGACCGTCTACTTCGTGTCCGCCTTTTGCGACGGAGTCACCAACGTACTCACCACAATGGCCATCTACGAGATGATCTACCGCATTGCTGACGCCGGCGCCAAAGCGACCATGGTGGGCATTTTCTACACGGTCTGGGGACTTGCCATCTTCCTCAACGGCGCCATTTTGCTGGCTCTGCAGTTCTGCAACGTGCTGCATTTGGACCTTCACGACAGGATGAAGCCGAAGTCGCACTACGCCTACGGCTGTGTCATCTGCCTGCTGCTGATCGAAATCGCCTACTGGGAGAAGATCTCGTGGCCTCTGGCCTCCGGGCTGCTGTCGGATCACGAGGCTGAGGAGGCCGAAGGGCAGGATGGACCTCAGCTGTGCTCATTTGCCGGGCGGGACTGACGCGTGGATTGCTTGCACTTTATGTGCAGTACATTCAGTAATTCTTCAGAGTAGATACAAAGTGCAAGGCTTAGTGATTTGAATGCTTCTGTTGCGAGTAATTTTGAGCTGAAAAAACAACTGTCACGAGGTTCACAAGAACTGACAAATTTACTATTTAAACTTTATTCTACTGCTCCAATAAACTTAATCTTCTATCATGCAAATTTTGTAGCATAAAATTTGATTCGAATCTATCAATCTATCTATCAAACTCCGAGAAATGCACTCAGCAACATGCTTAAGTTTCCACCACGCCTGCGGTTCTCGTCTCAACCGTGGGTGATGCGATTTGCGTCACAAGGCCCCCAAGGCCCCAGCTCAGGCTGTTAAGGAGAAAGCAGAGAGCGATGGCTTTTAGAGTTGAATTAACTAAAGGCTGAAACATGTTGCTGGGGGACTTTGCTTTGAAAATTTAACATGTAAGGCTCGTTCATACTGCTCGGACTTATACACCAATTTGCGTTGGCTTTGTAAACTAGCTGTGCTACCTAATAGCAGGGACCACTAGGTAAACTTGTTCTAGTCTAGTAGTCCTTGTTTAATTGCAGAGTGAGGGGCCGCAAAGACGGCCACACGCAGTCAGTCGATCTGCCAAATTCAAAGTTAAGATAATCTTCGCTTCAAAACTGCACTTGAGTCGAGAGAGCAAAAGCGTACATTTATAGAATCCTAACTAAGCGCGGGGCTGCATGCTCCGATTGTGTGCAACTCTGTAAAATTGCTGTGAGCGCTGTGATACGAGCTACGCTGTAATAAACAAGTCAGTCAGCTGTTTTTGAATGCTATATTCAAGCTTTTAATCAAAGCGACAATTGTATGGTAGAAGGCTACGTAAAAGTTCGAGCAAAACTCCATTTGCTAGAGGAATGAAAGCCAAAAACCTCGTCCTCGGTCTAGCGGTGGCGGTGGCGGCCGCTGCCGCACTGCTGGCCAACAGCGGCCTGCTGCACTCGGCGCTTCCCGGCGGAATCGAAGACCCGGAGCCGCTGCAGCGCATTCTGCCTACGTTCAACTTTGTGTTTTACACCGGCGTTGCCTCATGGATGCTGGGCGCCACTCGGAAAGTGTTCGAACCTGCCAAGTTTCTGTTGCGAATCATCAGGTCGAGCAATGCGGCCGTCAGCTTTCCTGAGCTTGAGTCTCGAATTGAGAGCATTACAAGGGTGAGCAATGGGGCGCAGGGTAGCTCTGCTGTTAGAGTGTCTTAACTGTACGGATCGACCGTTCCTGAATTTGCGAGAAGTATTACCGTTGAAGCCATTAGAGTTAATCCGTAATGTGACGTTGACTCCCGCACTGAAGGCTGACGGATCGCAGCTCACACTGAAGATCGATGCTCCAAACAAGCAGCAGATGAAGTCGCAGAAACCATCGCCCGCCATCCTATTCCTGCACGGCGGAGGCTATGTGCTCAACAGCCCGGCTGAGTACAGCTACCTTACTGGGAACCTGTCCTCCAGCCTCGGCGTGCCAGTCTTCTCGCCCGACTATCGCAAGAGTCCGGCGTGGACGCATCCGGCTGCGCTGGAGGACGCCCTGGCGACGCTGCGCCACCTGCGGTCGAATGCCGAGGCTTACGGCATCGATCCCGAGCGGCTTCTGCTCGGCGGGGACAGCGCCGGCGGCCACCTCAGCATCGGCGTCACCCTGCGGCTCCTGCAGGTTGGCGAGGCCGTGCCGTCGGCCCTGCTGCTCATCTACCCTGCCACGCAGCTCGTCACTTTCTGCCTGCCCAGCCACCTGGAGAATCGATTCGACGTTTTCTTGTCCGAGTCGACGGCGTGCGCATTTCGACTGGCCTACCTGGTTGGCGACACGGCCGACGTGCCGGTGTGGAAGGCCAGCAACCACAGCAGCCCAGCCATCAGGTAGGCCGTCTGGACATATCATTTTTAGTGCTTCCCTTCTTTAAACTACAGAAGGGGGTTTTGCAGAGCTTTCAGAAGCTCAAAGCTAAACATCGTAGAGATTTCTAATCGCACTGGGAAGTGACTAGCAAGCTGCAAATATCCAAGCCTAAGCAATGCCCGCAACCATTAGACAACCATGACTGCTTTGTACCCCGAGTGTACTTTGAGGACGCAGTCGAATATAGACATGCAGCATTCTGTTGATGCTTGGAGCAGTTACATGTAGTTCATCGCTGCGACACCGCTCTGCCACGAAGCCCAGCATTCAGTCCCGTCAGCACTCGCATTACAGGTCGGAGTTGGCCAAGAAGTTCGGCCTGCCCCAGCTGGCCAGCCAGTGCCCCAATGACATCGGGGGAGCCGGACTGGACTGGGCCATCAGCCGGTACGAGTTCGCCTACAGGGACTGGCTGCTGTCTCCGCTGTTCGCTCCGGACGAGTTGCTGGCGAAATTTCCACCCAGCCTCACGCAGACCTGCCAGTTTGATGTACTGCGCGACGAGGGCCGCATGTTCCACGAGCGGCTGGTGCGAGCCGGCGCCGCAGGCGGTTCCAGAAGCCACAGGCACCGGCGCTACGCCTCAGTGCACGGCATGTACGGCTTCCTGCGGGCCGGTCACGCGCCAGCCGTTGCCACAATGGACGAAGCCAAGACTTTCGTTGCTTCGGTCCTCGGACTGGACAAAAACTAGAAAATTTGTAGCCGGTTTTTACTCACACAATCGGAGCATCCCCGCGGTCCTTGGCAGGCACATGAAACTCTTAAGGCAGAGAGGAACAGAAACTCGCTAAAACAAATCAAAATGCTATAAAAACAAATGGGCAACGATATAACCCATATTTGGTAGCAAGACTGCTGTCAACACGTATGACTGGGACCAAGGACCACTCAAGTATGACTGGAAACTACGTTTTTTTGGACAATTTTAGGAGGCAGGTACTTTACCGAAAAAATACATTTTCAGATAAGACTTTTTCATTTTTCAGCACAAAATTGTTAATGCTTTTGGATAGCAGGCAGATCCAATGATCAATTTTTGATGTGACTTGCCTTTCTTATAGCTCCATTTGATATTCATAGCGCCTTCTGTTTAGAAAATTGGGATTCTATTCTATGCTAATTTTACCGGTATATCCTACGTACAATCGTACAAACCGCTGCTTGGCCAAGTGCAGGAGTCTTGCTGAGTGTGATAAGCACCGAGAGGCATGTATCCAGAAAAGCACGGTCCAGTGAATGAGGTCATGCCAAAGGAGTCAACCTTGAAGTTCAAGGCATGGCATAAGACACTTTCGCCTCCGCATGCGGCTTACGCAGACTTTGGGGCCCTGAATCCTCCCGTTGATGACGTAGAGGCTGATGCCACTACCACCAAGAGGTGCGAATGGTGGCGTTCTACGTTGTCGCGCGGGAAATCATGTCTGGCCCACCTCTGCTTCAGGAACCGCTAATGCTTTTCCACAGGGTTGCAGGTTCCGCAGGCCTGCATGCTTAGATTTCTTCATGCGCTCGAAGACGTGGTGGCAGTAAATGCCTACCACTGGAATAATCGCTACGCTACAGCCATCAGCAGGCCCTCCGAACTCCCGAGGAGGAAGAAAGGTTCCGAAGTGCCACACGTTGCTGCTTGTGCGACCGGCCATGGTCAATGATTCTCGGCACTTCCACCATGACCATCTGAACGGCAAGCTATTCGGTGCATCCTGCCCCGAGTATAACGAAGCGGCCGTTCTCAAGGCGGGACCTGCTTCCAGTCTTCTTCCACAATCTTCGCGGGCTAGGACATTTGCTATGCAGCACTGCGATTGGTCGCAAGAAGAACTGGGAGTTGAGTGTATTCGCCCAGACCAAGGAGCGGTACATGACACTAGAGGCCCGCATCATGGTGGAGGAGGCTTACGACACTAGAGCAGACAAGTGGGTTCGCAAGTTTATGCGACTGCGCTTTCTCGACTCATATCAGTTCATGGCAAGTAGCCTAGCTCAGCTGGTGAAGAACCTCGAGCGGGATTGCTGCACTCATACTCTGGCCATGCAGCAGCGCTACCCACGAGTCTCCGAGGACATTCTCTTGCAAAAGGGTTTCTTTCCCTACTCCTATGCAACCAGTGTCGAGAGGCTGCGCGATCCTCAGCTGCCCCCCAAGAGGCATTCAGAAATGACCTCACGGGAGAGGCCTGTTCCGAACAAGGATTACGTCACTGCTCACAGGGTCTGCAGGGAGTCCGAGTGTGATTCTATTCGTGACTACATGCTCGCATATCTCGAAATGGATATTCGGCAACTTGCAGCTCCATTTGACGCCTTTAGACACATGAGTCTAACTTCGGATGGCCTCGACCCGGCACATAACGTTACCACGCGGCCTGGCATGTTGTTCGATGCGGCACCTGTTTTGCCATCTCGAGTTGGAACTCCTCCAGGACTCGGAAATGTACCACATGTTTGATGATGCTCGCGGTGGCATGACTTTTGTCAACTCGCACATTGCGACCGCCAACCATGCTGGTCTTGTTGACGGATTTGACCCAGAACGTCCTCCCAGGCCGCCCCCCTCCGAAGTTGCCCATTGTAAGGCACACTAGATGCCCACTAAGCCTTAAAATATGGGGGTTGAGGCTGATAAAAAATGAGGGGTAAAGTACGCGACTGAGGAAAGAGGCAAGTTTGAAGGGCCAATCAGAAGGCACCGAGGGAGAAAGATAAAAATAATAAGATTCAAGACTGAATCAGACAAAGAGGGAGAAAACAGCTGAGTAAGCAAAGACGAATGGCAAATGAACTGAAGACTTGCAGCTGCGACACTCACATGTACATTGAGGGGTGGCCTCACTTCACGGCTTAGCGAGTGGCCGACTTCGGAACAGTTTTTGCTACTGTCGCCCACCCCAGTTGGGGCACCCCAGCTTTAAAGTAATTAAACTATTTTAAAAATGTTGCATCTCTCTGCTGATTTCAAGTTCCTCAAATATTGCAATGTGACATATTTAAATCTCCATTGCGATGAAACGTAGAGCCGCCGGTGTTAGGCTTTCTGTTCTCCGGGGTCTTAATTTATCCGGGGGACATCGCAAAGCAAAATTATTGTCGCTTTGCGATAACCTACCCTGGATAATCCAAGGCACAACAAAATCGGGCTTTGAAATATCCTGGGTCTTAAATTGTCCGGGTGAATAAAGATTTGGGTGGCAAGGTGGTCAAGTTATTTACCTGATAAAGCGCATGTGAATGGGGCATGCATTTCGAGAGAATGGGGCTGACTCAGAGGCCAGGGAAGGGCCCTGACTGCACCTTAGACAGGGGAGGGGCAGATGAGGTGCAGTCTAAGAATAAATCGATAATGGACTGGCGTCACATTGCTAGCACTACAAGCGTACGTGCAATGAAGATCAGTGTACGAGCTAATAGCCCACAAAGGAAAGTGTTGCGCAAATTAGAGAGAGTATATTACACGTAACTTTAAGATATATAGAGTTTATTTCTTATCGAAGTTCTACCTTTAGGAAAATTTATCTCTCGATGGCTAAAGTATCACTGAACCAAGTGTTTTTTTATGTTTTGAAAGACGAGTATGTTGAGCTGCCGGAAAATTCCAATACGAAAGAGAGAGATAATCTAAAAAGAAAAATCAGAGAAAAGAGCAAAAACTTCACGATTCATGAAGGCTCGTTTTACCATCAAGTCAAGAACAAAGCGGACAGTCAGAGAAGGAGGTCTGAAGAGAAGCGCAAAGTTCTTTACGACATCGCAGAAGTCAAGAGCAAAATGCAAGCTTTGCACATTCAGGGAAGTCACGTAGGTATAAAGAGCACATTGAGCCTCTTTACGTCGAGGTACTTCACTGACTTCCCTGTATCGCCAATAGCCAAATCCGTTGTGGAAGCTTGTGCATGTGCAAGTGCGAAGTGGTCAACAAGAAATTTTCAACCAAGCAAAGCGAAATTCATCCGATTGAAATACCGGACAATGCGAGCAGGCTTTTTGGGTTTCTCTGTGTCGACTGCATCACCATGCCAACGACCACCGATTCAGGATCCAAGTAGCTCGTACATTCTGACAGTGTGCTGTAAATTTACGAAGTTTGCTGTATTCCGGCCTCTGTCTAACATCCAAGCTGCATCCATCGCGAAGGAACTGAAGGACCTCTTTGCACTGTTCGGTTGGCCGCGCATTATCCTCAGCGATCAGGGACGAGAGTTCTGCAACTCAATAATTGACGTCCTTCTAGAATCTGGTGGAACTGAAAGACGAGTAACAAGCGCGTATCACCCAGAGACTAACGGACAGACCGAACGCTTGAACCAGACCTGCATCAGTAAGAAAGTGTTGCTCATCAGAGAATCCAACTGACTGGGACACCAGGCTCAATGAAATTCAACTGGCCTACAATAGCCGACGACATTCAGTCACTGGAATTTCACCATTTCAGGCCGCGTTTGGCTTCGAACCTTTGCTAGGCAACCAGGCAGCGGCGCTGCTGCCTACTGCCTCGAAGCCTAAGTTTGCACCTGTAAATCGGGGTTGGATGATCGAGAAGAACAAACAGCGAGCTGCATCCCAAAAATTCTTCGCGCGGAGAATCAAACTGAGCCAGCAGCGAATGAAAAAGCGCCACGCAGCTTTACGAACTCGAGCGGAGGAGTTCAAGGTTCGAGATCGGGTGAGACTTCGCAACACACGCCGAGACGACAGGAAGGGCGGAAAGCTGCAGAAGACGTGGAGTGAGCGGGTCTACCGCATCATCCAATGCCTCGGCAAAACTACTTATCAGCTGGCTGGGTTGTCAAAATGTGTAAACGGAATTGAAAACATCAGAAGAAGGCTGTGGCTCATCACGCTTCATTCAGCGGATCGCCTGTTTTTGATTGATCGAATTACATGTAGATTGGTGAATCAAGTAGCGGTTTTTCGGTTGACAATGTATAGTATCAATAGCTTTAATGTTACTTCTGTTTGGAGTGTGTGAAATGCAAAATAGTGATTGAAAATATACTCGGTTAAACAAGCATGACGCAGATGTTTGCCAATTGAAAAAGTAGAAAAAAGTTTTTTCTACTTTGTGAAAATTGATTTCACAGTTTTGCTATTCCTAACCTCGGATATCAGTAGCCGGATGTCCTAAAGCAAACCTCTGTCTCCGCAGACTGACCCCTCTCTTTCAACCTACAGTCGGATGTCCCAAGACAACTTCCCCTTCTTGTGATCTCCGGGCCGGATAGCAGAGTCAGTGCCGTAGGATGTCCAGGAGAGACATCTCAAAGTACCCGGACAATGCAAAGCAGCTCAAGATATATGGGAAGGAGAAAACAAAACAGGTTTTTTGCTTGGCAGTATCCGGACGGATATCGTAAGTGCGTTCGGATATCCGGGCCAGACAAAAAAACCCCGGATAGTCTAAAATGTAACACCGGGGCTGAAAACAGACGCAAGAAAAAGCTTCGTCTTCTTGAGAAAAGCGCCAGAAAGACAGTAGGAATTAGCACTTTCCTGAGCAAAGATTCTGGACGTCCTGCTGTTGAATCCAGCGCCCCTGCTGCTGTTGAATCGTGCGCCCCTGCTGCTGTTGAATCGTGCGCCCCTGCTGCTGTTGAATCGTGCGCCCCTGCTGCTGTTCAATCCGCGGCGCCCCTGCTGCTGTTCAATCCGCGGCGCCCCTGCTGCTGTTCAATCCGCGGCGCCCCTGCTGCTGTTCAATCCGCGGCGCCCCTGCTGCTGTTGAATCGTGCGCCCCTGCTGCTGTTGAATCCGGCGCTCCTGCTGCTGTTGAATCCGCGGCGCCCCTGCTGCTGTTCAATCCGCGGCGCCCCTGCTGCTGTTGAATCCGGCGCTCCTGCTGCTGTTGAATCGTGCGCCCCTGCTGCTGTTGAATCGTGCGCCCCTGCTGCTGTTCAATCCGCGGCGCCCCTGCTGCTGTTGAATCCGGCGCTCCTGCTGCTGTTGAATCGTGCGCCCCTGCTGCTGTTGAATCGTGCGCCCCTACTGCTGTTGAATCCGGAGACTTGCAGGCCCTGTGTCACACCACTACGAACTCCCGAACAGTCCGCGATTGTGTCGGGCAGCTCAACAGGCTGGCTCGGAGGAACACCGTCTGGCTTACGTGGATCCCAGGACACTCCGGTTTCAAGGGTAACGAGCTCGCCGACTCCCTCGCCAAGGCGGATAGTACCAGCTCACTCCTTGGCCCCGTGCCTCTGGCCCCCATCCCCGCCACGGTCATTAATCGTCAGATCAACGACTGGGCGGACATCCTGCATTTGCGCAGACAGGATGGCATTTCCAACTGCCGCCAATCCCGTGGGGCAGTGCCCAATCCGTCCCTCAAGCTGCGGAGAATCCTTTGAACCAAAATCGAAAAGATAACTAGCTATCCGCGCTCTCACATGACCTTCACAGGTCACGGTTGCTTTGCCACGCACTGCTTCCTCCAAAGTGTTCGCCGGAGCGAACTCCGCCCTTGCTGCAACCTCGGGAACAAAGACGCCAAGCACTTCGTCTGCTACTGCCCGGCCTTCAACCGAGACCGGCTCCACTACCTCGGGGGCCCAACCCGTCCCTGACGATGCTTGCTGGCCCGAAAAAAAATCCCACGGCTCATCCGGTTCCGGAACCCCCTATCGGAGATTCTGGATACCGACTCTACGATTTTCTACTCACTCCATATCAAAACCCAGATGGCCGGCAGAGAATATTCAATCGCGAACTCAGCCGAGCGAGAGTTCGAATCGAGCAGACATTCGCAGACACTCCTAATAACACGCTGCACTCCTAAAAATCACTCTTAAACGGCAACTCCCTAGCTCCTACTCCTATTCCCCGCTCCTTATTCTATAGCATGCGACAAACCTTAATGAGATCTCCTAAATTCACCAAGGAGTTTCCTACGTCCTTAGGAGCCTAGGAGCCTCTTAAAATTTACTTTTGATTCTACGAGTATAGCACAGAAAAGCCATCTAGAAGCTCGGATTTAAGATTTAGGACACTCTATCTAAAGGATTTAATGAGGACGCACTTTTTTCCAAATCCCGCGCTAGCACATGGGCTCTAAACTTTTACTAGCCTACTAACAGTGGGCAATCGGCATTCTTATCCTTTTTCTGCGAATTGTCATAGAATCTATACTAGATATAATGTTTGGTCATACTAGTAGTCATAATAACATAGGCGCAGCTTTTTGGGCATAAATCATCGCTTTCGAAGCTGCTCTTACAGCCACCTGCGCCTCACTCAGTGTTGAGGCGGGCGCCAGATGGTCTGAGGGGATGCGAATGATAGCTTTTTTCTCATCATTTTTGACAGGCCATCAGATTTATGAGGTCAGAGCCTATTGTTCGTGTTCACTCAAGCGTGTGACAGCTTTGACAGCTATGCGTTTTACCCCTAAAAGTACTTTGGGATTAGCGATTAGCGATTTCTCTTCATTATCTTCACCTTCTACTTGATAAGAGCTTTCTAATGTATATTTTTTCATTAATTTTTGTCATTCCTACGCGGAAAGTCATAAATCATTTTGTAGCGATTTTGATTGATTTATGGCCGCACCTGTCATGTTTTTACGACCCCGAGGGAGCTGATATGATCTCCCGCTCACGTGATTCTGGGTAGCAACAAGCTTAGCCAATCAGAAAATTCGGCGCTCATTTTAACAAATCGGCTCAGCCAATCAGAATCGACGTGTTCCATTATAACAAACTGCGGTCAGTTGGCGGCTATTTAAACCGGTGTTTTTGGCCCGCTCGGACTGCAACTTTTCTAGCGTCGGGCTGACACGGCTGCACCGGCCAGGAATTGACCGTCGTTTCTTGATCCCCGGATTGCGACTTCCCCCTATCATCATCAAGGACGAATCCCCCCGGTCATCAGCAGTGAACATCAAAGTGAAGAGCATCACCTGCTAGCTATCAGCGAAGATTGTGACATCAGCATCATCCCGGGCCTTCAGCTGCGAAGCACTAAGCCGATTCGGTCGCTGTGGATTACCTGGTCTCCGGCTGTTGAGTTTCTGATTGGTTGGGTGAGAGGCTACCTAGACTTGCTTGATTGGGTGATTCCCTGTCTGTCCCCTGTTTCAGTAGCTGGAACTTCAGTAGCTAGTGAGAATCACTAGATGGCACACTTTTGCTCATTTTGTTCAGTAGTGCTGTTGCTGAGGCAGAAATCACTTAATAATACTGCTAGTAGTCTGAAACTCCAATTCAATCTGAGGTGTGAAGTGAATCAGTGAGAAGTTTAAATCTGACAGTTATTTTTATCGGTTTTATTTCTTTGTTCGCCGATGGCTCAGATGAGTAGCTAAGCTAGTAGGCGCCGGTCACAGTGGACCAATGGCAAGGCGGTTCTCAGTCGATCAATCTATCAAATCAGTGTGCAAAATTGCCAATAGTGCAGAATCGGCGCCAGAGATGTACTTTGTGCACTCTAGGTTCGCCAAGCGACTCGGGTGATGAATCATGCGGTCTCTGAAGTTCGAGTTAGTCTATCATCAGCGCGATGACAGGCCAGTTGGCGCGTTGAAGGCCAAAAGTACACATCTTCGTATTTAGCAATGTAATAGTACATGTAGCTACCCCATAGTCTCGCCACTGCAAGAATCCCCTGCACAAGTCCCCTCTGTACCTGCATGGCCAATGCGATCAAGTCCCAGCAGTGTCCCTTATTATCGGCTATGACTTCGAGATTTACAGCAAAAAGACACTAGTTGGCAGGTAAGTACAAAGCCCCTTCTAGTCGGAAGCCCGATTTCGAGGGTCCCGGTGTGGTGAGCCAGGACGTACGGGCTGGTGGCAGCGAGTTAGCTAACCTGCTGGTTAACTAATTTCTACCTTAAAAATTCTCCCTGCTTGTCTCTCGCTGTCCCTCTCTTAGCTATAGGACCTAGACTGCTCGCCACACGATCAAGCTACCATGGGGCTGACCATCTGACAGGAGTGGGGGGCCAGGACTCTAATTGATTTATTTCTGAGACCTGAGGCCCGAAGGCTTCCCCACAAGGGGGCCGGAAGGTCGAAACCCATCAGATTTAGGAGTTAAGAGTATTTTATAGCACAGGCCCCTGCACCCCCGTGGAGAGGCTACGTTTAGCCATGACAGTTTCGTGAGAAATTCCAACCCCTGTCCTCTGTATAGGCAACGCTGTGGCAGTTTAACAGTGAATGGCAAATCAAGGCAATGCAGCATGGTTAATAAAACTAAAAGTGAAGTTTATGAAAAAGCGATCATTACAATACAATCCAACTAAATTAGTTACACCATGGAAATTTCAACACTAAGTTTTACTTATAAAGGTACTTCCTCCAAAGAAATGCGTGTTTCCTTGGTTGGTAGACTGCTGCAGACTGCAGTGGATCTGGAGATACACAAATTCCTCCCAGGGAATTTCCTCCCAGACAATTAGGAAAGTGTTGGGTGTGGCCATAGACGACTCAGTCGCACACACACCCAGCCATAAGCTAAAGAAGCAATGCTTCAAGCTTGGAACTAATAAAAGAAAAGTTTAGATAACATGAAATAAGACGATATGCTAAGAGTGCAACTTTTAAGTTGACCTTGTTGATCTTGACTCACTGTCTTCCGCTAGAGAAGAAGTCATAACAGAAAGAAAGGAGAGGCGAGAGGGGGATAAGAGAAAAGATAGAAGATAAGAAAGAGGAGAGACGAGGGGGTGAGGAGAGAGAAGGCGGAGAAAAGGGGAGGGAGAAGTGAGAGGAGAAGGGAGAGAAGTGGAGAGAGGAGGGAGAAAGAGAGTAAAGAGGAGAGAAGAGGGGGTAAAAGGGGATAGAAAAGGGGAGAGATAAGAGATAGAAAGAAGAGAGAAGAGAGAAAAGATGAAAGAGCAGAGAGGGAAGAGGAGAGAGTAATAGTGACAAGAGAGTGGCGATGAGCGAGCAGAGGAGAGAGAGGAGAGATGATGAGACAGGGGGGAAGAGAGAGGAGAGAGGAGAGGAGTCAGAAGAGGGGAAAGAGAAGAGTACAGAGGGGAGAGGTGAGAGAAAAGATGAGAGAGTAAAGATGACAGAAGAGAGAGGGGAGATGAGAGAGCAGAGACGAGAGTGAACAGACAAGAGATGGGAGGAGAGAGGAGAGGAAAGATGAGAGAGCAGAGAGAGGAGAGAAAGGAGATAGAGAGAACAGAGGGGAGAGAGAAGAGATTACAGAGACAAGAGGAGAGAGAAGAGAGAAAAGAGAGGGGAGAAGAGAGAAGAGAGAAGAGAGAAGAGAAGAGAGAGAAGACGAGATGATAGATGAGATTAAAAAGAAAGGAAAGAGGAAAGAGAAGAGAGGAGTGAAGTTTCAAAGAATCCGAGGGATAGAGAGAGAGAGAGAGAGAGAGAGAGAGAGAGAGAGAGAGAGAGAGAGAGAGAGAGAGAGAGAGAGAGAGAGAGAGAGAGAGGTAGAGAGGTAGAGGGGTAGAGAGAGATAGAGAAGCCAAAGTTTGTCAACACTTGCTTTAGACATGTTTAAAAAGACTTAATCTGTGTGCCACCCCAGTTGACGAGATCAATGCTTGCCTTAGCTCGTAAATCTTAATTTAACACAAACTTACTCAATTTTTCAAACCTCTATCCTAACTATTCACAAGTTTTTGTTTGAGATTACTTCAAATATAAGGATGCTTGCAAAAATAGTTAACCGGGTATTGGAATTCAGCGGGTTCAAAATCCGCGCGGGCATTGACAGCTTGTATAACAAAAGTCTGTTTGTTCTTTATAGCTTTTTTCTGTAAAATTTATACAAAACTTTATTTGAAAGGACTACGTAGATTTACTGATTCTGCCTTACATCTGAATTATTATGCTACATTTTTGACATTAATTTAAAAAGTATTGCATGCTTATTAGCTAAATACTTCGAGTATTGATCTAGTTACAGCTGACAATAAAATTATTGCATAGAGTTCAGCCCTACACTGTACAGATTGAGTAGTTTTTGTTTTCTGCGTTCTGTGCAAATATTCATAATTCTAAGCCTTCCATGCTAAGTTCATTCCATGTATCCAATATTTAATCAATAAATGAAAAAAGATATCGATCTAAGGCTACGTTAAAAGGTTATAGAAACGATAAAGCTTCACAAAGTAAAGCCATGCAAACATCTTTTTATAGGGAAAAAGCTGTCTTTGAGCAAAAGCTAAACTATCTAAACTTAGCGGTTTCAAACTAGCGGTTTGGGTTTTGCATAATGCATTCTACTTTTTGTTTTAGTCTGTATCTTACCACTAGATTGCAACACACAACCAATTGTTTTTAGTATGTATTATTAGTACATGTACTAGTGCGCAATCGGAATGAAAGTCCTCTATGCAATAAATACAATTTAAGTCATTCTATCAATCTAAAGCGCACCCAAAAACTGTTTCTAATTTTGTGTTTGGGAATTTTCCCAGCTGAGCCAGCTCAGCAATATGCAGCCAGAATTTTTCCGTTGGTATGACAACGGGGGTAGCGCTTCCTGCCTCTTTGGAGGTGACGCATAAAAATTGTAAGGAGCCCATACCCATGTTGCAATTATATGTTGCTTGACAAGAATTTTTCTGGCATAGTAAACCAACTTCTGCATGCAGATATGTATTTTCTGCATGTAATTTCTAGTCGCTACACACAATGAAGGTCACTACAGCGAGAAGTTCCACTCGTGTAGTGCAGTAATTCCGCTCAGCCGTTGACAACGTACGAGACCCGTAGGCGATGACCTTCTCCTCCAATTCCCACTGACGAACTGCCATCCGTATCTAGTACGAACGACGGAGCATCTGGAGCAAAGTTTGGATATGCCATAACTTGGTCGCTTGTCAACGCTTCCTTCATCTGCCGAAACGCCTTGTCTTGAGCAGGGCCCCACTGAAAGCGCGACACAGACCTTGTCAGCTCCGATAACTGCTCTGATTTGCGCGAAAAATCCGAAATGAATCGTCGGCAATAACCAACAGTTCCGAGAAACGCTTGAACATCCTTAACGGTACTTGGTGTCTGCCACTCATGAATCGCTCGGATTTTACTAGGATCGGTTGCCACGCCGGCCGCCGATACTACATGTATATGGCCCAAAAAACTCAATTCCGCACTGAGCAGCTCACATTTTTGGGTTCGGCTTCAACTTAGCCTCCAGCTAAGCCGTCGAAATATCTCGTCAACCTTTCAATGTGCTCTTCCACGGTTTTCTAATATACTAGGAAATCATCTAAATACACTAGACAAGTCTTCCACGATAGCGGATGCAGTACCGTCTGCATAATGCGGCTGAACGTAGCAGGCCCATTAGTCACCCGAACGGCATCACCAACCATCGGAACTAGCCACTACAAAGGGAACTACGCTCGTACAAAGGCTGTCTTGTCGCGGTCCTCCAGCGCCACTGGCACCTGATGGTAACCTGACCGCAAATCTCGGCAACGAAAGAGCATCTTTAACAGTCACTTTGTTGAATCGGCGACAATTCATGCACAACCGTAACGAATTGTCCTTCTTTCTGACGCACACAATCGGCGAGCTCCATGGAGACATAGCTTCCTCGATCTTCCCTTGCGTTGGTAGCTTAATCCAATTGTTCGTCGACTTCGGCTCGGAGGTGCGGTGGCACCTTGGTGCATGATTGATCTTGTAGTCCATGTTTCTTTCCATTGTTCACTCATTCGTCACCGTGGTTACTGCCAGATCCGTCGCGAAAACATCGCAGTTCCACTGCATCAGCTCTTTGAACCGAGTCACCTGTTCGGTCGACAATCCGCAGTTTCTCCAACTTCTCAGGCTCTTCAGTAGATCGTCTGAGAGCTCACTCTCGTCCTTTGGCTTCTCCTCCATCATTGCAAGCGTCACTGGCTGCAGTGGATCTAAGGGGTGGTACCACCCTACAGTATCACCTTGGTTGCTGGTGACTGGCTAGTCTGAGAAGTTTGCCAACCGAATCAGAACTCTGACGCTTTCCGACGGCATCACCAGTGACCTAGCTAGCACCACCGTACCCGCTCGCTTCTCCTTCGGACTTTCCTCGAGCACTCCTGGACTTCTTATTAGCTGACCTCTTCCGCCCTTTACCCGGAAACGCCCTGCTGCCAGCTTCTCGAACCCCGGCGGAACAACGATTCGCTCCGATGCCAGGACCCTACGCACTGTAGCTGACCGCCGATGAAAACGCAGAAGGACTGACACCCAGGATATGCAGAACATTTTCTTGAAAATCTACTTGACACCCCTGCTGCAGGAGAAAATCGGCTCCCATAAGTAACTCGTAGGAGACGAGGGGGGCCGTAGCCCAGCTGCTATGGTGTGCCAGCGACCGAGGCTCGATTCCAAGTGCAGTCACATTAATTTGGGGCTGAATTGGAATCTCGGCTTGGCTCTGCTCGTGCAATTAACGGCCTTGAGAGCCAACCCCCCAAGGCGCAGTGAAGTGTACATGCCTAACGATAATATAAAGTTAGGGCCGCTCGCTGTACACTCCTGTGTGAGTGTGTGCCTGCGTACGCATCCGCGCGCTTGTGTGCCTGCTCAGGGGAGTCGGCGGAATGGGCAGTAATGCCTCTCGGCGGTGTGTGCCTATGTCGCTTAAAGTGCGCCAGGGTGCACACAACCCCCTGCCTCTAATAAAAAAACTCGTAGGAGACTTACGGCGACACTAGGGGATACTTGCTTCAATTTTACTAAGGATGCTGGGGAGCTTGCAGATTGCGGTGATCAATTTATTGGGCTACCGTTGGCGGCGTTGATGGTTGATTCGTGGTGTTTCGATATGGCTGTAGAGTCAGACATACTACTGGTCACTTGATGGAGCAATGCTTCACTAATTACTGTCACAGCTGCACCCGAATCTACACACGCAGAAACTATACTCGTCCTCCAATCAGACACGAAACGTATACGCTCGTCGGTTGCATTGTCAGACTCGGACGCTCGACTTCCTACTCGGCCAGCTCACCAATTAGGGGAGGTTTGGCTGCTTGGATCAGAGGCCCTGGGTCCCCTTCCCAGGACCGCCGCTGAAGTTTCCCGACAGGCAATTCCTTGCGATGTGGCCTATCTGAATACAGTTGCAGCAGCGTCTCGCACCGTAGGCATTCGTGCTGTGGCCTTGCACCGGGGGTTTCGTGACACTCGCGAATTCGATGGCCCCGTTTTCCGCACCTAAAACATGGACCAGACTGCCTTGGCGGCTGCGCTGCGGAGCGATTTGGAGTCGCGACATACGCGCAGGCGCCTTCATCGCTCGGCATGCCAGGCCCTGGGCCGCGCGAATGCGCAGACAGCGGTCTATGGTGCAGCAGCCGGAGGCATACTCCATGCCGGGGTCAACCGCTTGAGCTGCTCTTCGAACTCATCGATTCGGCATTGAAGTGCGCCCAGGCTCTCCTGCCCGGATGGTCTCGTGTCCATAGCAGCAATCCCGGTGACGGTCTTCTTGGCGCTGCTCTCGGGCCCTGAAGACCTGGATGCCAGTTTCGCGGCTTCCTTCCGCCGCACGCAGCGAACAGCATCCGTAAAGGTGGTGGGTTGCTGCAGCATAACGTACTCTTTGACATGTTCCGATGCTCGGATGCCCTTTTTAAAGCGATCCCTTGCAAAAAAGTTGATGATTCCGATCGACATGTCTTCATCTCGGTACGCGTTCCTTGCTAACTCTAACAGCATATCTGAATAAGTCTCATACGACTCGCCCTCTTTTTGGACTCGCGACTCCAAAGTCCTCGGCCGTGCGATGCTGCAACCTCTCCAGGAGTGAGTGCATCGGTGAAGTCATCATTACGTGGCATCCTCCTCCAGCAGAATATTCTCAGCTGCCGCAAAAGCCGTAATTAGATCCAATAAGCTGAGGAGAATTGGGGCCGGCGATCATATTCCACTATAAATCTGCGATGCTTCAGAATAGGCATTGAACCTCTGAAAACCATAGCCTAAAAGTAGCTCCAATGCAGTACTTCGGGGGCTTCGCTGGCCGCTGTACATTCTGTGCCACATTGATGTCCTGCTGCAACGCCGGACGAACTGACGCCGATATTAACTCCACGAGTCTATTCACACCTTTGTCTCCCATCACGACAGCGCAATCGTATGCTCGACACCGACAGAAAAACGACGTAAAATGACACTAACACTTTCGCAACAAAAAAAGAATCCCTCCTCCCAACAGAGCCCTAGCAGCACTAGCTAATCTGAACAAATTCTAACACAATCTCATAAAAAACACAAAGACAACACTATCTTTGTCACGGCACCAATGTTGTGTCCCGAGACGGACCAGCAGGCCTTAACTCACGCTCAGTACGAGCAGGGAGGGCTAGCACTTCAGTCCCACTGTTTACCAACCCCCAGTCGCGCTGCACGCACAGATTGAAGGCCAGTACCAGGGTCGCGGCGAACGCACAAGACCTGGTAACAGACGCCTAATCTGGACCCCAAAGAACGCACACAAAGACTCGTACACTTACGCGACCGCTGCCGAATTTAAGACGCCTCGCTGCTGTCGCTCTAATCAACGATTCACTTTTATAGCCGTAAGTCTATGTCTACTGTGACTGTCTACTCTTGTTTATTTCAGTTGTTATCTAGGGGCAGTGGTATTTTAGCACTCGGCCTAAAACAGCTAAAATTGTAAAATTGTAAGCGGCGAGGCGACAGGGCGCGCGACCCTTATACAGTGAATATGAAAGTACGAGTAGTAGAGAGTAGCGACCCTAAGCCGACAGATAGTCAGAAAGAGAAAGAGAGAGAGCGGAGTGCAACCCAATGCCTGGCCAGAACGCCACAGCAGAGCCAATCAGCACGCGGGGAGGGGTAGAAAACTGACGCAAGAGGGCGCACGAGGGAGAGGGGGGCTTAGGCGCAGACGAGTGTAGGGACGAAATGAGTCAATCAGCAAGCAATAGGTGAATTAAACATGAGTGCGAAGGGACGAAAAAAATAGCAAAACGAGTGCACGTACGCCGTGCACCCGAAATCACCACATTTCAATTAGCTATTAAAAGTCCGAAAAAGTTTTTAACGAAGTGCACTCATTGAAAAAAGCAACCAGGATCCTTTGAAGTATAAAAGCTATCACGGCTTCAGGGCGCACTACTTGGACTCTTAAGCGCCCGGCGCCTCCCGTCGCCTCTAAAAAAATTCCCACTGGGATATTTTACCTGTACATACACATGTATGCATACTTTAAATTTTGTTTTAACATACGCTAGAAAGCTAGAATGCTTTTTGCGTCGAACTATATGTCGATCTAAACGAATAGCGATAATAGTAGGCCGCGGGTTTCTCACGCTGAAAAATTCGAATATTTGCATACAGCAGTGTGTATGTAAAATGCATAAACATTTTTCAAGTTAGCAGCGCTTACGAACAAGTCGAAATTCCGGGCTGATGGTATCGGCAATGTGTTGTTGTCTAAACCAAATATGTCCCTTAGATAGCATATTTCAAGTATACTGTATCACTGACTTCATCTACACGTCTACATGGCTTTATTTTGCAACGAGAAATTAATACAAGACAGTTTAGAAACTAAACTTTTCTGCTTTGCTTCAAGCGCTTGTATATAAGCCAAACAAGTGTATTTTCATGAGCGACATACATGTACACGCAAGGATGCCAAAAGAATAGATAAAGAAAAGTGAATTTAAAACTGCACTACAGGCCCTACTGATTCACACCAGTGAAACAAACACAGCTGTAATCAGAAACTCCTAGCTATCAAGCATCAGCAGAAATGCCATCCACTGAATCCAGCGGCAGTCTGGGTGAGTCCACAGAACTCCTGACTCCGGGCAGAAGGTCGCGGATGAGCGGCTCCAGCAAGGTATCCGTGGCCTTGCTGCTCGTGATGAAACTCTGCGGCAACATGTACGAAAATCAAATGGCCACGTTTGACGTAAAAGCGTTCAATCAGACAGCTGCCAACGCCGGGATTTGCGTCTACGAAAAGCAGACGCCGACTAGCATGCTCAATATTGTTGTAATCGCCATGGCAATTGCAGCGCTTTGTTTACCAACTCTGGGCGGCCTGCTGTCCGATGCTTTCCTCGGGTGCCTCAAGACGCTGTGGATCGGCGTCGGACTGCAGCTGTGCGGCAGCGCCATGCTGACGGCCTTCGACTCGGCTGGCCTGATTTGCCGGATGCCGATGTACCTGCTGGCCTGGGTTCCCGTTCTGCTGTTCCTGGGCTTCAGCGACTCCCTGACGCTCTACGCGCCGATGCAAATCGCCACGAGCAGCCGCACCAGGCAGCTGCTGCTCTGCCTGTACTTTTTCGCCGCGGCCACCGGCGAGACGATTGGCAACGTGCCATCCATGCTGAAGTACTTCACGGAGAGAAGCTACGAGTACTTGTGCGTCGTCTTCGCCGTCTGCAGCTTTCTTTGCCTGACGGTGCTGACGTTGCAAAACAAAGACGCCGTGCTGAGACACGAAAATGTCGAGAACTTTGTAATGCCTAGAAGAAAGCGGCTGATAAAATTTTATCTGATCGCAGCGGGCACGATTCCCCATCTGGCCTCCATAGTGATGTGCCGAATCACTCTTTACTGGTACCAGATCCGGCTGTTCACTCACGCTTACGGCGACAAGGACGTCCTGGCCTACTTTATCCCGCTTGGTGGCTATCAGACAGCTACGATTTCCTTGAGCCTGCTGGGAGCAGCTGCAATCTACAAGCTCGGAGCACCTGGCTGGGCGAGCTTAATGACTCGCATTCGAGCCGGTCTCTGCCTGATGACCGCCTCAAAAGTCCCGCTGATGCTGTTGAGTCTGCTCGACTTCCATCAGGTGATCAGCATGGAGAGCTGGAGCTCCGTAACAGTTTGGACCGTCTACTTCGTGTCCGCCTTTTGCGACGGAGTCACCAACGTACTCACCACAATGGCCATCTACGAGATGATCTACCGCATTGCTGACGCCGGCGCCAAAGCGACCATGGTGGGCATTTTCTACACGGTCTGGGGACTCGCTGTCTTCCTCAACGGCGCCATTCTGCTGTCTCTGCAGGCCTGCAACGTGCTGCATTTGGACCTTAACGACAGAGTGAAGCCGAAGTCGCACTACGCCTACGGCTGCGTCATCTGCCTGCTGCTGATCGAAATCGCCTACTGGGAGAAGATCTCGTGGCCTCTGGCCTCCGGGCTGCTGTCGGATCACGAGGCTGAGGAGGCCGAAGGGCAGGATGGACCTCAGCTGAGCTCATTTGCCGGGCGGGACTGACGCGTGGATCGCTTGCACTTCTTATGTGCAGTACATTCAGTAATTATTCAGAGTAGATAAAGGTGCAATACTTAGTGATCTGAATGCTTCTGTTGCGAGTAATTTTGAGCTGAAAAAACTGTCACAAGGCTCACCAAAACTGACAAATTTACTATTTAAACTGTAATTTACTGCTCCAATAAACGTAATCTTCTATCACGCAAATTTTGTAGCTTAAAATTTGATTCGAATTTGTTTGTGCTGTAATCCATCTGTGATGCCCTGATGGCAACTCTAGTGCTTGATGAATAACGAAGCTCGTATCTTGCTTTGCTTGTTTATTTGGCTTTAGGACCACATTAATGTTAGCGGGGCTTGTAACAAGATTATGAAGCTAGGACACATATATTAGGAAGGGATGAGGGAGGCGCAGCGGCCATTGACTATTGCACGAGCGTATGTCATGTCTCCCTCCAGAAGGAAAGAGTTGAACTATGTCTCCGAATAATGTAAACTTTATGTTAGGAACTCAACAGATAACTAATTCAAATTCAGCGTGTCAGATTTCATTTTGGTTACTCGTAATGTGTAGCTAATGCGGTTTTTAGCAGTCATGAGGAGTAGCGGTCTGGTTGGCGACGCATCCGGGTGCTACGGCGAATTCCACCTGCTTCTTGTTCTTGCGCGCCTTGGGTCGAATTGTCGCTGGCGTTCCCTGCCTCCGTGTCTGCGGGATCTCCTGCTGTTAATTCTTCATCGTCATGTGGCAGTGGAGCAAGTTGGTTGTCACTTGCCAAACGCAGTTCGCTCCCGTCCAACACGAAGGCCGTGTTGCGGCCTCGGTTCATCACGTATTCGACAGTGGAGGGTGAAACGTCCGAAGTTGGCTGATACAGAACGCGCTCGCCTTGGTTGAACGTGGAGACTACAGGAGCGCGTAGTTGGCGTCCGAAAACAATCTCAGCTGGCGTCTTGCCCCTACTCGTGGATGAGTTTCGGTGATGAAACAGCAATCGCTGTAGATAGGGAACAAATTCAGCGTGGGAGGTTCGTTCGTTTCAGGCCCGCAGAGCTCGTTTGACTGTCTGGACTGCTCGCTCAGCCGATCCATTGGCCTGGGGATAATAAGTTGGGGATTCCATCTTCTTTATGCCATTTTGGTGCAGCCAGCTCCTCAGTGGATCGCTGACGAACTCCGGAGCATTGTCCGAAACTAAAAGTTCAGGCACGCCAAAGCGTGTGAAAACAGTTCTGAGGCATTTAATGATCTGATCTGTGGATCGATCTTTACATGGAAAGGCCTCGATCCAACCAGAGTGAGAGTCGACTGCTATCAGGATGTTTCCAACATTCTTTACGTACGCCCAGTCAACGTGAAACTTTTGAAACGGGTATTCAGTCGATGGCCAGGTGTCTCTGGTCTTCCCCAATCTGGGCCGCAGCCTGTTGCATACATCACACTGGCTGACTAATCGCTCGATGTCAGCGCGCATTCCAGGCCACCAGCAGGACAAGCTCATGAAGTTGAGTGTCGCCAGAGATCCAGAGTGAGTGTCATGCGCTGCACGAAAAGCTTCTTTCCGCAGTCTTGGCGGAATGTAGACCTGGCGACCCTTGAACAGTAAGCCGTCCTCGATAGTTAGGCAGTGCGATACGGCCTGGAATGGTTTCTCAGCCTGAGAACAGCCAGCCCAGTTTCCCGAGCGAATTCGGTGCATCACTTTTTATGAGCTCATCCAACTCTAGCTCTGCGGCAACCCGGTTCCTGGGAATGACAGACGGCTCGAAGGCAACACAATCAATAGCTTCGCAGACTTCCGCCGAATCGTTAGATGAGTCAGTGAAGCGTAGGCGAGAAGGCGCATCGGCATGTGGAATCTTCTCTCCCGGTATATAGCGTATGGTGTAGTCAAGGTGCATCATCGTGAGTGCCCATCTGCTAATGCGAGCGGAGGTGTTCAGCGGCACCCCGCGAGACTGGCCGAAGAGCTGTTCGAGAGGCTTATGATCCGTCTGTATTGTAAAGTGGCGGCCCAGTAAATAGTGCTTCAGCCGGCTGACTGCCCAAGAAACGGCAAGGGCTTCTCGCTCTAGAAAGTAGAAAGTAGAAAGACACCGAGAAATATAGATCACAGGATGGCCATCTTGCGTGACCACTCCTGCAAGCGCTCCCTTGGAGGCATCTGTGGTAAGAGTGAGTTCCTTTTCTAATGAGTATGGCTGGACTATGGGTTGAGAGGCAATCTTCGTCTTGAGTTGTCTGAAGGCTCGGTCACACTCAGCTGTCCACTGAAAGTTGGCGTCCGCTCTGCGCAGTCGATTTAGCGGCTGAATCTTTCCAGAGAAGTTGGGTACTAGCCTTCCAAAGAAGTTTATTAGACCAACGAATCGTTTCAGCTCCTTCTTGTCTTTGGGTTGTGCGATGCTGCGGATTTTCTCAACCAGTCGATCATCGGGTTGGATGCCAGCAGCAGAAATTTTAATCCCAGAAATGATATTTCATCAGTCGCCTCGATGCATTTGCTTTCGTTGATGGTGACATGCTTTTCTGCCAGCCTTGTCTTCACAGCACGAAGTCTTTTCTGTAGTGAATCACTGTTTTCGGCGAAAACTAATACGTCGTCTTGGTAGATGAGTCCGACAGAATACTTTCCATCGCGCGCTGAAAAATAAAAGATGCATTCTTCATCCCCATCTGAAGTCTTTTCACGCGAAATAATCCTTTGGATGTGTTAATTATTGAGAGATCCTGAGCAGCCTCGTCCAATTCGATCTGCCAATAGGCCGACCTCAGGTCTACTTTGGCGAACTTCTTGGCGTTTTTTAGTTTGGAAAATAGGTGCTTCACGCTAGGGATGGGATAGTCCTCTGACTTGATCTTTGCGTTGACGTGAACGCTGTAGTCAGCGCACATCCTTAGGGTTCCATCTTTCTTTTTGACCCAGACGACAGGAGAAGCATTGCTCACCGGGCCGTCAACTGGTTCTATCACGCCCAACTGCTGCAGCCTGTCCAATTCAGCGTTGATGGAGGATTCCAGGGCGACAGGCACGGGACGCGCACGGCAAAACCTCGGAGTGGCACCAGCGATGGTCTCCATTTTGGCCTTGATGCCTTTAATCACGGGTAGGGCATCCACGCTGTTACCGATGCTAGTGGAGCATGTGCTGTGGACTTGCGCTGAGTCCAATAAGTCACGGCCTAACAGACCGAATGTCTTAGAGGCCTGTACAACGATCAGTTCAGCAGGGTTAAACTTGCCGCGAAGCTCAATGGCGGTTGATAACTTGCCGAGGACTTTAAGCGTGTGGCCATCGTAGGCTTGAAGACGGCGATGACACTTCTGGAGGGCCGGGCGGCGGAGTGACTCCCAGAGAGTGCTTGAAATGACACTCACCGCAGCACCGGTGTCTACTTGCATTGGGATTTGAGCACCATTGATGACTATGTTTTCCAGTGTCGAGTCGATAGCTTAAATCGTGTCCGCGTCCCCAAGGTGAAGAAGGGACGTGGTATCTGGTTGCGGCGTGTCTGCATTTGAGAGCTTCTCGACGTTGTGGAGCTGGCGTGGTCGGGAGGATCGACATACCGATGCAAAGTGGTTTGGTTTTGAGCATTTGCTGCAGGTTTTTCCAAACGCTGGGCACTTTCCAGCAACATGGACTTTACCGCAGTAACCACACTGTCCCGTGCGTGGTCTAATCTTGCGAGTGGTAAAGTTGTTCTTTGTAGCCAAAGAGCCATGGTGAATCTCCGGAACAGTTTCCTTCGGTGGGGAGGTCGTGAACGGCGTGGAGGCTTGTTTGGACACGAACTCTTTCACTTGCTTGATCTGGGCGACGAAATCTACGATTTCCTCGACCGACAGCTCCTTGATCTGCATAGCTTCTAGAACTTTTTGCTGTGTTGTGGGACAGTGCATGCCAGCGACTAACGCCAATTGAATCATGACCTCATCTGGGCTTTCTGCCTCTTTCAGCGAATCGAATTTGCAATGTTGGGCGGCCTTTCTTAGGCGCGAGAGGTAATCCGGAAGAGACTCGTCGTGCTGTTGCCGGATGGTGTAGAAGCGAGTTCGCTCGGCAATGGTGATGCGCGTCTTTGGTTGAAGGTAACTTTGAATGGCGGCCTCGATTGCAGAAAACTCCAATTCGTCAATCTACTTTGAGGCCACCAGAGATGTTAGCTTTTCAAGTGCTGGCAATCCGCATAGTGCCAGAAAGTTATCTGCAATTTCTCTGTTGCTGGGGGACCTTGCTTTGAAAATTTAACATGTAAGGCTCGTTCATACTGCTCGGACTTATACACCAATTTGCGTTGGCTTTGTAAACTAGCTGTGCTACCTAATAGCAGGGACCACTAGGTAAACTTGTTCTAGTCTAGTAGTCCTTGTTTAATTACAGAGTGAGGGGCCGCAAAGACGGCCACACGCAGTCAGTCGATCTGCCAAATTCAAAGTTAAGATAATCTTCGCTTCAAAACTGCACTTGAGTCGAGAGAGCAAAAGCGTACATTTATAGAATCCTAACTAAGCGCGGGGCCACATGCATGCTCCGATAGTGTGCAACTCTGTAAAATTGCTGTGAGCGCTGTGATACGAGCTACGCTGTAATAAACAAGTCAGTCAGCTGTTTTTGAATGCTATATTCAAGCTTTTAATCAAAGCGACAATTGTATGGTAGAAGGCTACGTAAAAGTTCGAGCAAAACTCCATTTGCTAGAGGAATGAAAGCCAAAAACCTCGTCCTCGGTCTAGCGGTGGCGGTGGCGGCCGCTGCCGCACTGCTGGCCAACAGCGGCCTGCTGCACTCGGCGCTTCCCGGCGGAATCGAAGACCCGGAGCCGCTGCAGCGCATTCTGCCTACGTTCAACTTTGTGTTTTACACCGGCGTTGCCTCATGGATGCTGGGCGCCACTCGGAAAGTGTTCGAACCTGCCAAGTTTCTGTTGCGAATCATCAGGTCGAGCAATGCGGCCGTCAGCTTTCCTGAGCTTGAGTCTCGAATTGAGAGCATTACAAGGGTGAGCAATGGGGCGCAGGGTAGCTCTGCGGTTAAAGTGTCTTAACTGTACAGATCGACCGTCCCTTGATTTGTAAGAAGTATTACCGTTGAAGCCATTAGAGTTAATCCGTAATGTGACGTTAACTCCCGCACTGAAGGCTGACGGATCGCAGCTCACACTGAAGATCGATGCTCCAAACAAGCAGCAGATGAAGTCGCAGAAACCATCGCCCGCCATCCTATTCCTGCACGGCGGAGGCTATGTGCTCAACAGCCCGGCTGAGTACAGCTACCTTACTGGGAACCTGTCCTCCAGCCTCGGCGTGCCAGTCTTCTCGCCCGACTATCGCAAGAGTCCGGTGTGGACGCATCCAGCTGCGCTGGAGGACGCCCTGGCGACGCTGCGCCACCTGCGGTCGAATGCCGAGGCTTACGGCATCGATCCCGAGCGGCTTCTGCTCGGCGGGGACAGCGCCGGCGGCCACCTCAGCATCGGCGTCACCCTGCGGCTCCTGCAGGCTGGCGAGGCCGTGCCGTCGGCCCTGCTGCTCATCTACCCTGCCACGCAGCTCGTCACTTTCTGCCTGCCCAGCCACCTGGAGAATCGATTCGACGTTTTCTTGTCCGAGTCGACGGCGTGCGCATTTCGACTGGCCTACCTGGTTGGCGACACGGCCGACGTGCCGGTGTGGAAGGCCAGCAACCACAGCAGCCCAGCCATCAGGTAGGCCGTCTGGACATATCATTTTTAGTGCTTCCCTTCTTTAAACTACAGAAGGGGGTTTTGCAGAGCTTTCAGAAGCTCAAAGCTAAACATCGTAGAGATTTCTAATCGCACTGGGAATTGACTAGCAAGCTGCAAATATCCAAGCCTAAGCAATGCCCGCAACCATTAGACAACCATGACTGCTCTGTACCCCGAGTGTACTTTGAGGACGCAGTCGAATATAGACATGCAGCATTCTGTTGATGCTTGGAGCAGTTACATGTAGTTCATCGCTGCGACACCGCTCTGCCACGAAGCCCAGCATTCAGTCCCGTCTGCACTCGCATTACAGGTCGGAGTTGGCCAAGAAGTTCGGCCTGCCCCAGCTGGCCAGCCAGTGCCCCAAGGACATCGGGGGAGCCGGACTGGACTGGGCCATCAGCCGGTACGAGTTCGCCTACAGGGACTGGCTGCTGTCTCCGCTGTTCGCTCCGGACGAGTTGCTGGCGAAATTTCCACCCAGCCTCACGCAGACCTGCCAGTTTGATGTACTGCGCGACGAGGGCCGCATGTTCCACGAGCGGCTGGTGCGAGCCGGCGCCGCAGGCGGTTCCAGAAGCCACAGGCACCGGCGCTACGCCTCAGTGCACGGCATGTACGGCTTCCTGCGGGCCGGTCACGCACCAGCCGTTGCCGCAATGGACGAAGCCAAGACTTTCGTTGCTTCGGTCCTCGGACTGGACAAAAACTAGAAAATTTGTAGCCGTTTTTTACTCACACAGTCGGAGCATCCCCGCGGTCCTTGGCAGGCACATGAAACTCTTAAGGCAGAGAGGAACAGAAACTCGCTAAAACAAATCAAAATGCTATAAAAACAAATGGGCAAGGATATAATCAAGATTTCGTAACAAGACTGCCGTCAACGGGTGTCAAACAAGGACTACTGAAGTAGAGAGACGGGAAACTGTGTTTCTAGGACAATTTAGGAGGCAGGTTTTACCGAAAAAATAAATTATGGAGAATGGAGGCTTTCACTTTTCAGCACAAAAATTGTTATTGCTTTCGATAGGAGGCAGACCCAATGATCATCTTTTGATACGTGTCAGAAAAATTCCAGGACAGCACAGCACAGCTTTTGGATGCACTATCAATTTGCAGCTTGTTGCAGGCTGTAGCAACATATAAACTTTCGTGTTAAGCAACGAACCAATCTAAGTTTCTGGTCCGATTCGGAAAATCGCCCTCGGAAGCACTTGCATTGCTGCAACAAAGTGTATGGAGAAAATGCTATGTCTTGCTCCCGAGTTTTTGAGTGGCACAAGCGATTCAAGGAGGGGCGGGAGGAGGTCGAGGACGACACCAGGAGTGGAAGATCTTCAACGTAAGATGTCAGAGGCGTTGTCCACATGGAGTTTCTGCGCCAAGGCCAAACCATCAATCAGCATGTGTACGAGTACAAAGGGATTCTGCAGCAACTGCTTCCTTCAGTGCGAGACAAGAGACGCGATTTGTGGGAAGCCAACTCGTGGTTCCTTCATCAGGACAATGCGCCAGCTCACTATGTGTCAGGCAGTATCTGGCGAATAGGAATGTCACAGTGCTAGACCAGCCTTCATATTCGCCCAATCTAGCTCCCTGCGATCTTTTCCTATTTCCCATGCTCAACGAGGTTCTCAAAGGTACTCAATTTCCTGATGTTGATACCATCAGAAGGGCCACGACGACAAAACTGCAAATTTATTCCCAAAGAAGCCTTCCAGGGCTGCACGGAGGCCTGACGCAGAATGGACAAGTGCGTTCGGCTCGGGGGGGGGTAATTATATTATCTGCGTTATTAAGGAATTAAGAAAACTTAGTAAAACTAACTGACAAATATTTGACAGCACAATACAGATCTGCAGTAGTATAACGCGCATTTTACTTAGAGCTAAATATTAAGCCTTGCATAGGGAACAACAAAGCTGCTAGGCCGATTATATTTGTCCTAAAATACAGCAAAAATGGTGCTAAAGCTGCTTTCTAGTGCTAGAAAAAGAGGTGCTTACAGTTAATAAATACTCTACAGCATAAATACAGGTGTATAAATATCGTATTAACAAGTAATCATATTGAGACATAACATCCGCAAGAGAGAGTGAATGCAATGCACTGACTTCAACAGCCAGCTGCTTGAGTTGAGGGTGGAAGTTAGTGCGATATTGTTCTGTAAAAAACAGAATAAAAACTGATAAAAAGTTCCGTGGAGACAGCTCAGAGTGAAACTTGAGATCCGCATTAACGGGAAATTTCCCTCTGAATAAAAAGAGAAAAAAAGTAAAACAAAAAATCAAACTGCAGCGTGCTGGAGTGGAAACTAATGAATTTCGCAGACATTTAATATAATAAAACTACTACATGAACTACTCGCAGTAGGAATGACAGCGCTTGTGCGCTGAGCAGGAATTAAAAAGTGAATTATGATGGTACAGCTATGTTGCGGAAACAGATATGTACAGCTAGGATATGAGGGCGTGGCCAATAAACTGGCGCCCTTGTTCACAAAATTGCTGCAGAAAATAAAAAAAGCCAAATGGGAAAAAAAACTTGAAATGTGCGCGAATTTTCGGAATACACGAGTGTTGCTGAATAAAGAGGCTTGGCTCACCAGGTGAAGCAGGTTAAACAAGGTGGTAAAGTTAGTGGCAGTGTAAAAAGGCAACGTAAAACTGGCTTTTGTAGGCTTAACAAACTGCTCAGATCTGCTCATACCAATCTGCAACCAGTGCTCAGATCTGCTCATACCCATCTGCAACCAGTGCTCAGATCTGCTCATACCCATCTGCAACCAGTGCTCAGATCTGCTCATACCCATCTGCACTGCTCAGATCTGCTCATACCCATCAGCAACCAGTGCTCAGATCTGCTCATACTCATCTGCACTGCTCAGATCTACTCATACCCATCAGCAACCAGTGCTCAGATCTGCTCGTACCCATCTGCAACCAGTGCTCAGATCTGCTCATACCCATCTGCACTGCTCAGATCTGCTCGTACCCATCAGCAACCAGTGCTCAGATCTGCTCGTACCCATCTGCAACCAGTGCTCAGATCTGCTCGTACCCATCTGCAACCAGTGCTCAGATCTGCTCATACCCAGCTGCAACCAGTGCTCAGATCTGCTCATACCCATCTGCAACCAGTGCTCAGATCTGCTCATACCCATCTGCACTGCTCAGATCTGCTCGTACCCATCAGCAACCAGTGCTCAGATCTGCTCGTACCCATCTGCAACCAGTGCTCAGATCTGCTCATACCCAGCTGCAACCAGTGCTCAGATCTGCTCATACCCAGCTGCAACCAGTGCTCAGATCTGCTCATACCCAGCTGCAACCAGTGCTCAGATCTGCTCATATCCAGCTGCAACCAGTGCTCAGATCTGCTCGTACCCATCAGCAACCAGCCCTCAGATCTGCTCGTACCCATCAGCAACCAGTGCTCAGATCTGCTCATATCCATCAGCAACCAGTGCTCAGATCTGCTCATACCCAGTTGCAACCAGTGCTCAGATCTGCTCATACCCAGCTGCAACCAGTGCTCAGATCTGCTCATACCCAGTTGCAACCAGTGCTCAGATCTGCTCATACCCTGTTGCAACCAGTGCTCAGATCTGCTCATATCCAGCTGCAACCAGTGCTCAGATCTGCTCATACCCAGCTGCAACCAGTGCTCAGATCTGCTCATATCCAGCTGCAACCAGTGCTCAGATCTGCTCATACCCAGCTGCAACCAGTGCTCAGATCTGCTCATACCCATCTGAAACCAGTGCTCAACAAAAGCAGTCCATAAAATAACAGTGACACAAATACTGATAAATGTAACAATCAAAATTGAAAATTTCCAGATTCCAAATAAGCAAAAGAAAAATTGGAACAAGCCAATTTGACCAGAAGAGTTGACAATGAAGTTTTCATTTTTTCAACACTGCTCGCAAAGATTAAAGAATATAAAAATTTGTTAGCAAGTCACTACCCCTACTTTGTCCAGGCGTATTGAGCTGGCAGTTTAGCAAAACCTGCTCAGTGAATGAGCTCACACGGCGGACACGTAATTGGCTGGCAGCATGCCAAACTCCCCAGTCCGCTCCACCCTACCGTACATCCAGCCCTCGTCAATCGGATCGCCATTGGTGATCAGGTCCCCTTCGTTGAAGGACACCTCGTCTGTGTCGCTGGCGGCGTAGGCGTACAAGGCTCGGTAGCAGCGCTGCGGAGCGGGGGAGGGGACTCGTTACCCTGACTCCACACCCCAATTACACCTGACTCCACACCCCAATTACACCTGACTCCACACCCCAATTACACCTGACTCCACACCCCTAATTACACCTGACTCCACACCCCCAGTAACACCTGACTCCACACCCCAATTACACCTGATTCCACACCCCCAATTACACCTGACTCCACACCCCAATTACACCTGACTCCACACCCCTAATTACACCTGACTCCACACCCCCAGTAACACCTGACTCCACACCCCAGTAACACCTGATTCCACACCCCAATTACACCTGACTCCACACCCCACTTACACCTGACTCCACACCCCAATTACACCTGACTCCACACCCCTAATTACACCTGACTCCACACCCCAATTACACCTGATTCCACACCCCAATTACACCTGACTCCACACCTCACTTACACCTGACTCCACACCCCAATTACACCTGATTCCACACCCCACTTACATCTGACTCCACACCCCACTTACACCTGACTCCACACTCCCAATTACACCTGACTCCACACCCCAATTACACCTGACTCTACACCCACAATTACACCTGACTCCACACCCCAATTACACCTGACTCCACACCCACAGTTACACCTGATTCCACACCCCAATTACACCTGACTCTACACCCCAATCACACCTGACTCCACACCCACAGTTACACCTGACTCCACACCCAATTACACCTGACTCCACACCCCACTTACACCTGACTCCACACCCCAATTACACCTGACTCCACACCCCTAATTACACCTGACTCCACACCCCAATTACACCTGATTCCACACCCCAATTACACCTGACTCCACACCTCACTTACACCTGACTCCACACCCCAATTACACCTGATTCCACACCCCACTTACATCTGACTCCACACCCCACTTACACCTGACTCCACACTCCCAATTACACCTGACTCCACACCCCAATTACACCTGACTCTACACCCACAATTACACCTGACTCCACACCCCAATTACACCTGACTCCACACCCACAGTTACACCTGATTCCACACCCCAATTACACCTGACTCTACACCCCAATCACACCTGACTCCACACCCACAGTTACACCTGACTCCACACCCAATTACACCTGACTCCACACCCCAATTACACCTGACTCTACACCCACAATTACACCTGACTCCACACCCCAATTACACCTGACTCCACACCCACAGTTACACCTGGCTCCACACCCCAATTACACCTGACTCCACACCCACAGTTACACCTGATTCCACACCCCAATTACACCTGACTCCACACCCCAATTACACCTGACTCCACACCCCAATTACACCTGACTCCACACCCACAGTTACACCTGACTCCACACCCCAATTACACCTGACTCCACACCCCAATTACACCTGACTCTACACCCACAATTACACCTGACTCCACACCCCAATTACACCTGACTCCACACCCACAGTTACACCTGACTCCACACCCCAATTACACCTGACTCCACACCCCAATTACACCTGACTCTACACCCACAATTACACCTGACTCCACACCCCAATTACACCTGACTCCACACCCCAATTACACCTGACTCCACACCCCAATTACACCTGACTCCACACCCCTAATTACACCTGACTCCACACCCCCAGTAACACCTGACTCCACACCTCACTTACACCTGACTCCACACCCCAGTAACACCTGACTCCACACCCCAATTACACCTGACTCCACACCCCACTTACACCTGACTCCACACCCCAATTACACCTGACTCCACACCCCAATTACACCTGACTCTACACCCACAATTACACCTGACTCCACACCCCAATTACACCTGACTCCACACCCACAGTTACACCTGGCTCCACACCCCAATTACACCTGACTCCACACCCCAATTACACCTGACTCCACACCCCAATTACACCTGACTCCACACCCACAGTTACACCTGACTCCACACCCCAATTACACCTGGCTCCACACCCCAATTACACCTGACTCCACACCCACAGTTACACCTGACTCCACACCCCAATTACACCTGACTCCACACCCCCAGTAACACCTGACTCCACACCCTAATTACACCTGACTCCACACACTTAATCACATGAGTCCACAATCTCCTTTCTCGCTTGCAAAAGAATAACCGGACTAGGAAAACGGCCTTGGCTCGCCAGGAATATTTAATATTCAATTCCAGTCTGTACTGCCGATATGAAAGAAATTTCCATGCAATGCGGAGAAGCTGCTAACTAATTTCAATATCCAAACGAGTTTTCACATCTCACGCTCTGTCAGCTTAGATGGATGACATCTTTAGTATCTTAAAGATTTAAGTCATATAGAAACCAAAACCTGCATCTGAAAATCTTGTACTCATACGTACCCCCCGATCTGAAACAGCAGCTGCTTTGGGCTGCTGCTGCTGTTGATACTGCGGCTGTTGCTGGTACTGGGGCTGCTGCTGGTACTGGGGCTGCTGCTGGTGCTGCGGCTGTTGCTGGTACTGGGGCTGCTGCTGGTGCTGTGGCTGCTGCTGGTACTGCGGCTGCTGCTGGTACTGCGGCTGTTGCTTGTGCAGGGGTTGCTGCTGGTACTGCGGCTGCTGCTGGTACTGCGGCTGCTGCTGCTGCCGCTGCTGCTGATACTGTTGGTACTGAGGCGGCTGCTGAATCTGTGGCTGCCGCTTCTCAGCAGCGGACGTGTACGACACCCCTCCGATGCTGTGCGGGTTGAACCCGCCAGAGCCCACGCCGCCAGCCTGCTGTTGCTGCTGCGGCTCCCAGCCGTCGCTGTTGGCCGTTTCGGCCGCCTTGGCGCCGCGGGCTTTTTCGAAGTCCTCGTGGTACTTTACCTGTGTGGCGCGGCGACCGATTTAATGAGGGACTTCCGGTTAATGAGACTGACACTTGATAGACTTCCGGTGGGTGAGACTGACACTTAATAGACTTTCGGTGGGTGAGACTGACAATTAATAAACTTCCGGTGGGAGAGACTGACACTTGAGGAACATCCTGTGGGTGAGACTGACACTTAAGTGACTTCCGGTGGGTGAGATTGACACTTGAGGAGCATCCGGTGGCCGGTGGGTGGGACTGACACTTAATAGACTTCCGTTGGGTGAGACTGACACTTGAGGAACATCCGGTAGGTGAGACTGACAGTTGAGGAACATCCGGTGGGTGAGACTGACACCTGAGGAACATCCGGTGGGTGAGACTGACACTTAAGTGACTTCCGGTGGGTGAGACTGACACTTAAGTGACTTCCGGTGGGTGAGACTGACACTTAAGTGACTTCCGGTGGGTGAGACTGACACTTGAGGAACATCCGGTGGGTGAGACTGACACTTGAGGAACATCTGGTGGGTGAGACTGACACTTGAGGGACTTCCGGTGGGTGAGACTGACACTTGAGGAACATCCGGTTGGTGAGACTGACACTTAATAGACTTCCGGTGGGTGAGACTGACACCTGAGGAACATCCGGTGGGTGAGACTGACACTTGAGGAACATCCGGTGGGTGAGACTGACACTTGAGGAACATCTGGTGGGTGAGACTGACACTTAGGGGACTTCCGGTGGGTGAATCTAGCTGACACTGCAGGGCAGTGATGTCAGGACACATTGCTGGGTTTACTTACATTAGACACCACCTGCGCATTTTGGCGATGGCGGAGACTTTCCGGATCGTCAGTCACCGCCGTGTAACGACCTTTAGCCTTCTCAAAGTCGCTGTGGTATTGCACCTGCAAATTCATATCACTCCTATAGTAACTAAAAGTTATTCAATCTAGAAAGCTTTGGCAACTACTAAAATGCAACTTACATTGCTAATAACAGCCGTGTTCTGTTTAACTCTCTGCATCTCTGGGTTGTCGCTCACAAAAGTGTAGGTCTTCGGCTGTGGATAGTGACTGCAGAAAAAATTCATGGGTATCACAGGTTGTATTGTAATAGAATTCTAAATAAATATAAAGGAGCATAAAAGACTCGAATGTCGAATCTATATTTACTCACGCTCCACAGTAGGGCTTCTTCTCAAAGCCTTTGTAGTTCTTCATGTTGAGGGTCATGCCACACACCTGGCATTTGAAACAGCCCTTGTGCCAGACCTGTGCATCAATAGATAAACATATTTGATTATATTTGGCATAATTAACATATTATAGATATTATTATATATATTATAACAATGACTGACACTTAGAATAGAATAATTATTAATTAAACCTATGAGTACACTCGCCATAATGGGCAGATATGCAATTAATAGCTCAGTTGCAGCATTTGTGGCATATCTAAAAGGCTACATATGGCTATTTAGCCCCCACACACCCTCAATTACCCAACCCTAGCTAATTCTGCTAGCGGATGTCTTGAACTTCAAGTACATACAATACTTCCAATATTCTGATTTTTCTGAAACTTTTGCCAGAGTCTTAGAGGCTGTCCAAAATGATAATAAAGCAAAAAAACTGCAAAAAATGACCTTCAGAGTTAATATGAGCTTGATTTGTTAATCCTCTACATAATTAGTGATTAAACTTTTTTTAGAATCATGACATTCAAATGTAAATATTTTCCACAATTTAACAAATTCATTTTAAAAGAACATTTAGAGGGTTAGAATTTTAACTCTGATAAAGAGTGTCTATTCTAATTTTTCTTCACTCAGTTTGTTATAGTGCAGCGAGAATGCCATGCCAAATTAGTGTTTTTAAAAAATCCTTCATGGTTTGCCACCGGGATTACGAGATTTGCTAGCAGGAAATCTGCTAGCCGAGGTTTGCTAGCCGAAGCTTGCTAGCAGGAAGTTTGCTAGCGAGGATTTTGCTAGCAGGAATTTTGCTGGCCAAAAGTTGCTAGCAGGAATTTTGCTAGCGAGGATTTTGCTAGCTGAAATCTGCTAGCAGGAATTTTGCTGGCCAAAAGTTGCTAGCAGGAATCCAACCAAAACCAGCAAGCAGCAATTTGGCTAGCCAAACTTAGGAAGTTGTAATTAGCTAGAGACAAGTTGCTTGTCCAGTTTGGCAAGAATTTCACTAAATCCTCTATAGCGTTGCTCCACTTTTACCTTTACCAATTCTCTTCAAATTGGACACAATCCAATTTTCCAACTATTTTGACACAATCATGTATAAAGTTTCGAGTCTCAAAGTTAATTCTGAACGGCACTGTGTACTCTTAAAGTTGGTCTGCTTTTCATCAGCGAGACAGCCACCCCAACCTCCGCCTCTCTCTCCTTCCTGACCACTGGACAGATGTGTGAAAGGGGTTTAAAATTAACTAACTTTCAGCTGCCATAACTTTGCTCCACGCACAGCGATTGACTTTAAACTTGATACAATTCTTCATTGACTCATTCTCTGTCTAAATATAAAGTCTCAACTTTGTAACTCAGATAGAACAGAAACTATAGGCATGTGAAGTTTGTCTGCTTTTTCTGTTGTTTGTGCCACTCACTCACTCATTCCCCCAGACCAAAGATCAGGTGATAGGGCTCAATGTACATAGCAAATGTACAGTGTTTTGGAATTAACTTTTTATAGCCTTCTCTGCTAACATTTAGCCATGACAGTTCAGTAAGGAATTCAACTACTGTCCTAACTACGAGCTATCTGATTGCGACTTGAGAGTATTCTGTCCCCCACAATGACAAACTGACTTTCCAAGCACTTGAACTGATGCTGATGCTTTTAGTTATAAAATATTTGGGATTTTTACCCACTTCTTTGGATTCTTTTAGCTAAAAAAATGCATTGCCATTGCCAGAAAACAAGCAATCTTTTGACGCCGGTTGCAAGAAGTTCAGTCAGCAAATTCCTGCTAGCAGATTTTGGCTAGCTAAATCCTTGCCAGCAAAATTCCTGCTAGCAACTTTCGGCCAGCAAAATTCCTGCTAACAAATCTCGGCTAGCAAAATCCTTGCTAGCAAAATTCCTGCTAGCAAGCTTCGGCTGGCAAACTTAGGCTAGCAGATTTCAGCTAGCAAACTTTGGCTAGCAAACCTCGGCTAGCAGGTTTTGGCTAGAAAACTTTGGCTAGTAGATTTTGGCAAGCAAATTTCTCACTAGCAAACTTCGGCTAGCAGATTTCCTGCTAGCAAATTTTATAGACCCTTTGCCACCATCCTCACCTCTTGCTTTTGATTCGCTGTCATGGTTGTGACTAGCCATACATACTTTAGATCTTTAACTATACTTATTTCTACTAATCTATTTGTCTTCTCCATATTAAAGGTGAGTACAGCTGCTGATATCAATTATATGTAGTTTGATAGGATTATAATTTTTCTCCATGGAGGTGTTTGATAACTTGCTGAATTTTTAATTTAATTATTAAATTATTACAATCTACAAGCTTCATTACAATCTCCCCTTTGATCCCCTTAGTCTCCAAATTTATCTACCTATAATCTACAATAGACCCCCATGCCTCTATTGAAGTTTAGATATGTGAAATCAATCCCTATGAAGATTCTCCCCACCCTAAAACCCCTTATTCCCCATGCCTTGGTGGCTGGTGATTGTTAGCAACCCCCTTGTCAGACCCCCCTCAAGTTTGAAATTTTTAATTTAATTATATTTAAATTATTACAATCTATAAGCTTCATTACAATCTCCCCTTTGATCCCCTTAGTCTCTAAATTTATCTACATAATCTTCAATAGACCCCCATGCCTTTATTAAAGTTTAAATATGTAAAATATATCTTCATGAAGATTCTCCCCACCCTGAAACCCCCCATTCCCCATGCCCTGGTTTTTAGTGGTTGTCAGCCCCCTTGCCTCCACCCTAAGACTTGCCCTCCCCCCTAAGCCTCTAAATTTATCTACCTAATCTTCAATAGATCTCCATGCCTCTATTAAAGCTTAGGTACATAAAATCATTTCCTATGAAGATTCTCCCTACCCTAAAACCCTCATTTCCCATGCCCTGGTGGTTGGCTTTAAGCTACAAAAAAATGAAGTTCAAATTTGAAATCAGCACTATCAGAAACCTTTATAGAGACAAAATTATGATCCTATCAAAACTGCAACTATTTTATCTACATAAAGTTTAAGAAGTCCTTGCTAGCTATTCTATAGCTAGGGAGTATAGCAATATAGGTTTAAGGGCATTGTTCAACAACAAAAAATGTTCCAAAATGAGTTAAGAAATGAAAACTGAACTCATAAACTTACAGCTGAGTTTAAAACTTGATCTACTAGGCTATAACCCTTTTATATAATGATTATATATAGCAAGAAAAATATGCTTCATGATAGTTTTAGATATTAGAAATTATTAAAGACTAAACTAGTGAAAAATTTAATAAAATATTATATACCTATTAATTAATAATAGGCCAAATTCTTGATCTTCATGCCTCTACCATTTTGCAAATGTCTTTTATAGGCTAATCAATATTTTTGGCAAAAATAATATTTTAGCAAATAATATATTGCCAATATATATAATGTTTTGTCAAAATCATTTTCCAAGGCTTTATCAGCTTTAAACCACAGTTATATATTTTTAAAAATCAAATTACTATAATGTAGATATTTATTATATATTTTATGTTTATTTATTTTTTTGTATTTTAGTTAGTAAGATAAAAGTTAATTGTTTGTAAAAGTATAAGAAAAGTAAAAAGTAAAAGGTGAAAAATAAAAATTTGTTGCATGATCATATTTTTTTGCTTAATTGCAAAATTTGTTATATTTTTCTATAATTTTTCCATCTTAGCATTATTTAAATGTCAAAAATAGTCAAATTGATTTTGACTTTGGCAAAGATGCAAAGCAAAATTTAGCAAACTAAAACTCTTGCTAAAATTAATTTATACACTTGGTCCAGACTCTGGAAGGTTACATAGGGGGCCTATACACTGGAAAATTCTGGTGTACAAATGATCCTTTTCAAAGTTGGTATACAAATTTTGGCATACAAATTTATGCCAATTTTTTGCGTACCAATTTTGGTGAATAAATCCATGCCATGCATGAAAATTGTAATGTAAATTAACCTTTTTATAAAAATAAAGGAAAATTTGTATAGTCTAAAAAGTCAGTGATAAACTTTTTGCTGTTTTAAAATTAACAATAAATAAAATTAGTATAAATGATTGCTAAGAATATAATTTGGATTATTTTTTCTATAAGTTTAATTTAAGTTTGTTTAAAATGAAAATATTTATAATATTTAAAAGGACTTTTCATACAAAAGCCTTTTTAGAAAACTCTACTTGTGAAAACCAAATGACCTTTTTAGGAGGAATTTTTTGTATATAATTTTAGGGAATTTTTTTGTTTTTGGCATACATTTAGCTGAGATAGGATTCTTGTTTCAGTGTACACTACTACACAATTCAGACGCTGGCACTTGGCTATACCATATTATCATTGGCGTTTCTAGTCATTAGGCCTAGTTTTGATAATTAAACTATTGGTAATGGTATTGAGTATTGACATTGTGACATTGTCATTGACATTAGAAAATTCAAATAATATGAATAAAACAATATTATCTTAGACTTAAATTTAAAAACATTCCTGTTGTTTTTGCATTCTATTAGTTACAATACAAATATCAAAACAAATTTAACCAACCTGATCCAAGCATTTTAGCTGTTCAATAGGATACACTACTTTATCACATCCGGAACACCTTTTGTCCATAACAAAACTTTGTGTTTAATCAATCAATAAAAAATAATTGCAACTGAAAATAAGCAACAAAAGCAAAACTGTAGCCACAACAGCACAGCACAGTGAACAGCTTAGTATGCAACAGACATAGGAGACAAAAACAAGTCGTAAGGCCTAACTAGAACTTTTATTTATAAGCTAAATTGTTAATAAAAGGGCAGGAAGTCAAATCAACCCTTTAACTATATCATGCAGCAGAAACTTAAAAATGTATGCAAATAGCAGAGAGCTTAGTTTAGGCAGCAAGAATAATTATTAATTAATTAAATAAATTGGCCAACGATATCGAAATAATGTAGGTGTGGTCAAAGCCCCGCCCTTTTCTAAGATTTATAATAGTAAAACAAAAGGGTGATTTAAATTTTTGATTTAAAGGGTGATGTAAAACAAATGGGACAGATACATTTGATCGTAATCAAAGACACTTATTGATGCATCCAATTTTAAAATTCTCAACCAACAGTATTTATGCAACAGTAAACGTTAAGAAACGTTTTCAGTTGCGACTATTTATTTTAACCACTTGAAAGAACAATATTTCATGGCATGTGATTTGAGCCACACAACCACCTAGCTTATACTTACTTACGCCGTTGAAACACCTTTAATTTATTTATCCCCACTGAATATAAATATTCTGTGGTTATCCCTGTGAGTGAGTACATGTACTATAGCATGCAGTTAGCTGGCCAGCTGGCCAGCTGGTATCAAATTTCCCAAGAATTTTATTAAGATTATCCTGATCCTGCTAGAAGATGCTTCTAACATTGTAATTTGCATTCACCATCCAGTATCACAGAATAATTAATTAGATGATATACAATATGATAAACACGAGGGAAAATCTATGGTACAAGTTAAATGCACGTACGTGTAATTTTATGTACATGTACATGCATTTATAAAATATGTACAAATTGCACGTGACAAATTTACGCGATTTAGTTCATGTAGTTCATGGCCTACAAAATTTAGGACATGTAGTAAACACACTACATGTTTCAGTTTTTACATGTTGAAAAAATTCCTACTAGCTACCACCTCTGATCATCAAATGAATTAAGCCACAGATTTAGAATGATCGCACGTAACGGCTTGCAGATATTTTTGTCGCTTCGATCGTGATGTGGTTTTATAGTGCGTTGTGGACGAGCCATACGTGCGTACGAGAGATTATCAATGCAATGCCGAAGAGAACCTGCGGCGATTGATAAGTCTGAATGCAGTTGGCAATGCATGGGCAGAGTCACTCCGATCGAACGCTGTCTCGCAAAAAGAGCCCTTTTTTCTAATGAAAATGGTACAGATAATTCGTAAAAGTTCTTCTGAGAAACAATGTACATGTGTAAATACTGCCTTACATAAACATGCAGTTTGAATACTTCTGACACAGCTCACTTTAGCATGTACATGTATTGTACATTGCCGCGTTTACTCTACTCTTTTAGCAAAAGTAAGAGTACATCTACATGTACGTAGCATTTTGTATGTAAATATATGGATTGATCTACTGTATTCACTTAAATTGCTCCCCTAGCTCTTTGCCATTACGTGTTCTTGTTGTCCTCTGCCTATTAAGCTGTAGTAAAAGGTGAGACTTAAGGGCAGACCGAAATTGTGAATTAATATAGCCTTTGTTAGTCTCAATCGTAGCTGTAGAAATTGAGCGAGGTATGCAATTGTATTTTTTCTTACACATAAAAAGAGCATGCGGAAATGTTAGTTGAAAAATTATGGATTATTTTTTATCTCTAAGCTAGAGCGTATTGTCTAAGAGTACGATCGCAGCCTTATAAAATTATAGGAGACGGAGTAGTTTTTTGACTGCACTGCACTGCACTGCATCCATAACTCAATTGCTAGTGAAAACTTTATTTGAAAAGGCCTATTCTTCCTCGAAATGCGTTAATGAGGCGTACGCTTCTTGAGAACTCTTGCTTTATACTTTAGATAGGAGGCTCGTCGATTAGTCTAAAAAGCAGATCGGATTCCTAATCTTGATAATGCATTCCGAATCAAAAATAGGTCTCATATCGGCTGCTGGTTTCTCATATTAAGAGTGACATGCTGGTCCTTGGTGGAAGCTGCACTCTCAGTGTGGTTACAGTGCATGTATGTCAGAAAGTAAATCGTTGGAAGTCTAAACTCAGATAAAGCACATTTGTTAGAGGAAATGGAAAATAACAATGTTCAAAAGGAGATTAAAAACGAAGGGAAAAAGGTTAGTAAAACAAATTAAAAGCCGCACAATCCAGTGTGTTACGCTGAAGAAAAATTTCGTTTTTAAGTCAACGACGAGTACATTGTGCGCTAATTGAGCCGCTGTAAAACAAATACACGTGATGCTAAATGTATCAGACCCGAGATGCAATGTATAAACTCTGTATGTATAACCCCTATGTATAAACTCTGATGTACATTATACAATGTATAATGTATGGTGATCATGCTATGTAAGCCTGTAGTATGTCAGATCAAAACGTTTTCTTGACTAAAATATATGTATAACAAACTTGGTTAGCCTGCATGTCCCATTAGCCTACGATGATAGCTTCGTTCCTGCAAGCCTCTCTGATTTTCGTAATTTCACACCTTGCTTTCTCGGCATCATTATTCACTCCTTCACATGGCAGTCATGTTCTCCATGGCATAGTTGGGAACGCCGTTGTGATGGTGCTGCTTCATGTGGTTGAACCGGTCGTAGTTGATGGCCACCTCTGGCAGCATCTCGGAGGCACCGATTTCTGGCACGGCGTTGTCTGTTAAAAAGGAAAAGTGGAGCCAGGTTTTATTGAATTTCGGGAGTACTGTGTCTGAGAGCTGCATTACTGCATTATAAGTGATTTGTCTTCCAGGGGATGAAAAGAAACTCAGACTGAACTGCACTTATCGTCTTTCTCACCTTCCTTCCAGCCGTGGCCGTAGGCAGTCAGAGGATAGGCCATCTCGCCGTGCTTAGGGAAGTCCAGACCTGAAATTGGGAAACGTTAGGAAAGGACTCTATGAACTTTTCACGCCCTCACGACCACCTTTATGTGCAGCGTTGAACTAAATGCTTCAAGAAGCCTTTGAACAAAGGAAACTTTCACCTTTGATCTCGTACTCCCTGCTGACTCGGAACACCTTGAGCAGGCGAAGGATGCCGAACACGATGATGGAGACGCCGCCGCTCCACGCCGTGATGGCCAGAACGCCGACGAGCTGCACGGCCAGGAAGAGTCCGCTCTGCTGGTCGAAGGTCATCACGATGCCCCGGCTGCGGTGCAGGAAGGCTACCGCGATGACGCCCCAGAGACCTCCGCCGTAGTGCACGGCCACCGCGTCAAGCGGGTCGTCGATCTTGAGCGCCAGCAGCAGCATGGACCAGCAGGTGTAGGAGATGGCGGCGAAGAAGCCGATGATGCAGGCGCCCCACGGATACACGACGTCGCAGCCGGCGCAGATGGCCACCATGCCGGCCAGGCCGCCGTTGATTGTCTGCAGCAGCGACCAGTGCGGTCCGCGGATGCGCCCGAGCAGCAGGGTGACAAAGGCAGCGACGCTGCCGCTGAGGATCGTGTTGACCATCGCGATGGCCACGACAGAGCCGTCGCTTGAATTCGAGATCGATAGCTGGCTGCCGCCGTTGAAGGCGAAGAAGCCGAAGAACAGGATGAAGCCGCCGAGAGAGGCGAGCGGCACCGAGTGGCCGCGGATGTCGAGCGGCTTCTTGGTTTCGTCGTCGAAGCGTCCGATTCGCGGGCCGAGGATGGCCGCCGCCACGAAAGCTGCGCAGCCTCCGGTGACGTGGACGACTCCGGAGCCGGCGAAATCCTGGAGATTGGAGACATTTCATCAGGACTTTGAATTTGAATTTGAGTGAAAAGTCGTTTTTGTAGGAAAATACATAATTTTGAGTTGCTTTAAGTTGTTTTGACTACTCAGATCATACATTCTAGAAAGAAAGTTTGAGTCCAAGATATTTTTAGGGGCAGGGAACTATGCAATCCACTCACGTGATAGGTAGAAACCAGGCTGCCGTTCTGAGCCTTGATGCCGATCGAGAGCCAGCCAATGTCGCCGTCCCAGGCCCAGTGCGACACGATCGGGTAGACGATGCCTGCGGTGCCGGGGTGTTGTTGGCGGTGTGACTTTGCAAATAAATTCTCGCAATTGGTCTCATTTTTATTTTTGTGGCTCGTATTTTATGAAATCACTGAACAGGGCGGGGCGTATAGTCATAGCTTGAGTCAGATTTTGGAGCAGTACGAATTAAAAGTGCAAAGAGCACAACCAGAGCCGGTAAATGCAAGTCGATCCATACAGAGCTGCGTTAGTGCCACGTTACACATGTAAAAGGCTCTCGGCAACTGCTTATTCAGTGCCTCGGGAAGTTACGCTTGGTCTGGCAGCATCCGTTTCCTCTCCATGCCTTGTGATCGCTATAAACCTGGCCATCTGCCCTACTGTCTGTGCATAATTAATGCTGAAAACCGCGCCAACGACTTTAGGCGTCGCCTCCCTATGCGTCTCGTTGCACCTCACTTCCGCCCGCTCCCACATGAAATACGCGATCGTGACTCGCGTGATGAAAACAAGCGACACTGCACTGCTCAAAAAGAAGTCGGCTCAGTAGTTATATTTGCATTAATATCTATCTACGATATACTTTTAAGCATAATTAATATTGTTAGCGAGTCTTTGTTTATGCAGGTATGCCGAGAAAAAGATAGAAGGCATCCTTACTTCTATTTCATTGCGACAGCACAGCACTCCTTCATGCTTTGATAGGAGCGGTGTGAGAACAGCGAGAGATAAAGAGAAAAGAATGCAGATGAAGCTTCAAAATGTTGCGGGGCATAAAATCCGTTTGCCTCAGAGTGCGTTTCAGGCAGAGGTCAGAAGAGTATTGCAGCAAAAACTCAAAACTTGATTGCTAGTCTAGCAGGCCGTGCAAAATGCATTGTGAAGCGGATTGAAAAGGCTCGAGTATGGAGTATGGACCTTGCTAGTTGGCCTTCCATCTCTGCCTCATCTCTCTGAGCGGCAACTTCTCTACTCTGGCGGTTCGGTCCTTCTTTTATTGTTCACTTTTAGCCAAGGCTCAGAGCTTGCAATATGCAGCCTTTCCTGGGAAGGGGGGACGCTGCAGTCGTATTTGTTATTGCAGCGCTGGAAACTGGCGAACACGAGACCAAACCAAAAGATGGGCTGGGCAGGGGCGAAGGCTTTGTCACAATTGTGTGCCTTTTAGAAAATTCTGTTTACTAAAGACTAAAGAATGCAACTCCGGGGCTGCTCTACATACGATGTCTGTCTGCCCGCCTGCTTAAATATATCTGCGATGCTGGGCGGGCAGGGGGCGGTGCAATGGGTGGCGCGACCCCCTGTGCAAGTACAGCTGATACTACAAATCCAAAGAAACGTTAAACAAAGAAGAAAAGAATTATTTTACTCCGTTGCTACTAGTCTTAACAGTCGTTTCAATCTTTGCGGGCCTTCGGTATCTGTGTCGTTTTCTTCAACAGTGACAGGGTGAAACAAGTCGCCAAGGATGTAAATTTTATCTACTATGTTTAGGGAAAGCTTGGGACTTCTTGTATTACTCGCTGCTGTTGAATTGTTGATTGCTAATGCAGACATTTATATTTGTGCAATATAAATATAAATTTCTACTCGTAAATAGACAAACGGAAAAGAAGGCTGCTCACCCGTAATGATGAAGGAGTAGGTGATGTAAGCCAGGAACTCGCACCTCTCTGCCACAGCACCGGAAACGATCGTAGCGGCAGTGGCGGCAAAGACGAACTGGAAGAACCAGTGGGAGAACTTCGATTCGGGCAGGTAGGACATGGCAAAGTAGCCGCTGCCGCAGAACGGGTTTCCGTTCGGAGCTCCGAACGCCAGGCCGTAACCGATTACGTAATAGGCGATGCCGCCGATGAACGAGTCCAGGATGTTTTTGATCAGGATGTTTGTAGTATTTTTCGAACGAACGGCGCCCGCCTCCAGAAAGGCGAAGCCGCACTGCATGAAGTACACGACAATGGCCATGGTGCACAAGAAGAAGGAGTCCAGGGATTCGTTGGTTCCCCGGATCTGCGTCTTCAGCTCCTGTAGAGTTCCGTTGAGTAATTCGGCAGACGAAGCCATGGTGCGTCTTGCTGGTAAACAGCAAAATGAGAGTCTCGATCAGCCCAGTTCAGGTTGCAACTCGCCCTTCTACTGTGCTTTTCAGACTATTGAATTGTCGAAGCAAGTACGTTTTTTTAAATAGACAAACGCTGCAGCCATTGGTCAAGAAGCCCATGCGGCTCATACGAGAGAGGAGGGTGAAGTGAGGGGGTAGGCTGTTCAGTGCATGCAGACGCAAGCACGAGGTCTGGTCGAAATAAAGCCGCGTGCAGTGAGTTGACTGCGCACACAAAACCCCCATCTCCCACCTCCGATTAATTATTAACGATCTGAGAAACCCTGTAATTATCAAGCCGCCGACTCACCAATTAAGGAGAAAGTTTAACAAATAAAATAGCTCGTAGTTATGAATTTTGTTACGTAGACCGACAGCTCCAACTCTCAGCCCGATGGATGGAGGGTCTCGACTATAGCTAAGGGTGGAGCTCAATTTAGTACTTGTGCCTTGTGGCTTGTAGCTTGAGTAGCAAATCGCTTCTTACCTACTCGCTTCAGAATAGTTATACAGCTGATTCTCGATTTCACCTTGCATAACTACCTCCCGTGAGGCTTGTACTCGTTTGATGACTGATTTGTCCAGCGGATACTAACACCACCCTAGGAGCATTGACAGAGCGATTGCAACTTCAGCTCACTACGCTGACGCAATGACACTGTTTTCCAGCCTAACTCAGGCGCACTGCGTCTGGGTTGGCGGTTCTCAATGTTGCTGAGTGTACTGTAGCAGCTCGATTGATTTCTCGATGCAATTTGTGTTTGTGCAAGTACCTAAGTTAGACGCAATATTCAAAGTAGCTTTAACAAAACAAAAGAAAACTGATCATTCACTTGATGCTGAAAAGTTTCATTTAGTTATGGGAAATTTATCATTTTGTGTAACTGGTGATAGAGTTATTTTTCATTCCCTTTGCATCAAGATCAGATGCAATTAAAACAAGCTCATCAACATCTAATAGATGCATGTACACTCACGGACACACACACTCTGTGGGTGTACATAAAAGACCATCATTACTATACCTAGATGTATTTTCAGCTACTAACATGTAGCTCGTAAGCTGGTCGTTAAATTGACTTAAGCCACAAGTGACATGCGTTGTAGGGTCTTCGCGAGCAATATTTTCTCTCATAATTACAGACGTGAAGAGTAGGCTAGTGTAATTAGTTAATTGAGGTAAAAAATCTGACGGGCAAACGTCTGGTGTGTAAATATCCAGCGGGAAATCGAGTATACTTCGGGGGGCAACGTCCGGTGAGCAAACTTTCGGTGAACAAACTTCTGGTGAGCAAACTTCCAATGAGCAAACTTCTGGTGGGCAAACGTTTGGTGGGGCAAACTTCCGGTGGGCAAACATTCGGTAATGTCCGTTGGGTAAACGTTCGGTGAGCAAACTTTCGGTGAGCAAACTTCCGGTGGGCAAACGTTCGGTGGGGCAAACTTCCGGTGGGCAAACGTTCGGTGGGGCAAACGTCCGGTGAACGAACGTCCGGTGGGCAAATATCCTGCGGGCAAATGTCTCACGAGCGAAGGAAAACGGGTGAACGGTCGTAGTATCCCGCTTTGCTATTCAAAAATTATCGAGAACTATGTGCAGATAGTAAGATTTTTCTGCTCATCTTGAAAAAGCCACTATATTTTTCAGAAACGAATTGACCAGCTGGGTCGGTTCTCTTAGGCCCCATTTTTGGAAGCAGAGTCCCTTTATTATCTGCAGTTTTCTCTGGACCCTGCAGGCATTCTCGCGGTGATGCAGCTTTGATGTAAAATGTGTAAGATGCAGGTGTTAAAATAAAGTTTGTTTGAGACTAGTTCGTGTATAACGCAAGCAGCATTGTGGAACTCGCAGTAAATAGTAAGTAATTTATTGATTGCCGATAGTGTAAATTAGTTATTGACATGACATGACTGATTTCTTTTTAGTGTCCACGCACTTTTATCTTCTGAAGCTACAGGCGGAGTAGGTGCATAAAATCCTAATAAAATAGAAGACCTGTTACTATTTTTCACTATCACTGAGTTAATGGTTCACTCATCGTCGAGCTTTCGAAATCACATAGCAGTAGCATCTTCCACAGCGTCGTTTTGAGTTCCTTTGAGCTGATGGTGGCGAGTCATGTTATGGAAACGGTCGTAGTTGATGAGCACCTCGGGCAGCATCTCTGTGGCTCCGATCTCCGGCACAACATTGTCTAAAACGATGGCAATAGGATCAGTTGTTTGCTAAACCCTGATTTGTACCATCAGTTACAGTTAGTTTAGTTATGCCTAGTTATGCCGTTTCAATGCGTTAGATCAGCATTGAAAATTTTCAAATGTCACCAATGCGAGCTACGGATTAAAAGACAAATATAGCATTTTGCAGCCCATTTGGGCTTACGCGCATTTAATTTAATCCAAGATACGTTTGCCAATGTAACGGAGCTTTTGTCTATGGTAGCAAGGCTGGCGCAGCGGCATTTAATTTGGTCCAAAAAGCATCCATTTGGTCCAAACACTCGTGAGCCATTGGACAAACTCTTGCCTTCTCTCAACCGTCTGCAGGTTGTTCGCACCGCTGGAATGTCAGCGTCTCTACCAGCAATTTTCAGTTACTTTTCCAGAGCTCTGCTGATAGTCGAAATCTGATAACCAACTGGAGCTGTTCCCTCAACTTCTGCTGCATTTTCTGAAACGTCAACAAAGGGTTCGTCTCCACTGCATCGAGTAGCAGTTGGACCTGAGGCTCTCGAGCAACTTTCCTTGGCGATTGCCACCCTTTCGCAGGCAATCTCTGCCGGCAGAGTTTCAAGGCGCTGCTGGATGCTGTAAACCACCTTTTCTTTTACATTCAGCAACCTTGCAATGTCCTTTGGGTGTTTACCTCCGTCGAGTGCTTCGATCACAAGCCAATGACATTCGTTCCACAGCCTAGCATATGGTCCACAATTCTGGGACTGAGCTGCAAATGAACTAAATGGACCAAATTGATGCTTGTTGGACCAAATTAAATGCCGCTGTGCCAGCCTTGCTACCATAGACAAAAGCTCCATTACTTTGACAAACATATCTTGGGTTAAATTCAATGCGCGTAAGCCCAAATGGGCTGCAAAAAGCTATATTAAAAACTACGAGCTATGTTTAAAGCCGATTTACATTAGATGCAGGTATGGCACCTGGAGCCGAAAGCTCACTCACCTTCTTTCCAACCATGGCCGTACGAGGTCAGAGGATAGGCCATTTCTCCATGCTTTGGAAAGTCAAGACCTGTAGAGGTTAATAAAATTGAAAATAATAGGAACTGTCTGCCAAAACACCAGCAAAACAAGCAAACTTAGTCATTCACATCCCACAAAGCTGGCAATCGAAAAACTCCAAAAATCGTCTTTATAACCAAATTGGAATACAGATCAACCATATTCAACGAACTCCGTCCTTTGACTTAGTCTTGGTCGGAATCACACTGATTAAAACCAAAAAGTTTCATAATCAATATTAAGCTTCTCACCTTTGATCTCGTACTCCCTGCTGACTCGGAACACCTTGAGCAGGCGAAGGATGCCGAACACGATGATGGAGACGCCGCCGCTCCACGCCGTGATGGCCAGAACGCCGACGAGCTGCACGGCCAGGAAGAGTCCGCTCTGCTGGTCGAAGGTCATCACGATGCCCCGGCTGCGGTGCAGGAAGGCTACCGCGATGACGCCCCAGAGACCTCCGCCGTAGTGCACGGCCACCGCGTCAAGCGGGTCGTCGATATCTTGAGCGCCAGCAGCAGCATGGACCAGCAGGTGTAGGAGATGGCGGCGAAGAAGCCGATGATGCAGGCGCCCCACGGATACACGACGTCGCAGCCGGCGCAGATGGCCACCATGCCGGCCAGGCCGCCGTTGATTGTCTGCAGCAGCGACCAGTGCGGTCCGCGGATGCGCCCGAGCAGCAGGGTGACAAAGGCAGCGACGCTGCCGCTGAGGATCGTGTTGACCATCGCGATGGCCACGACAGAGCCGTCGCTTGAATTCGAGATCGATAGCTGGCTGCCGCCGTTGAAGGCGAAGAAGCCGAAGAACAGGATGAAGCCGCCGAGAGAGGCGAGCGGCACCGAGTGGCCGCGGATATCGAGCGGCTTCTTGGTTTCGTCGTCGAAGCGTCCGATTCGCGGGCCGAGGATGGCCGCCGCCACGAAAGCTGCGCAGCCTCCGGTGACGTGGACGACTCCGGAGCCGGCGAAATCCTGTGAGCATTCGGAGATGATGGAGTGATTCTATCAGATATTTGTTTCTCTGATTGTCAGTCAGGATCTAATCTCAGAAATTTGATTTTGTCCCAAACTGTAGGCCAACGGCAGAATTAAGCCAGATCACTCACGTGAAAAGTGGAGGCCAGAGCGCCGTTGTGGGCGGTGATGCTGACCGACAGCCAGCCAACGCCTGTGTCCCAGACCCAGTGCGACACAATGGGGTAGAGAAAGCCTGCAGTTTGATGCGTCAAGTGAAAGTTAGTTTCCTTAATTAACTTTGTCGTGGGCTACTCACTCGTTTGTGAAAAATCTCTCTGTTACTCACCTGTGATAACAAAGGAGTAGGCTATGTAGGCCTTGAAGTCACACCTCTCTGCTACGGCCCCAGAAACAATTGTTGAAGCAGTGGCGGCAAAGACGAACTGGAAGAACCAGTGGGAGAACTTCGATTCGGGCAGGTAGGACATGGCAAAGTAGCCGCTGCCGCAGAACGGGTTTCCGTTCGGAGCTCCGAACGCCAGGCCGTAGCCGATTACGTAATAGGCGATGCCGCCGATGAACGAGTCCAGGATGTTCTTGATCAGGATGTTTGTAGTATTTTTCGAACGAACGGCGCCCGCCTCCAGAAAGGCGAAGCCGCACTGCATGAAGTACACGACAATGGCCATGGTGCACAAGAAGAAGGAGTCCAGGGATTCGTTGGTTCCCCGGATCTGCGTCTTCAGCTCCTGTAGAGTTCCGTTGAGTAATTCGGCAGACGAAGCCATGGTGCGTCTTGCTGGTAAACAGCAAAATGAGTCTCGATCAGCCCAGTTCAGGTTGTTGCTAAGCAAATCCGCTCAATTTTTCATCTCCATGCAGTGCAGGTCTCTTTAAACGCTGCCTGAATTAGACAGAAACGGTGTGCTGCAGCCTTTGGTCAAGGTGCAGCCGCGGATCATTAAGACATGGTTGAAGGAGCAGCGTGCATGAAGTAGTTGACTGGTAGAAGAAGCACGTTGGGGGTGGAAACGTCATGCAACCCCTAACCGACGAGGCCACATGCAACTAAATAGAAGAGCTGAACTGCAACTGCCCTTCCCCCAGATATGCATGAATGTGAAGGAGAACGTGAGCCCCTAATTTGTTGGTAAGATCCTAGAAGAGCTCCACATGTATGCTCAGCAACATTGAAAAGTCGCCATCACAAAAGATTCCGTCTGTGATCGCCACTTTTGAGAGCGCAGGTAAAATCTCTATCGAAATGGTTGGCCCGGTGATGATAGACGCTGGTCGAAAGACACTGCTCACTGGGGCAGAGGGTCTTTCTTGCCCACTCAAGGTTGGCATAAGTTTACACGTACTCGCTTACATCAGACTTAATCAGTTCACTTCGAAAGAGCTGCAGAACTGAGTGAAACTGGAACGCAGTCCATACAAGTTGTGCTGGAGCATTGGAGTTGCTAAGATTTTTGGGCCTGCACACGAGCGACAGGCAGGCAGTACCAGCCGTATTCTGTAAGAGCATGCGTTACGCAACAGTTTCGAGAAAATCGCTCAAGATGGTCGCCTCAGCTACTGTTGCACGTATATCAATTTACACTCCATCCAGGGACCTGTCACTCCCTTGGCTGACTGGAAGGTCAGAAGAAAGTCATTTGGAGTTGCGCCTCGCTCATGCTGTTTACCGGCCAGTGCCGCCAGTCCCTAGAGAGAGAAATTCTCACGAAGGAATGTGTCCATAATTAAAGGCCAAATGTAATTAGAGCATTCCATAGCATAAATATGAATGCAATTAAATGCGATAAATGCTGGATTTCCCTTGTCAATTCAGCCTTATGTTGGAACTTTTATAGTTGCTCTCCGTGATAAATTTGAGCTGGAACTCTCGAATAATGACTCAAGAAGATGGAGAGGAGCTGGGTGTCCCATTTGTCCCACTCCAAAGCAGGCAATTGGCAAAAAAATACGAAATGGCAAAAATGTACTAAAAAAGGTCAACACCCGTACACGTACAAACGCGCATTACATACGGAAGAGCGTTGCATTGCAGTGTATATAATAAACAGCAGTTTGACAAAAACACAGCGCGGCAGCCTTGAGCTCAGGCACGTGACACGCAGCAAGCAGCTCAGCTCTCAACTATTCTCATAGCTATGCTGCCACATGCATTATGCTTGCTCTCTCTCTGCCAACAATAGCAGAAATAAAATAAGAAAGCAGCCGGTCCCGCTGTTATTGATCGATGGCAGAGTGAGTTTCCATTGCCGGGGTTTCCCACAGCAGCTCTCAAAGCAGGCAGAGAGGATAAATGAATTGACACAATGGCCGAATTCAGTTCTCTCGGCAGGAAATGGTCATAGCTACGAGTACCTGAGATAGCAGTCAACTTGAGTCTCCCAGCGCCCTCTGCTTGCCACATAGGCGTAGGAACGTTTCAAAAAGTGGGGGATATAGGGGGAGGGGGCGTACAGGGTGTACGCATTTATATGGAAAATGCACATTATCATGTACCGATTATTTTTAGAATCGGTGTTGTCAGCACTCATTTTAGCGCCGCAGGCACTCATTTTAGCGCCGCAGGCACTCATTTTAGCGCCGCAGGAACCCATTTTAGCGTCGCAGACACCCATTTTAGCGCCGCAGGCACTCATTTGTAGCGCCACAGGCACCCATTTTAGCGCCGCAGCCACTCATTTTAGCGCCGCAGGCACTCATTTTAGCGCCGCAGCCACTCATTTTAGCGCCGCAGGCACTCATTTTAGCGCCGCAGGCACCCATTTTAGCGCCGCAGGCACCCATTTTAGCGCCGCAGGCACTCATTTTAGCGCCGCAGGCACCCATTTTAGCGCCGCAGGCACTCATTTGTAGCGCCGCAGGCACTCATTTTAGCGCCGCAGGCACTCATTTTAGCGCCGCAGGCACCCATTTTAGCGCCGCAGGCACTCATTTTAGCGCCGCAGGCACTCATTTTAGCGCACCCATTTTAGCGCCGCAGGCACCCATTTTGGCGCCGCAGGCTACATTTTAGCGCCGCAGGCACCCATTTTAGCGCACCCATTTTAGCGCCGCAGGCACCCATTTTGGCGCCGCAGGCTACATTTTAGCGCCGCAGGCACCCATTTTAGCGCCGCAGGCACTCATTTGTAGCGCCGCAGGCACTCATTTTAGCGCCGCAGGCACTCATTTTAGCGCCGCAGGCACTCATTTTAGCGCCGCAGGCACTCATTTTAGCGCCGCAGGAACCCATTTTAGCGTCGCAGACACCCATTTTAGCGCCGCAGGCACTCATTTGTAGCGCCACAGGCACCCATTTTAGCGCCGCAGCCACTCATTTTAGCGCCGCAGGCACTCATTTTAGCGCCGCAGGAACCCATTTTAGCGTCGCAGACACCCATTTTAGCGCCGCAGGCACTCATTTGTAGCGCCACAGGCACCCATTTTAGCGCCGCAGCCACTCATTTTAGCGCCGCAGGCACTCATTTTAGCGCCGCAGCCACTCATTTTAGCGCCGCAGGCACTCATTTTAGCGCCGCAGGCACCCATTTTAGCGCCGCAGGCACCCATTTTAGCGCCGCAGGCACTCATTTTAGCGCCGCAGGCACCCATTTTAGCGCCGCAGGCACTCATTTGTAGCGCCGCAGGCACTCATTTTAGCGCCGCAGGCACTCATTTTAGCGCCGCAGGCACCCATTTTAGCGCCGCAGGCACTCATTTTAGCGCCGCAGGCACTCATTTTAGCGCCGCAGGCACCCATTTTAGCGCCGCAGCCACTCATTTTAGCGCCGCAGGCACCCATTTTAGCGCCGCAGGCACCCATTTTAGCGCCGCAGGCACTCATTTGTAGCGCCGCAGGCACTCATTTTAGCGCCGCAGGCACTCATTTTAGCGCCGCAGGCACCCATTTTAGCGCCGCAGGCACTCATTTGTAGCGCCGCAGGCACCCATTTTAGCGCCGCAGGCACCCATTTTAGCGCCGCAGGCACCCATTTTAGCGCCGCAGGCACTCATTTTAGCGCCGCAGGCACTCATTTTAGCGTCGCAGGCACTCATTTTAGCGTCGCAGGCACTCATTTTAGCGCCGCAGGCACTCATTTTAGCGCCGCAGGCACTCATTTTAGCGTCGCAGGCACTCATTTTAGCGTCGCAGGCACCCATTTTAGCGCCACAGACGTTACGTTTTGTCACCCTGCAGCAAAATGCATTGACGCAGAGCAGCAAAAATAAAAAATAAGAGTAAAAAATAAGGAAAAAGTCTACATTTTGTATTTAAAAAGTGGGGGGCGGGGGCCATGGCCCCACTGTCCCCCCCCGTTCAAGCCAAACATTTAACCTCTTGGTGGAAACCATCTTCAAGCCGTCAATCTTGCTTGATGAAGCCTGAAACTGCATGGCCCCATGGTGAGGAATAAATTCGGCAACAGAAATGAGAAAGTGGCTGTCCAGACTAGCAGCGGGTTAAATGTTATGCAGCATTCGATAAGCGCCAGTGCCAATCAGAAGAACTGGCCGCCGAAAATAAACACAAAAATTTATTTCAAATCTGCACAGGAAATCATTAAAATTAACAATTAAAGCAAAGGCGTTGCTGCTCTACTACAAGTAGCAGTACGAGTAAATTAGTGCCAAATTATCAAATTAATTTTCAGCATCGAATTGAAATGGCAAATACTGGCTTCACCTATATAGCTAGCACACTGTAGACTCAGTAGAGAATAATTTATGTCAATTACTGAGTCAATTACTGATTTAGACTCTAGATGGTTTTAACTGGATAGTCTCGGGGGTCTAACGATTCCAATTAGATGAACTGGTGTCTCAATTCACATCAATTCACAAATAGGTTTATTAAGGTCTCAATTAGGTCAATGATGACAAAGGTCTCAGGTCAATTAAGGTCACTATTAGGTCAATGATGACAAAGGTCTCAGGTCAATTAAGGTCACCATTAGGTCAATGATGACAAAGGTCTCAGGTCAATCAAGGTCACCATGAGGTCAAATGACAAGGTCACCATTAGGTCAATGATGACAAAGGTCTCAGGTCAATCAAGGTCACCATGAGGTCAAATGACAAGGTCACCATTAGGTCAATGATGACAAAGGTCTCAGGTCAATCAAGGTCACCATGAGGTCAAATGAAAAGGTCACCATTAGGTCAATGATGACAAAGGTCTCAGGTCAATCAAGGTCACCATGAGGTCAAATGACAAGGTCACCATTAGGTCAATGATGACAAAGGTCTCAGGTCAATCAAGGTCTCCATGAGGTCAAATGAAAAGGTCACCATTAGGTCAATGATGACAAAGGTCTCAAGTCAATCAAGGTCACCATTAGGTCAATGATGACAAAGGTCTCAGGTCAATCAAGGTCACCATTAGGTCAATGATGACAAAGGTCTCAGGTCAATCAAGGTCACCATTAGGTCAATGATGACAAAGGTCTCAGGTCAATCAATTACCATTAGGTCAATGATGACAAAGGTCTCAGGTCAATCAAGGTCACCATTAGGTCAATGATGACAAAGGTCACAGGTCAATCAAGGTCGCGCCGCTGAAGTCATCGAAGGTCACAGCTTGGCCTCCCGGCCGCGCACGTGGCGAGCCCGCAGCCGCCAGACGTCCTCGTAGGACAGCTTGGCGTCGGGGCCAAGACGCTGGCGGACGATTTCGTCAACCTCATCGGCGATCTTCTGCTGATGGGTGCCAGTGACGTCGATGTATTCCACGTGCGCGGAGGCGTAGTGGCAGGAGATGGCCTTCCGGTAGCCCTCAGTCCGGTTCGCGCCGCTGCCGTGGATCAGCAGGGGGTGGAACAGCACTGTGTCGCCGGCGGACATCTCCAGGTAGGTCAGGGGCAGGGAGCCCGGGTCCAGGTCCACGATGCCGTGGAAGGCTTTGTTCACCTTGCCCTGTGGATTAGGGATTATCGATGAGAACTAGCCTGACTAGAGTTTGGATTTGGGGAGGTGAATTAAGATTTGGATTAGTGGTGTCTGTAAATTTGGATTTGGATCAGCGGTGGTTATAAATTTTGATTTGGATTAGCCGTGTTTATAAGACCGGGATTTGGATTAGCCGTGTTTATAAGACTGGGATCTGGATTAGCGGTGTTTTTTAAGAATGGAATTTGGATTAGGAGAACGAGTGTTTAAATGAGAACTTGGAGCATGAAAATTTAGATTGGAGAACAAAATAATCCCAGAAAAGCTTTGCAGAATCCCCAAACCTCACCCCCCAATTGGGATAATCGTGCGGCAGCAGCCGGCCGTCCAGGTGCGACCCCGGCACCGCCACCAGGCAGCCGTTGGCCCTGGTAACCGGCTCCAAGGCGGTCCAGGCGCAAACCACCCTATCCGCCGGGCGGAACGGGAAATAGTACAGGTCCTGGTGCAGCGGGTGCCTGCTGCTCAGGGTGCCGCGGTCGGGCGGCTTGCTGATCAGCATTGTGTGCATCGCCGCGACGTCCGGCCCGATGATGTCCACGACGTAGTCCAGCACCTGGCGGGAGCGGATATGGATTCTTCAGGGTGCGGACTTGGATTCTTCAGGGAGCGGATATGGATTCTTCAGGGAGCGGATATGGATTATTCAGGATGCGGACATGGATTCTTCAGGGAGCGGATATGGATTCTTCAGGGAGCGGATATGGATTATTCAGGATGCGGACATATGGATTCTTCAGGGTGCGGATATGGATTCTTCAGGGAGCGGATATGGATTCTTCAGGGAGCGGATATGGATTCTTCAGGGAGCGGATATGGATTCTTCAGGGTGCGGACATATGGATTCTTCAGGGAGTGGACATATGGATTCTTCAGGGAGCGGATATGGATTCTTCAGGGGCGGACATATGGATTCTTCAGGGAGTGGACATATGGATTCTTCAGGGAGTGGACATATGGATTCTTCAGGGAGTGGACGTATGGATTCTTCAGGGAGTGGACATATGGATTCTTCAGGGAGCAGATATAGATTCTTCAGGGAGCAGATATGGATTCTTCAGGGAGCAGATATGGATTCTTCAGGGAGCAGATATGGATTCTTCAGGGAGCGGATATGGATTCTTCAGGGAGCAGATATGAATTCTTCAGGGAGCAGATATGGATTCTTCAGGGAGCAGATATGAATTCTTCAGGGAGCAGATATGGATTCTTCAGGGAGCAGATATGGATTCTTCAGGGAGCGGATTTGAGTTCCCCAGGGGACAGCTAACAATCGCACCTGCGGCAGCTGGCAGTAGGCGAACAGCCGATCGTCATTCTGGAAGTCCTGCAGCTTGTACACCGCCCGCTCACCGCCGCCGCTGTCGTCCAAGGCGCTGACGTCGCGCATCACCGTCAGGCCTGGCGGGCGCTGGGCACCGGCGCAGATTTCCTGGAAACGGGCGCTGCCGACCGGCGGAAAAAATGAATTGTGAAGATTTCATTAAAGCAGCACAGATAAGAAATAACATGTAGCGTCACAGTCCATAGTATCTGGGGCGCCAAGATGAGCATCGGGTGTGCCAAGATGAGTATCTGGGGCGCCAAGATGAGTATCGGGGGTGCCAAGATGAGTATCTGGGGCGCCAAGATGAGCATCGGGTGTGCCAAGATGAGTATCTGGGGCGCCAAGATGAGTATCGGAGGTGCCAAGATGAGTATCGGAGGTGCCAAGATGAGTATCTGGGGCGCCAAGATGAGTATCGGGGGTGCCAAGATGAGTATCTGGGGCGCCAAGATGAGTATCTGGGGCGCCAAGATGAGTATCGGGGGTGCCAAGATGAGTATCTGGGGCGCCAAGATGAGTATCGGGGGTGCCAAGATGAGTATCTGGGGCGCCAAGATGAGTATCGGGGGTGCCAAGATAAGTATCTGGGGCGCCAAGATGAGTATCTGGGGCGCCAAGATGAGTATCGGAGGTGCCAAGATGAGTATCGGAGGTGCCAAGATGAGTATCTGGGGCGCCAAGATGAGTATCGGGGGTGCCAAGATGAGTATCTGGGGCGCCAAGATGAGTATCTGGGGCGCCAAGATGAGTATCGGGGGTGCCAAGATGAGTATCGGGGGGGGCGCCAAGATGACTATCGGGGGGGGGGGGCGCCAAGATGAGCATTGGGGGGGGAAGATGAGCATCGGGGGGGGGAAGATGAGCATCGGGGGGGGGGGGAACCCAGTGTCCGCATTGTCGGAATAATGCCAGAATATTATGCCAGCATCATGCCAGACTGAATGTCGCGACGAGATCCAGGCATTATGTTAGCATGAAGTGCCAGTATAATGCTGCTTTTATGCCGACTATATGCGACTGATATGCCTGTTCAATTACGTAGTTAACCAATGTACTTCGTAGCATTGTGGCTGCATTGTTGGAATAATGCTGGCATATCATGCCAGACTGAATGTCGCGACAGGATCCAGGCATTATGTTAGCATGAAATGCCAGTGTAATGCTGCTTTTATGCCGACTATATGCGACTGATATGCCTGTTCAATTATATAGTAAACCAATGTACGTCGTAGCTTTCTGTGGCTTATAAATAATGCAATTGTTGTCCAATTATTACAATGAAGCACTTAACCCTTTTTGAACTCCACAAGGCTTTAATTAGGCTTTAGGAAATGGTACAAAAGAACTAAATACAAGTGTATTGTAAAAAAGACGGCGCAGAAAAGTATTTTTTTAACATCGAAAACAATGGTAGGAACATGTTTTTAGTTCTTTAATTCTTTTATAATTTAACTTAAATAGTAACTTAAATAGCATGGGAAAACAGAAACATAACAACATAAAAATATAAACAGAATATAGCAACAAAAACAACATACAAAAGTTATAAGCAGATACTTCTTTAAAAGATAGGGTCCCAAATACAGCAAAGAGTCTGAATTCTGTTGCCTTAAAATGAGAAAGCTTGGTATCAAATTGCCTTGGCCGTCACTGAAACTCATTTGGTATAAATTTCGCCAAAGAAATCGACTTTTCAGACAGCTCAGCCAAAGCAGTTGGGTATAATTTACAACGAAGACGAAAACCCTTTACAGTGGAGAAAAAACTTTAACAATTGGCGAACAACTCCCAAACAAACAGAATGTTAGTAATCAACAGGGAAACCAGACTGCAAGTTTGCATTGTCAATGAGTGGCGAAATCTGCAGTTGGTTATTCTCAAGACCAGATTTGTAGTCCGCATCTAGCTGTTCTTTTAATGCCTACAAAAGTTTTGTAAACCACCCTATCTTCAGCGAAACTTCTTCAACCTTGACAGTAATTGCATCCCAGCTTCGAAGCACGTGACTTTGAATTTGCATTGTTCAAATTGAATGCTCATCTGAAATAAGAAATAATGCATAAATTGGACTTTAGATAACATGTTTATTTGGCTTTTAATTCCCACTTACAAACTTTTCTTTTTTCAATTCCCATAGTCTTCTCTCCTTTCTACCACTTATATAGTTGTCTAATATATATCTATCATTCTTTTCCAATCCCTGTCTTTCCTTCTCTTAGAATCTTAGATAAACTGACTATTAAGGAAGAAAATACTTAATACTACTCAATACTTAATATTTAATATTATATACTATAGAATATCTTCCCAATTGGCATAGAATTATGTAGATAATGCTGCTCCTAGTCCTAGTCTTATCCACATAGTAAACTAATAAAATTGATTGATCTTTGTCAATATATACCATGAAAATAATGTCCCTCTTTAACAACATGCTATACTTGCAATATATAAAAATATTAAACTACACATTAACATAATACACTGCATATTAACTGCTTTTGCTATATTTAATATTGTATCAATATATCATATTTAGACATTTAATCATGAAAATATCATGAACATTACAATATAAAAAATAAAAAATTAGAATTTAAAAAGCCATAATAAAGTCTTAAACTATGATGGAAAAAATATATTTATCACATTTTTAATATTGCTAAAAAATTGATATTCAATTTAATTTTTTTGTTTATAGAATTTATAGATAAGTACTTTACTATAAGTAGACCTCTTAAAGGCTTAAGTGTCCCAGTAAATAAAATAGTTAAGAAACTAGAAAAAGCCTATTGTCTGATTTCAACATTTGTTTTATTGATTTAGATAAAACTTAAAATTAGTTTTATCCTTTTTTGACAACTGAAAATGTAATTGTTTGCTATTTGCAATATAAACTACAAGGAACAGTATTATATCATATCATATTTTAACAGCAATTTATACAACAAAGCAACTAAAGACTGGTGTATATAAAAAATGACAAGTACAATATTTCACATAGGCCTATGCCTATAGAGCCTAGGCTAGTACATTAACATATATAACTTCGTAATATCATATACAGCCTTAGAAAATTGTCAGACTGCACCCACTACTATTGCTAGAAACTAATATACAAATGCCTTGTTAGAAAAGGTATTTTTCTGCGCATACATATAAAAGCCAGTACAATTGATCGAGACAGAAGCCTAAGACTCGTAAAGCATCAATTAAAAATGTGCTATATTTTTGTTCAATATTGTTCAATACTTAGTATTATAACAAAAAATAAAAACATGTATAACTACTATAGCCAAAAGATAACATAGCTTAAAATAAACCATCTAAATATTACTTGTATGACTACTATTTGTAGTCCATTCAGTATATATAAGAAACATGTACAATTCAAATTATATGAAATCGACGAAATGAACAAGCATTTGCATGCTGTATATATGCGAAAATTATGAAGACAGTAAAATTTGTCAATGGGTATCTTTGAAGACTATTATCAATTTGGGACTATTCAGGAACCTGCATAAAATCTTTTCCTTCTAAATTTCTCAAAGTCATATTTTTAGCACTTAATGTCTTAATTGTGCCGTGGCATGCACAGGCCAAATTTATTCCAGTTTGATGCTGCGCCTAAAAAAGAAAGAATTGCTGGCGAAACTGAAAGCACTTTCAATAAATATCAAACAGATATCAATGCAACACAAATTTGGAATTTTTTTGCTTGTCAAAAATATGCTGACGCGTCAGCATAATTACGGCATAATGCTGACATCATGGACACTGGGAAGATGAGCATCGGGAGGCGCCAAGATAGCATCGGGGGGGCGCCAAGATGAGTATCGGGGGGGGGAGATGAGCATCGGGGGGGGAAGATGAGCATCGGGAGGCGCCAAGATAGCATCGGGAGGCGCCAAGATAGCATCGGGGGCGCCAAGATGAGTATCGGGGGCGCTAAGATGAGTATCGGGGGGGGGGGCGCCAAGATGAGCATCGGGGAGGGAAGATGAGCATCGGGGGGGGGGGGGAAGATGAGCATCGGAAGGCGCCAAGATAGCATCGGGGGAGGGGGAAAATGAGCATCGGGGGGGAGATGAGCATCGGGGGGGGGAGATGAGCATCGGGGGGGGGGGGGAAGATGAGCATCGGGAGGCGCCAAAATAGCATCGGGGGGGCGCCAAGATGAGTATCGGGGGCGCTAAGATGAGTATCGGGGGTGCCAAGATAGCATCGGGGGGGCGCCAAGATGAGTATCGGGGGCGCTAAGATGAGTATCGGGGGCGCTAAGATGAGTATCGGGGGTGCCAAGATAGCATCGGGGGGGGGAAGATGAGCATCGGGGGGGGGGAGATGAGCATCGGGGGGGGCGCCAAGATGAGTATCGAGGGCGCCAAGATAGCATCGGGGGGGGGGCACCAAGATGAGCATCGGGGGGGGGGGGCGCCAAGATGAGTATCGGGGGGGGGGCTAAGATGAGTATGGGGGGCGCCAAAATGAGCATAAGGGACACCAAACATGTAGTGAAGGTAGTCAAGAAAGTTGCTAGGTAAAGAAAAGATTTAACGCAGACGCCAAAATACAAGCTGGTTGTCTGAGCCTTTAAAGAGCTTGCATATTTTTAAAAGTGCAGACAAAACCCAGGGGTTATTAAAATCGGCAGTTAGATCTGCAGCAAGGGCAGATTGATAAGGAGGATATCAGCTGACTTGGAAGCCAAGGCAAAGAAGGCAAAGTCAGGTTGCACGCACATGTAATCTCGCACGCAGTGCTCGGGCACCAGGCCTTTCACCACAATAAAGCCGTTCTTTTCGTAGAACAGCCGGTCGGATGGGCTCAGCTGCCCGCCGCCGACAGAGTATCTGAGTGGCGTCTCTGCCATGCCTGCTGGCATGAATTCATTGCGATGGAGCCGCTCTCTGATTTATGAACTTAACACATCTCAGGGATAGGTTACTGGGAGAAAAGGGCGAAGGGAGAAAGGAGAGCCAGGGAGAGAACGATGGACAGAGAGGAGTAGGGGAGAGAGAGAGAGGGGAACGAGAGGAGATGGACAAACGCTGAGAGGAAGATGGGGAGAGGGAGTTGGGGAGAGGGAGATGGGGGAGAGGGAGATGAGGCAGAGGGAGATGGGGAGAGGGAGATGAGGGAGAGGGAGAGGGGAAGAGGGAGATGAGGGAGAGGGAGAGGGGAAGAGGGAGATGGGGAGAGGGAGATGGGGGAGAGGGAGATGAGGCAGAGGGAGAGGGGAAGAGGGAGATGGGGAGAGGGAGAGGGGAAGAGGGAGATGAGGGAGAGGGAGAGGGGAAGAGGGAGATGGGGAGAGGGAGATGGGGGAGAGGGAGATGAGGCAGAGGGAGAGGGGAAGAGGGAGATGGGGAGAGGGAGAGGGGAAGAGGGAGATGGGGAGAGGGAGATGGGGGAGAGGGAGATGAGGCAGAGGGAGAGGGGAAGAGGGAGATGGGGAGAGGGAGAGGGGAAGAGGGAGATGGGGAGAGGGAGATGGGGGAGAGGGAGATGGGGTAGAGGGAGATGGGGGAGAGGGAGATGGGGGAGAGGGAGATGAGGCAGAGGGAGATGGGGAGAGGGAGATGAGGGAGAGGGAGAGGGGAAGAGGGAGATGGGGAGAGGGAGATGGGGGAGAGGGAGATGGGGAGAGGGAGATGGGGGAGAGGGAGATTGAGGAGAGCGATTAGGGAGATAGGGATAATAGAGGGAGATGAGGGACCGGGAGATGGGGGAGAGGGACATAGGGAGAGGGAAAGTCTGATAGGAAAGATAAGGAGAGGAAGTGCAGGATGAAAAGTATATTTCAGCCCAATTTTACTCAATAAAATATAAATGCTGCCAGACAAGGTAAAAAATGCACAGAGCCTCGCAAATAATTGCCAGAGCCTGGGCTTGGCTGCAATTTTTATTTATTAATAAAATTTTGCTAAAATTGCACCAGCAGAGCAAACTTTGCCAGAAATGTCATAACAACCTTTAACAATATCATAATTGCAATTTATTTTCATACCGGAAAAGGACTCTACGAAAAGTGAGATTTTAGGCTTAGGTTGGAGGACTTTACAATTCAGGAACTCCATGGATATCGAGGGAAATTCCATGGATAATAAGGGAAATTCCTTGGATATTGAGGGGAATTCCATGGATATTGAGGGGAATTCCATGGGTAATGAGGGAAATTCCATGGATATTGAGGGGAATTCCATGGATAATGAGATAATGGATAACGAGGGGTATTCCATGAATGAGTAGAATTCCATGAATGTTGAGGGGAATTCCATGGATATTGAGGGAAATTCTATGGATAATGAGGGAAATTCCATGGTTAATGAGGGAATTCCAAGGATATTCAAGGGAATTTCGTGGATTTCGTGGATGAGGGACATTCCATGGATAATGAAGTGAATTGCACTGATAATAAGGGGAATTCCATCAATAATGAGGGGAATTGCACGGATAATGAGAATGCGATGGAATCAGAACCGGTCACCGCCGCCGCCGCAGCTCAAGAATCACTCGGGCCAGAGCCGCCGACTCCGTGCGCATGGCAGTCGAGTGGCTGAACTGGCCGCGACGGTCGAGGAAGTCGCAAAACAAAGACTCGGAGCCGCCGACGCCGAAGTAGCTGACCTTGGCGGCAACCAGAGCGACACCGTCCGGGGCCAGCAGATGGCTTAGCGCGTCGTGGAGCTGCTGGTAATAGTCGGGATTGTAAATAGTCTCAGCTGTCAGCACCAGATCGAAGGCGCCGCGCGCCGCCTCCCAAGCCGCCAGGCCGGCCCAGCTGCCGGCCAGGAACTCCAGCTGCGGCGGCCGCGCCAGATCGGCGAGGTTTAACCGGCAGTTCGGCATCGTCCAGGCTCGGAGCACTTCCGGGTTGAAGTCCTGAGAAGAGAATGAAGTGACAAGGGATAAAATTGCAAATTTTGTGAACCACTGTGAAACTTCACGGACACCTCACCTGAAAGGCCACCTTCACTGGCCGGTGCCTTCTCAGGCAGCTCAGCCCAGGCAGTCCAGCTCCGCAGCCCAGCTCCATCACTCGGAGACCCGGCTGCAGCTCCGCCTTGTCCAGCAGCCATTTGGCCAAGTCTTCCGAGCACTCCCACAGCTGCAAGCCGCCTTCGTACACGCCGCTTACCTAGCAGTTAGGGAGATGCTTTTAATTGGTGTCACCCAGTGAGGTTGCTTACCTAGCAGTTAGGGAGATGCTTTTAATTGGTGTCACTCAGAGAGGTTGCTTACCTAGCAGTTAGGGAGCTGCTTTTAATTGGTGTCACTCAGTGAGGTTGCTTACCTAGCAGTTAGGGAGCTGCTTTTAATTGGTGTCACTCAGTGAGGTTGCTTACCTAGCAGTTAGGGAGCTGCTTTTAATTGGTGTCACCCAGTGAGGTTGCTTACCTAGCAGTTAGGGAGCTGCTTTTAATTGGTGTCACTCAGTGAGGTTGCTTACCTAGCAGTTAGGGAGCTGCTTTTAATTGGTGTCACTCAGTGAGGTTGCTTACCTAGCAGTTAGGGAGCTGCTTTTAATTGGTGTCACTCAGTGAGGTTGCTTACCTAGCAGTTAGGGAGCTGCTTTTAATTGGTGTCACCCAGTGAGGTTGCTTACCTAGCAGTTAGGGAGATGCTTTTAATTGATGTCACTCAGTAAGGTTGCACACAAACAGACTCTCAGTGAGATTGCACACAAACAGACTCCCAGTGAGATTGCACACATTTAAACAGACTCTCAGTGAGATTGCATACATTTAAACAGACTCTCAGTGAGATTGCATACATCCAAACAGACTCTCAGTGAGATTGCACAAATTAAAAAAACTCTCATTGAGATAATTATTCATAATTTCAAAACTTGCAAAGCTTGCAAACTTGTAACTTTAGGGGTAAACTGTGGCCTAATTTCTTTCCATTTTCCTCAGTAGCAAATAAAAAAGCAATACCAAAATATAGACTAACCAAGTCAGTGCTTTGCTCAGAGTCTATAGGCATCAGGTCATTCGCCTTGGCCCATAGGCTGACCTCCTCAGGACAATAGTAGCTGACAGATGCATTGGGGTTAGTTGATCCCTTTAGCAGCTGCACTGAGGTCACAACATCATCCTCACATACTGGCAGTTCATCTAGCTCTAGGCTGAGCTCCTTCAATTGACCTGATGACTTATCTGATATTAGGCCTGTAGATTTGCTTTTGTTAGCCTGATTTTCACAGCTAGTTGAAATTTTAAAACTTTCAATATCATTGCCAATATCCTTAGGGTCAATTTGGAAGTTGAATGAGAAGGCCATTTTTCCTCATAAATTTTCATACAATTTAAATTAAAAAAATTATCTTATTATATTTGGCTTGCATTTTGGTTTATAAAATTATCAATTTAATTTACAAAATAGCTATTTATTAGAAACTAGGCTTAAGTACTCTAGTCTAAACTTTTCTAATGTTTAAACTATATACTTACAAGTTATATTGGCCAAACTAAAACTAAAAGTAAGTATATTGTCAACAAAACCTAGGGCCTAACACTTGGAAATAGTTATTTATTAGAAAGTCTATTTATTTCATTGTTCTATGGTAAAAGTACAGTTATAATTATGTTTTCAACATTAATATTTATAATATATATATATATATATAAAGTATAACATATTTTACAAATATTGATTTCGATAATTTCTAGAGTTTGACTAGGGCCTACTTTCTCTAGTATGGCTCTCTTTGATATATTAATAACCTAGAATTCTGGTTGTTTTGCCCCAAACTATTTTGGCCATAGACAGTTCTCCCCAGACCATTTTGACCATAGTCCATTTTGCCTATAAACCAGTTTGGCTATAGGCATTTTGGCCAAAATGGTAATTATGTAATTTAGAGATATAGCCATATATACATCTTTATTTTCTTTTTTCAATACTAATTTTTAGTTTTAATATATAATAAAATATGATCTAAATTGTTGCTATAACAATTGTGCTATTGCAATTTTTATTACAATTGTAAATTATTACAAATATTTTTAAAAAGTCATTCCTTTCGAAAGTGTGACAACTAAAGCCAATTTTAACAATCTGAGGATCAGAAAGGGTTTTGGTTATAAGCAAAGTAAAGCTAGAAATACTAAAAGAATAAGATTTGTCACCAAAATTAAGAATTAAAGCACAAAGTTTAAAATCATAAAGTTTAGAAATGGTCCATGGCTGAAACTGTCTATGGGTGAAATGGTCTGTGGACAAAACAGTCTGTGGGCAAAATGGTCTGTTGGCAAAATGGTCTGGGAGCAAAATGTCCATGGCCAAAATGGTTTATGGGCAAAATGACCAGTTACCATTTGTCATAAGTATAAATCTTAAAAAATTTGCCTTCTAGCTAGCTCAGACTATTTTTAATTATAAAGATAGGCTATGGTTCATAGCCATATACTTATGACTGTGTTGTGCATGATTTTTTAAGGTGTAGCTTGTTAAGTGACAAAAAACTTAAATTAAAAAAATAAGTTTTTAAAAATGTATATATTTGCTAGGCCTATATATATTAGATGTATTATTAAAAAAGATCTAGAATCTTATTGAAAAGGCTTAGATATAATTGGATCTAGAACAGAAGCTAAACATGAATGGTGAACCTACTTTATTAAGTTTGTAATTTGGAACCTAAAAGTAAATACTATAGGCCTACCAAGTATACCAAGTGGTAAAGTTCAATATACATTTCTAAGATCGGTCAATAAGCTTAGTATAATAGCTCACTAATTACTAGGCCTACAAACTTTGAAATTGTGCACTTTGCAATAGCAGATTTGTAGCGTTTCTTTTATTTTACTAAATCTCAAATTTCTAATCATTTGTATTCCACATATATTTCAAGTGAGAAATTTTATTTTTTAAATCGCTCTTTTCTTTAGCCCACATTACTACATGATCTGAAAAGCTCCCATGATAAGACATTAGGACTTGCGTTTAATTAAGTTTTGTTGACTTGAAGCTTTCGAGCTTGATCCCTTGCTGCCCAGGACGTTACGTCCATGCCCGTGCACGCTAAAGTTTTAAAGTAAACAACATTAAAATCTTGGATTGAATACGATGCACGCGCTCGGTGGCACATAAGTCTATTAAATATTTAGTAAGAAATACTTTATATTTCTTTAATATTATATTTTCTGAAATGTAAATCGCACAGAGTATTTTCAGTAAATTATATCACTGGCACTTTGGTATACTGCATTAATTGTTTCGTATTATTCAATCGTCCCGTCCCGTCGATAGAGTGGCAGTCAAAAAGAATGAGAGACCAATTTGAAAAAAATGCACACTAACTATAGTTTACGGTAAGGAAGAAGATAATGACTTATTTTTATTATATCAACAGGATAAGAGAGATCGAGAGATCAAGGAAGGAAGAAACAGGAATTAGAAGAAGCCGAAACAGAGGTTTTGCACAACTACTTCATGGGTTGCTTCATGCGCAGAAGCCCTCCATAATTTACGGGTAAATCAACAGTGCGAATTGGATGTACACGTTACAGGCTAGGTAGAAGAAGGATATATGTACGAGCGTATGGACCCAGAGAGATGAGCAGTGCAGGGTTTGTCTTTGATTGGTTCTTTGACAGGGTTGGAAAGAGCCTACATACACAAGTACAAGTACTTTCGACATCTAAGAAGCGAAATCGACTGAAAAAATATTACCTAGGCCCATGGGTTTGCTATAACGTAATAAATGCAGACTGAAAACCAACTCTCTTTCCAAATCAACAGCTGCAGATTCCCGCAGATTACAAAGTCAAGGCAGCATATTAGTAACGACTGGAACTAAACGGTGCTATAGCTAAACCAAAATCAGAGAAGAGCAGATTCTGCGCTCCCGTTCCTTCCTTCTTTTACAATATTCTCAAAATCTTGCAAGTTCCTTTTGAGGTGGGGGTAGCCTTCACAACAGTACACATTAGCGCTGTTTGGGGGGACACATGCAGGGCCAGCTGATCCGATAAATTGAAGTCTAGCCCAAAACACTAAACTAGCCCGTTGCTAGGTTGGGGTCCGCTCTGCCCTCACAGAATTGGGGATTTTAATGCATTTGTTGAATTTGACGCCCTCTCCTTTCCTAGGCCGCTGCGATCCCCACAGCTAGTACACTTTTTTGGTCCCAATTGTCTTCCGGCCGGCTCGCTCTCGTCCCGTTGCCAGGCGTGGTCCGCAGTAGCTATCGATCGATTATTGTTCCCCACAGGCACCCCATTGCGCCACATCGTCTCACAACCGCTGACTCGTAGTGCGCACATACATGTACACTGCAGTGTAGGCACGCACTCACACGTACTCTGACACAGCTGGGTGTACAGCGACCCTGACATTCTAATCATCTGCTGGGATGTACGCTATAGCTGTGTCTTGGGGTTTGGCCATCATGGCCGCCGGTATAAGTCGCACGGCAACCACCACCAATTTTCGTGCCCAAAAATTAATATAGTCGCTTACAGAATCGAACCAAGGATAACACAGGACAAGGACAAGCGCTGAGCTACCCGGACAACACAGCCAGTCATCAAAAAGTCATTGAAGGGCTTTTAAGGGAGATGAGCTCGTCGTTCGTTCGCTCGTACTGAAGTCGACTGAACCTCCAATGGCCTGGGAGGGCAAAGTATATGAAACAGACGTTGTAGTGATAATGTGTGGACTCAAGAGCTATTTGTTGCCATGGCGCTTCAATTCACAACATTGAGTAGGAAAGTAAGCTTATAACTGCATCTCATAGCTCTTGAAAACTGCATCAACAGCAGCACTTGTGCCTGTACGAGCTAGAAATTGCTTTTTCGTGAACACTCAATCATCCAGAGATACCCAGACCGACAGTTTTAAACCTGAAAGAATGGAATCAACTGTTCCACCGTGCCACCTGATGCAGCTCCTTATAGTCGCGATACTGACTTTGCGCTGCGCCTTCAGCAGTGCCAGCCTGCTGCTGTACAGCCTCACCGATGTTAGCCTGTGCATCAACAGCGAGTTTGTCCAGACGTACTCCAAAGAGGATAGCAAGATTGGCTGCGCTGCTCTGTGCAGCCGCGCCCCTAGCTGCCAAGCGTTCAGGGTGACTGAGGTTCCGTGCCAGCTGTTCGTGTTCGACAAGTGCAGCAAGTCGGTGAAGAACTGCAGCTGCTCCAGGAGAGGCCGGGTGTTTATGAAATCCCAACAGGGACTTGAGACGGGCGCGCTGTGTCCGTCTGGCTACGGCATGGACCTGTGCGGAGTGAAGTACAGGCTGTACTCTGGCATCGGGGCTTGGTGGCCGAGCAGACAGAAGTGCGAGTCAGACAGCGGTCTGGTCATCATGGCCGACGTGACCAGCGCTGAGGAGATGAGCCATGTCGAGACTATCTTTGTCCACCACAGCTCTAGGAAGTCGTTCTGGCTCGGAGGCTACCAGCAGCCCGGCAGTCCTGAGCCAGCTGGCAGATTCTTCTGGGTCGGCTGCAACATCAGCGTCAGCCCGAGTGTCTTTGGCAGCACGGAGCCGAACAATCATGGAGGCGCTGAAAATGCCATCGCAAGATACCGCCACCTGTCAGCTCTTAGCGACATTCCAGAAAATCTTGGCATTTCGAGAGTTCTGTGCGAGTGCGTGTCGCCTTTTGACTGACATTGCGGCGGGCGTTACATCATTAAGTGAATTTGATTGGAGCCAACAAGCACAACTGACTAAGCAGCAGGATACAATTAGTTCGCAATTTTAATTACGACTTTACTGTACGCCAAGCTAATCAATTTACCTAAACCTGTATAATAATTATGCGCTAATTTTGAAACTAACGAAAACTAACGACTAACGACCCCTTTGACTGTTGCACAGTTAAACCTATAGCCGCATCTTATCGGTAACTGAGTGCAAAACTTGAGATGAAACTTACAAGAATCTTTTTAAGTGACACTTTTCATCCCTTTCGCTTATATTTTGCCTCTAAAACATAAACGCGTTTCCTACTATTTGCATGAAGTAGTATAGGTTGACATGTGATGTATAGGTAACATAGACACATGCATAGGTAGATGGTAGATGGAAGCAAGGTTGATCAAAAGCTTGGAATTCTTGAGGCTTACGCGCATTCTTTTGCGCAAACTATCGTTAGATGCGCAACTACAGTATAGCTGGCAGAGGAGCGGAGCATGAGTTTAAAGTACTTTGAGCAGTGTTTTGTTGTATTGTTGTTTTGTGAGTCCACCCAAACCTACAGTTACGTAAAGCTTCTTTCATGGGTAATTTTTTTAGTAACAGCAAAAACCGAAAGGTACCGCATGACAATTCAGGGCACAGTGAATTAAGACATGAAATGTTGCATATTGAATAAAACTATGCTGTCTTCGCTATATATGGAATCGTTAAATACGAGCCATCTCGATGCAGAACTGAGTGCGAAATTAACATGTTGCTTTCTGTAGCTAGCTGTTGTGTGCAGTGAACTTTTTTCGGAAAAAATTTCTACAGTTGGCTACCGGCTACATAGAGCCTGGCAGTGCGTCTATGAATTATTGCGATAAAGCGAAAATAAAAATCTTTGTTTAACACTGGAGCAGACTTTTTTGCTGGTGTCCTCGAGTCAAAGGAGCTCAGGAAATATGGAAGTGACACAGTATCTGTGTGTATCTTTGCATAAATAATAATAATAATAGATAACACCTGCCCGGATTGGGCCAGATGTGCAACCGACAGCTCAGCCGCAGCTACTGCGCGGCGCATCTGAAGGCTGCGTACGGCTGTTCAGTCGAAGGACTGGGGGGGGGGCGCCACACTCAGCCTCAATTAAACTGGGTGAGCTGAAGCAGTGCTGAGCTAAGTGTCTTCCTCAAGGAAACAAATTGTTCCAGTGGGATCGGGAATCCAACCCCCGACCTTCAAGTCGTGAGTCAGACGCTCTGACAAATAGGCTACAACTCCAACTACGTGATTACGTGTACGAGTACATTTTACGCTGTATATAAATTGTAAATACGGGCTGTGTATGCCATACTTTCGCCCCTGCTAATTACTCGAAGAGCCTCTGATCTCATTCATCGGCACTGGTCAGCGACTCCTCGTGAATCTCGCGGAACTGCTCGTCAAGCTCGGCATCCGAAGGCAGCATTACCGAAGCAAGCGGCCAGGAAATTTTCTCCCAGTAGACAATGGCAATCAGCTGCAGAGCTATCATCACTGCATAGGCATTGTGAACCATCGGCTTCTGTCCGTGACTGCCGTCTGCATCGTCCAGGACCACGGCTCCAACAGATTGTAAAAAGCTGAGCACGGATGAGCCGAGCAGCACGGCGAGACCCCACAATGTGTAGAAAACGCCCACCATCGTAGCCTTGGCGCTCTTGTTGGCGATGCTGTACGCAACCTCGTAGATGGTCAGAATGGCGAGCGCGTTGGCCGCACCGTCCACGAATGACACCGCAAAGTAGGCGGACCAGATTGACAGAGGCGTCCAGCTCGCCATGCTGATGACGCCGTGATGGTCCAGCAGGCTCAGCAGCATCAGCGGCAGCTTGTTGGCCGCGGCCAGCCCGAGACCAGCGCGGATGCGAATGATGCGATCGAACCAGGCAGGGACGGCGGACCTCCCCGCAGCGGCTGCGCCAACCAGGCTGAACAAAATCATGGCCGTCTGGTACCCGGAGAAGGGCACGTAGTAGGCCAGGATCGCCTGGTCTCCGCTAGCACGGGTGAAGTATTGGATCTGGTGCCAGTAGAGCGACAGCCTGCTCAGCACCAAGCAGGCCAGTGGGAGAACCGTGCCGGCCGTGATCAGGTAGAACCTGCGCAGCTGTCTTAGTCGAGGCATCTCAAAGCGAATTCTTGCAGTCCGCGGCGCTGAGATGGCCAGCTGCGACATGCAGACCAGGTGCGCCATCCCGAAGACCAAGCAAATAATTTCAAAACTGTCACTCTGCTCTTGACGGAGCAGTGAGGGCACGGTGCCCAATGTCTCCCCAGCGGCTGCCGCGGCAAAGTACAGACAGACAAGCACCTGCCGGTTCCTGCTGTGGTTGGACAGCCGCAGCAGAGCGTGAATTATCGTGGCATCGTTGATGCTGAGATGGAGCAGCACGGCCGACCAGGTAAGCAGGTAGATGGGCAGGTGGCAGAGGATATTCAAACGGTCCATGGCGGTAAGCAGGACGGAGCCGGCCGCGTGGACCCCCGTGCCCAGCCAGAGAGTGGGCAGGCAGTCGAGCAGGACGTCGCACAGAACGCCGCCCAGGGTTGGCATCGCGTAGGCCGCAGCAGCCGAGGCTTTGCAGGCCAGGCTGGACAAGCAGTTCTGCGGCTGCCTGCTGTACCTGCAGTTCCCAGTCTCGCTGGAGTTCGCCTGCAGCTCAGCGCTGTAGGCCATCATCTGGTACTCGTAGGTGTTGCTGCATAGCTTAATTAGTAGCAGCAGAAATGCCGTCTGCTTCAACCGGAAGCTCATGGGAGCTGGGGCTGCTGCTTCTGGCACGGACGGCTCTCCGATCAGCGGCTGGCTCTCGCTGGCAGCTTCAGAAGACATGCTTAATAGAATTTTCTATAGTTATAGCTTTATACGGTCCGTTGGCACTGGATGGCGATGGGCACTCCATGTTTACACAGAGTGCCAGCCATGTGACCATCGCATTGACGCAGCAGGCATACATGTGGCTTCTCGTTAAATTTTGATGTAGCTTAGACAAGAAAGCGTTAATCGGGCTCTATTTAGCAGCTCAGGGTATCGATTATAAACTTTTTATAAACTGATTGTCTGAGTGTCCAGGGCCAAGTCTGTACACAGAGCAATAACTTATATTATTAGCAGAGTGGCTTATTTTGGTTGTGCGACTATTTACCTACAGCTATGCGATGCGGAAAATATGGTTAAATCAACTGAACTTGTTTATCTATCTATGTATCTATGTATCTATCTATCTATCTATCTATCTATCTATCTATCTATCTATCTATCTATCTATCTATCTATCTATCTATCTATCTATCTATCTATCTATCTATCTATCTATCTATCTATCTATCTATCTATCTATCTATCTATCTATCTATCTATCTATCTATCTATCTATCTATCTATCTATCTATCTATCTATCTATCTATCTATCTATCTATCTATCTATCTATCTATCTATCTATCTATCTATCTATCTATCTATCTATCTATCTATCTATCTATCTATCTATCTATCTATCTATCTATCTATCTATCTATCTATCTATCTATCTATCTATCTATCTATCTATCTATCTATCTATCTATCTATCTATCTATCTATCTATCTATCTATCTATCTATCTATCTATCTATCTATCTATCTATCTATCTATCTATCTATCTATCTATCTATCTATCTATCTATCTATCTATCTATCTATCTATCTATCTATCTATCTATCTATCTATTAAACTTGCTTAACTGAAGCATGCGTTCTGTCCAGGAACATGAGCAAGCTGTAAAACTCAGGAAAATCTACACTTATTCTCTCTCCAGTGTTCTACACTCAACTCGTATCATAAAAATCGATTAACTTTCAGGTGGACATTGTTTGCTGTTTCCGTCTTTAACCATTGGCCTTCCTAACTTGGCTTGCAGTAAAGGTACATGAGGAGGTCTTTCCTGTCGATGGCGGTAACTCTGCTGAGAGAGGCATCTGTGCAGAGTTTGCTGTGGCTGCACTTGCCGCTGTCAAATCTTGGCAAGCTCTTTTTTGTGGATAATGGATTCTCTCACCACATTTGAGGTTTAAAAGAACCTGCTCCAATAGTTATATTATCTCAATTATATGAACTCCGCAGCGCAGGTATTGCCGCACCCGTCTGTTCTGTGTGAGCAGTGAGCAGTGAGCTGGGGTAAGAGAAATTGTAACCCAGGAGAAAACGACGGACAATAATGAGTATAAAGGTGTAGAGTTTAGGAGGCTGCAGACTTGAAAAAGACATAACTCAAACGAATGAACGGTTCATGAGCACCGCATTGCTATTTTCACTGGCAAGCAGAGCAGCTTCATAACAAAATGTCGGCAGTGGCAGCTTCTGCAGTTCGGCTGCCAAGTCTGAACAGCCAGGCAACCAGCAGGTCGCCTCCGCGGGTCACCGCCGGGTTTCGGTTCCCTCCCGGCGGAGCGACGACTGGGAGGCTCATGACCACCGTTGCCATGACCACCGAGGACGGAGGGTGAGGGGCAGGCAGACAGACAGACAGGCAGACAGACAGACAGACAGACAGACAGACAGACAGGCAGGCAGACAGACAGACAGACAGACAGACAGACAGACAGACAGACAGACAGACAGGCAGACAGGCAGGCAGACAGACAGACAGACAGACAGACAGACAGACAGACAGACAGACAGACAGACAGACAGACAGACAGACAGACAGACAGACAGACAGACAGGCAGACAGACAGACAGACAGACAGACAGACAGACAGACAGACAGACAGACAGACAGACAGACAGACAGATAAATAAACAGACAGACGGACAGACAGACAGACAGAAAGACAGACAGACAGACAGAAAGACAGACAGACAGACACTAAGACAGACAGACACTAAGACAGACAGACACTAAGACAGACAGACAGACAGACAGACAGACAGACAGACACTAACGCAGACAGACTGAGGCCAATAGAGCCCCAAACACACATGACCCACATTCAGACGTCTCTGATCCTAATGAACATTTTTAGCTCCAGTCTCGATCTGCCAGTCGAACAGGCCCTCAGCAAGATTCGATACCGGGACTGCGGCAACCCGGGCCCCGGGTCCTACAATCTGGCCGGGCCCGTTGGCTTTTCGCCCGCCTGGTCCATGGGCCGGCGCACCTGGGCTGAGAGAAGTGAGCAGTTCAGTTAGAGTTCAGTTAGAAGCAAAGCAGACAATAATCTCACTATCTAATGCTGAATCCCAATCAGAAATTGCCGGAGCCAAGCAGTCTCTGGAGAAGAGCTGGTTCTGCACCTGCGACCCCTGGCGCCAGAAGGTTGACGGCCTCTACCGCGAAGAGCAGTGGCCGGAGCCGGCCACCTACCGGCTGCGCTCTCTCGGCCAGCCCGATCCGACCCGGCCGAGGGCGAGCGGCTTCCAGTTCAACTCGCGCGCCTCCTACGACCCGGAGCTGCGGCGCCAGCTGGCCTGCCCGCCGCCAGGAGCCTACGAGGCGACCCCGGCCGGGGTCTGCGACAACTGCCAGCGCTGCTGCCGCATCGGGTGCCGCGGCGAGACGCGGCTGTGGCCGGCCATCCCGCCGAACCCCGGGCCCGGTCGCTATGACAACGAGAAATCTACGGCCATGGTTACAAAAGTTGGTAGACGGCGATTCACGATGAAAGGGCCGAAGCAGCGCATGGACTTCGCCAGGGTGCCTCTGGGCCCGTTCTTTTCCTTCTAAGCAGCCAACTTAGCGAGCTTATTTTTTTGCTACTGTCATCGAGTTTTGTATAGCCAGAGCGTTTATTGAAGTTGTTCACTTGAAAATACTTTGACCCTCTTAATCTCGGAAAGTTCTGCAAAGTTCTATGTACAGTAACTAATATCAGAACCTATGATGCCAGGCAACAAAGCACCAACACTCCTTTGTGCAGAAGCTTATTTTGTTAGAATACTTTGTCCGTAATTTTCTGCAGAAACTACTTCAAGTAGCCATTACGGAAGACTGCTGGCAAATACAATGCGTGTTTTCCCCCGAAAACGATTTGGAAAAGCATCCATTTCTAAAAGCGTCCTATCAACAAAAAGTGCTTAAATGTTTTGGAGCGTGCATCTGAATGTTACGCGTTCTATTGAATTTCAAAATTTGTTTTGCAGTCAAAGGTAATTAGCACGCTCGTTATATTTTTCTGCCTTTCAGGGTCGTTTCGCGTTAAATTTGAGTGCACGCGCTGGCGAAGAGCCACAATCACGTGACTGCAGACGCCAGCCAACTTTGTCTAACTATCGACTTTTTCAGATTTCTCAATCGCTTAGGGCAATCAGGGGTTGTCTGGAAGTGAGAATTCAAGAGAGTTGGCTATCGCCGCTCGTGTCTATGGCCATTGTACCATGACCTTTGTGCCCGCTGGGCACTTATTCTTGCATTTTAATGCCACAGACTACATTTAAGCCCGCTTGCAGGACTTTAATGCTTTAAACTTACTTTAATGCAAATTAGCGGGCAGTTAATGACATTTAACGCCCGATTGTCTATGTCAAACTTACTTTCATGCAAATTAGCGGGCAGTTAATGACATTTAACGCCCGATTGTCTATGTCGGAATCTGGTGGTACGCTCGTACGAGGTCCAGCTTCGAGAAGATCCTTGCACCGTGAAGACTCCTTGTGAAGCACTGGATGTGCGGAATAGGATAGTTGTCCGGTTTGGTCAACTTGTTGAGCTGCCGGTAATCACCGCAGGGTCGCCATTTTCCGTTAGGTACACCGTTGTCCTTCTTGGGAACCATATGAAGAGCTGATGCCCAGTTGCTGGCGGAAGGCCGAAGGTATCCTGCGTCGATCAGCTGCTGGAACTCGTCCTTGGCTATGGCAAGCTTCTCGGGATGTAGCTGTCGCGCTTTGGCATGTGTCGGAGGATGCTCGTTGGTGATGATGTGGTGCTTCGTGTTGTGTTTAACCTCCTCAGCTCTAGGCAGGCGACCACCTTCGACGTACGAGAAGGTGTCGGCAAAACGATCGATGAGCTGTTGCACTCTCGGATCGCAATGCTCGGGATATGCCAGGGAGACGGCGAAGCTGTCAAGCTGCAGGCTGGTGACAGGTAGAGTCTGCGTGTGCAGCGTAGTTTCTGGATCCACCAGTTGTCGTGCCTTGCAGTCAACTAAAAGACCGTACCGGGATAGTAAGTCATAACCAAGGATCGGCTGGATGACGGCGGCGACGAGGAAGGTCCACTGAAAGGATCGACGAAGTCCTCGGATGGAGACGGTGAGAGTGATCTCTCCAGAAACCGGAATGGACGTGCCGGTGGCGGTAGTCAATCTGTAACCGGTAGCCTGAAGAGCCTGGTGGAGATACTTTGGCGGAATGATGGACACAGCGGCTCCGCTCCTGTGTCGACGAGGAAGGACAGACATTGACCGTTGAATGTGAGGTCCACCACCAGGAAGTGCTTCGTCGCCGCATTTCCTCGGCTGACGCTGCTCACTGCGGCGTGTTGGGCAGTGTCGTCCAGTTTCCCGGAGTTGGGCTGTTTCGCGTTGGTGACGATGATCGCGATTGCGCTGGCGTCGCCTCGTTGTTCGTAAGGACGCGCGGGAAGTGACTGGGTGCCTTTGGAAACTGGCACCAGTGGCGGCAGGTACGCGCTTGTTGGCCGTAGAAGATATGAGCGCGGCAGATGACGGGGCGTTGACCTGCTTTGAACGGCCTGCTTTGCTTCTAGTTTTCCGAGCCTTGTTGAAGTCACCGGTTGGTTTTGCTGGTACAGCCGCGATGAGCTCTGGTTGCGCTGCGTTGACCCGACCGAATGAATTCTGGACGGTGAACATCGAGTCGGCGATGGAGGCGAGCTGTGCTGGAGTCTGTTCCTGGAATCCAGACAAGGCCAGGCGGAATTCGCTCGGTAGGCAGCGCAACAGCGTGGCTTTGACCATGTCCGGGCAGCTGGCTGGTTGTATCCCGCATTGCGACATCTTGGCTGTGAGGCGTTGTAGAAAAATCGAGGGCTTGTCGCCGCCGAGGTCCGATGTCGCCAGAAGTTCGTTAATCTTCTCCTGCTTACTCTTCTGCATCATGTTGCAGACGCTGGTCTTCAGTAGAGTGTAGTTGGCAGGAGTCTCAGACGACAGGAGAACAGATGCGACGTCTTCTGGCAGGTTGGACACGAGGTGATGGTACTTTGTTTCCTCGGATGTGATGCGGGCTAACTTAAACTGAGATTCCAGCGTCTGGAACCAAGCGTCTGGGTTGTTGCGATAGAACGGCGGGGCTTTGACGCTGACGGCAGCCACAGCCTGCTGGTAAGGCGGCATCGCAGCCGGCGAGAAAAGGACGCTGGGCTGGCTAATCGACGGTGCCGCGGCGGTGGTGCTAGGCGGGCTTATCGCCGGTGGTGAAGCAACGCCGCTGGGCTGGCTGACGACCGGTAACGGAGGTTGCTCCGTCGGTGGAGGAGGCGGTAGGTTCGACGCACTGGAGTCACTAGGAGTTGACATTGTTGTCGCGATGTATTTGCGTTGATCCGCCTCACCGGACCAGTTGTAAAGACTTTAGCAGTTGAATGCTCTGTTTATTTGAGTCAATCGAGTGATTGAAAAGGACTTAAAATAATTGCATTCCTGGTTTCGTGTATTTATAGATGAAATTGGGGTTTCGGGAAAGTTCTGGAAAAACGTGCATCGTTATAACAAAACTAAGTTGTATGTACGTATTGCTCAAATAGTGACTAAGTGTTACAGTACAAGAATTCATGTAAATTAATAATTAACTATGCATAAACGGTGTAGAAATAATATTGTTAATAACAACATTAATAACATTAATAACTATGGCATTAAAGGACATAATTACCATGTTTTCTCAATTCCAGCTAACTTCATTGGTCAATTTGTCCATCAGGGTCTAAGTGGGAAGGGAAAGGGGTGTGGGGGCAAAGCCCCCACTTACAACCATAGACTATTTTATTTAACGCTCATAGACTCGTTCGTTTTCTAAAATGATATTCTCGGTAAATTGCTTCTTGTCAATTTCAAACAATGACGGGTCATTGCTTGAATGTCATTGCCTTAAGTAAACTACCATAGATATTTTGAACAATGAGCGCCCGTTTCGGCCATAGACAAATCCATAAATCACTTAATTAGATAGTTTAAGTTTAGTGATTAGTATATTTTGTGAAAAAAAACTAGCACTGCTTGCATGTAAACTTCCTATAGCTAGTTTAAATTAGACAAGTCGTAGCTTACTCGGGCTATGCAGAAGCTCTTCAAAGCTCCTACGCTGACCTAGCAACCATAGCAGATGACGAGCCTGCTTGCTTTTCAATTTCAGCCATAGCCCATATTGCATCAGTGCCTATGACTCAAACTGTTTTTCGAATTGCATTGCCTGCGCCAAACAGTTTTGTTGCATTTCATTTATCTCCATATACTAAATCGCATCTAAAAACGATTGTGTTTTGTTTTAACAAACTCGCTTTGGATCTCTGCTTGTGTCAAAAATAACCGCTTAAATTTATGTTTGCAAATACCGGAGATCAGTTGAAGAAGCTGAAGAGAGCTGGCATTGATGACTGTATTGAGAAGATGCCTTCATCAAACACTCCACAGGGATCCGAAGAAGGCACAAGAACTCCTGTTTCTAAACAGGCACATCCAAAAAGCACTGCCCAAATATCAGAAATAAAGAAGAACAATCTGAGTAAGTGTTCAGCTCCCATCCAGCCAGAAGAAGAAAAGAGCAAGCGGGAATAGCTTCAATGAACACATTGCTCACGGCAAAAAAATCAGTCCTACTGAAGCTGTTCAATGCAATCCTGAGGCTTGGATACACACCCAGACAGTGGTCAGTCGGATTGGTGAGTCCTATCTACAATACAAAAAAGGACCAGGGGCGTCACCGTGGATTTTATGGTGGGGGGATTTTATGTTGTTGTTGTTGTTGTTGTTGTTGTTGTTGTTGTTGTTGTTGTTGTTGTTGTTGTTGTTGTTTTTCTATTTTGTAATTCTTTCGATGTAATTAGTAATTATGAAATCATCTCTTCGGCTTGCGCAGTTATTGAATATTAAAAGTACTATTAATAATAAAAATAAAAATAATAGTAATAGTATTTCTAGTACTTACAAGTGATGACTACAAACTTCAGATGTCCTTGAACTCTTTTTCTCGCACGAGGTTGCACCGTGATTAAAGCTGTATAATAGGCACGGAATTTCATATAGTTACATAAAGCTATTGCTAGCTCAAGAGAATTACTTTTTACTTGCAACACCTGAGTTTTGAGTTACGCAATCAATGGAAAATATTAAAACAGGCTGAAAATTAGTTTCTCAAGCTCTATCAACGTGCTTCTGACGTCCAATAAATTCAAATTTGGTTTGCATTGAGGTGTGACGGTGGTGAGAGATGCGACCGAACTGGCTGAACCTGCTGCTGCTGGCGGCCTCCGTCATGGCCGACAGCAGGCTGCTGCCACCAGCCGAGTCCGTCACCCTGGACGAGTGCTTCAACAAGCCGCGAATCAAACTGTGCGAGTCCTGCATTGGCGTCTACAGCCAGCAGAGACTGATTGACTTCTGCGCCTCGTTCCCGAGCTCCAACACCTGCGCCAGCGAGGCTGGCAAGATAGCGTACGTTGAAGGGTTGAAGGCCGGGGTCATCATCAACTGCGGCTTCATCACGGAGCAACCGGCCACTGTGACTGCTTCAGCGACCCCTGAAGCCACTTCCGGATTGAGCACCGCTAAGCCAGTGACAACTGAGACTACTACCGACTTGAGCACTACTCCTACTACAAGCCAGCCGGAATCAAGCACCTTTGAAGCTCTTAATACAGTCGAGCCAGAGGTAACAACTGTAACCGTACAAACTACTCCAGCTGCAGCGACCATCAAGCCAGAGACTGCAGCAACTCCAGCACCTGAGACCGTCGAGCCTGCAACCACTCCAGCACCTGATACCGTCAAGCCTGCAACCACTTCGGATCCTGAGACCGTCGAGACTGCAACCACTGCGGATCCTGAGACCGTTGAGCCTGCAACCACTCCAGCTCCTGACACGGTCGAGCCTGCAACCACTCCAGCTCCTGATACCGTCAAGCCTGCAACCACTCCATCTCCTGACACGGTCGAGCCTGCAACCACTCCAGCTCCTGACACGGTTGAGCCTGCAACCACTCCAGCTCCTGAGACCGTCGAGACTGCAACATCTCCAGATCCTGAGACCCTGGAGCCTGCAACCACTCCGGCTTCTGAGACCGTCGAGCCTGCAACCTCTCCGGATCCTGAGACCGTCGAGCCTGCAACCACTTCAGCTCCTGACACGGTCGAGCCTGCAACCACTCCATCTCCTGAGACCGTCGAGCCTGCAACCACTCCAGCACTTGAGACCGTCGAGCCTGCAACCACTGCGGATCCTGAAACCGTTGAGCCTGCAACCACTCCATCTACTGACACGGTCGAGCCTGCAACCACTCCAGCTCCTGATACCGTCAAGCCTGCAACCACTCCAGCTCCTGATACCGTCAAGCCTGCAACTACTCCGGATCCTGAGACCATCGAGCCTGCAACCACTCCAGCACCTGAGACCGTTGAGCCTGCAACCACTCCAGTTCCTGACACGGTCGAGCCTGCAACCACTCAAGCTCCTGAGACCGTCGAGACTGCAACCTCTCCGGATCCTGAGACCGTCGAGCCTGCAACCTCTCCGGATCCTGAGACCGTTGAGCCTGCAACCACTCCATCTACTGACATGGTCGAGCCTGCAACCACTCCAGCTCCTGATACCGTCGAGCCTGCAACCACTCCATCTCCTGAGACCGTCGAGCCTGCAACCACTCTAGCTCCTGATACCGTCAAGCCTGCAACCACTCCAGCTCCTGATACCGTCGAGCCTGCAACCTCTCCGGATCCTGAGACCGTCGAGCCTGCAACCACTCCAGCACCTGAGACCGTTGAGCCTGCAACCACTCCAGTTCCTGACACGGTCGAGCCTGCAACCACTCAAGCTCCTGAGACCGTCGAGACTGCAACCACTGCGGATCCTGAAACCGTTGAGCCTGCAACCACTCCATCTACTGACACGGTCGAGCCTGCAACCACTCCAGCTCCTGAGACCGTCAAGCCTGCAACCACTCCATCTCCTGAGACCGTCGAGCCTGCAACCACTCCAGCTCCTGATACCGTCAAGCCTGCAACCACTCCAGCTCCTGAGACCGTCAAGCCTGCAACCACTCCATCTCCTGATACCGTCGAGCCTGCAACCACTCCAGCTCCTGATACCGTCAAGCCTGCAACCACTCCGGATCCGGACACGGTCGAGCCTGCAACCACTCCATCTCCTGAGACCGTCCAGCCTGCAACCACTCCAGCACCTGAAACCGTTGAGCCTGCAACCACTCCAGCACTTGAGACCGTCGAGCCTGCAACCACTCAAGCTCCTGAGACCATCGAGACTGCAACCACTGCGGATCCTGAAATCGTTAAGCCTGCAACCACTCCATCTACTGACACGGTCGAGCCTGCAACCACTCCAGCTCCTGATACCGTCGAGCCTGCAACCACTCCATCTCCTGAGACCGTCGAGCCTGCAACCACTCCAGCTCCTGATACCGTCAAGCCTGCAACCACTCCAGCTCCTGATACCGTCAAGCCTGCAACTACTCCGGATCCTGAGACCATCGAGCCTGCAACCACTCCAGCACCTGAGACCGTTGAGCCTGCAACCACTCCAGTTCCTGACACGGTCGAGCCTGCAACCACTCAAGCTCCTGAGACCGTCGAGACTGCAACCTCTCCGGATCCTGAGACCGTCGAGCCTACAACCTCTCCGGATCCTGAGACCGTTGAGCCTGCAACCACTCCATCTACTGACACGGTCGAGCCTGCAACCACTTCAGCTCCTGATACCGTCGAGCCTGCAACCACTCCATCTCCTGAGACCGTCGAGCCTGCAACCACTCCAGCTCCTGATACCGTCAAGCCTGCAACCACTCCAGCTCCTGATACCGTCGAGCCTGCAACCTCTCCGGATCCTGAGACCGTCGAGCCTGCAACCACTCCAGCACCTGAGACCGTTGAGCCTGCAACCACTCCAGTTCCCGACACGGTCGAGCCTGCAACCACTCCAGCTCCTGAGACCGTCGAGACTGCAACCTCTCCGAATCCTGAGACCGTCGAGCCTGCAACCACTCCAGCACCTGAGACCGTTGAGCCTGCAACCTCTCCGGCTCCTGATACTGTCAAGCCGGAGAGTACTCTAGCTCCTGACACCAATCAGCCTGCGTCAACTTCATCCAGTGGCACTATAGAGCCTGTAACCACTCCGGCTCCTGACACCATCAAGCCTGAGACTACTCAAGCTTCTGACACGAACGAGCCAGAGGTTACCACCACTCCAACTCCCAGCACAGTATCAGTTACCTCAGCAGTACCCAGTCCCTCGGAGGAGCCAGCTACAACCAGTTCGTGGACTAAACGGCCACACAACCACCGTCGCTACTATGTCCTGAACCGACGCCGTTCTCGCAGATTCCGCCATGGTCATTCACGGAATCATCATCGCAGACGCTTCTATCGGCGGCATAGAATGAGATTCAGGCGCGGTGGTCGTGGCTTCAGGCGCCGTGGTCGGGGCTTCAGGCGTGCCAGGAGTCGCGGCTTCAGACGCGGTGGTCGGGGCTTCAGGCGCCGCGGGGGTCGTTAAGTTAAATATTTTCGTTGGCTTAGGGACCAGTATCATATGGTAAACTTTACCCTTTTCGGGAGCAGGTTTCAAACCAACAGAAATATTTGTCATACCTTTTGTCAAGCTTTTACTACCGTTAAATTGGATGTTTTATTTTAAATTACTCGTATCTTAAATTGTTAGATGCTCCAAAAATTCAAGTTGCATATTCCATAAAAATTAAAAAAAACACCTTGGCGACTATCCGTTCAAATGCCGTGATGTAACAAAAATATGGACAGCGGAGTTGCCCTTCGAAAGCACGAAGAAATTTCTAGACTAATCAGCAACATGCGCTGGGGGTCGCACGAAGCAGGGGCTTGAAAATTGCTAATTAGCTCTCTGCAAGATTGAACGATTTGGCACATATAGGTGTGCAGGTGTTTGCAGCAAATGCGTACGCGAAAGAGAGCTTTTGAGTGTTGCACCTGCGATTACCATTTTTAGCTACGGTCCGAGTGGACATGCAGACATTGCTGATGAATTAATTACCATTGAAAAGTACTTTCTTAAGTATCGCTTTGTCCATTATTTTCCGAATAAAATTGCACTCTGTACTTTTTTGCTTCGCTTTCACAGTGTTTTTCTTATCAAATTTTTACAGGAAAACTGACGCTCGAATGGTCAATTTTATCAAATCATGTTTGAATTTTTTATATAGAATCACTACTTGGTTTTACTATTTTTTCCCGGCAAAAATGAAACAATTTGGTTAATTTCTAAGAAACAGGATATTAACTTTTCAAGATTGCAGACTATCTTTAAAACAAAAAACAAAAAACAAGTAATTTATTAAACCTAAATTATGTTCCTGTTTTTTTCGTTTTTTTATGCATGCATCAATATAATAATAAACACATTAACATTCAACCATTTCATTCGACATCTTCGTCTTAACTAAAAACACAAAATATTATTCACGAAACTATGAATAAAATAAAAATGAATAAAGCAAAATGCACCAGCGCGGCACATAAATACATAACTAAATAATAATTGTTGTTTATTTTAATTTTAACTATTATACGATTCATTGTCCTCATTAAGTTTATAGCTACTTTTTCGAGTACGTGTACTTTATGTTCGATCAGTTATAATGTGAAATGTGAAATACTTTATCTCATCTGTATTAAGCGTTTGTAAAATACGTCGTATTTTTTCATATATTATTTAGGTTAGCTAATTTCAATGTACAAAATTACGTTTGTTAATTAAAATTAGTTTAAATAAAAAATAACTATGCTGAACTGGATCATTGGGCGTTGTTTATTATAAGCATGAAAGTTTGCCCGAGAACTTCCTGAAAGCCGTCACGAATGCATGACGACTATAAATGATGGGAGTAGCTGTCCATCAAAAAAGATGTAATAGTGAATTTATGAGAGCTGATAATTTTGATTGCATTTTGGCAGGCCAGGGGGAAGTGAGCGGAAAGAGATAAGGAGCGAAGGCGTGCAGTTGCCGCCCACAATGCTCCCGGCCGAGTCGCTAATGAACTGTGGCCAGCATGCCGGCTGTGGGATTGCAATTTTTTGGTTAGCAAGGCAAAAAATTCGTTTTCATCTGGCTGAGGGCTCGGGGGGGACCTTCCGCCCGCGTGTCCCAGATAATGCGTGGAGAAGAGAAGCCCCGGGGTAAGGAGAAGCGAGATACAGCCACTCTGCTGCATTCTCTTTGACTCTGCAGGCCCCCAAGAGTGCTCCGAGATTGAAGTGCTCGAGTCCGGGACAGAGGAGAGAGCGGGGACGATAGGGCGGGGGGTGCCGTGCCGCCCGTAGGATATCAGAGACCCGCAGGCAAGCACTGAGACAGTAAAAGGGCCGGAATAGGGGATTTCAACAAACTAAATCCCATTCCTTATAGTAGGCAGATTATTTTACTCCTTGATCCGCCTGTCCGCCCACCTCCCAGCCTTAGCCAGAGCCAATGAAATCTGGGTATCCCCAGAGGTACAAAAATGCGAGCAGAGTGAAGCCCAGGCAATCGCAGATCCCGCCAGCTCATCGCCCGAAGCCCTCGAATTCCAGGCCATGTCCTTCCAGACTCCGTCATCGCCCGACCGGCACAAGCGCAGCTCGAGCTTCCGCTCGCCCGGCGGTCCGCCTCCAGCTGCACCATCGGCTGCGGCTGCTGATGCGCCCGGCTCGACGGCCAAGCGGTTCAGCCTGACCGACGCGCTGACGAAGTCGCAGCCGACGCAGCCGCCGCTCTCTCCGACCAGTCGACAAAAGCGACGAACTTCGGCAGCTTCAACGGGCGAGTCGTCGGCGCAGGTGTTCGAGAAACGCCTGGAGGAGTCGCTGCGCGATCTGCGCATCATGCAGGCCCGAATGAATCGCAACTCCGCCGCGACTGCCGCTGGCTCCTGCGGCACCTGCAGCGGCGGCGGCATTGGCGGCAGCGGCGGCAGCGGCGGCAGCAGCGGCGGCGGAGGCAGTCGGCCTCGTAAGAATTTCCAAGTAGTACCATCTGGGAAGCAGAGCCCATATTGTCACTTCTCATCAGCTCCATTTTCCTCTCCCTCCCTTCCTCCCTCAATTCCCTCCCTTCTTCTCTCTCCCTTCCTCTAGTGGAATGGGCGGCGCTTGCCTCCCTGCTGCGTCTTCGGACTGCCTTGCAGTTAAGTCCCTCCCTTCCTCTCCCTTCCTTCCTCTCCCCTCCTTGCTCAACCTTTCTCTCCCTTCCTCTCCCCCCTTCCTTTCTCCCTACCTCTCCCTCTCTCTCTCCCTTCCTCTCCCTCCCTTCCTCTCCCCTCCTTGCTCAACCTTTCTCTCCCTTCCTCTCCCCCCTTCCTTTCTCCCTACCTCTCCCTCTCTCTCTCCCTTCCTCTCCTTCCCTTCCTCTCCCTCCCTTCCTCCCTCTCCCTTCCTCTCCCTCCCTTCCTCTCTCTCCCTTCCTCTCCCTCCCTTCCTCTCTCTCCCTTCCTCTCCCCCCTTCCTTTCTCCCTACCTCTCCCTCTCTCTCTTTCCCTTCCTCTCCTTCCCTTCCTCTCCCTCCCTTCCTCTCTCTCCCTTCCTCTCCCTCCCTTCCTCTCTCTCCCTTCCTCTCTCTCCCTTCCTCTCCCCCCTTCCTTTCTCCCTACCTCTCCCTCTCTCTCTCTCCCTTCCTCTCCCTCCCTTCCTCTCTCTCCCTTCCTCTCCCTCCCTTCCTCTCCCTTCCTACCTCTCCCCTCCTTGCTCAACCTTTTTCTCCCTTTCTCTCCCCCTTTCTCTCCCTCCTTTCCTCTCCCTCCCTTCATCTCCCTCCCTTACTGTCTCGCCCTCCCTCTCTCACATTTTTGTTCCTATTTTTATTCGTATCCTTCTCCTTTTTGATTTCCCTACTAACAAAGCCGCTCATTTTTGGAGAAATTTTATTTTCTCCTGGCGCTTCGTTGGCAGCTTGCGCCGCTCACTTCGGGCTTCGCCTCAATGCGGAGCCCTCGCCTTACCTTGCCAAGCCCCCCCCCCCAATTTAATTAATGAGCCGTCGGCAGCGGAAGTAGCGAAAGAAAACTTCAAGGGGAAAATGGCGGCAGCTGCTTTTCACAGTTGGGCGGCCGCCCCCTCGGCGACCGACCTGGCTTTCTCTTCCCGTCTCGGGGCAAGCTGAGTGTTGAGTTCATTTTTCCTTTGATAAGCCAGAAGCGTACCCGGTCTGGGTTAGAGCACCGCAGGCGCATTTTCGGCTCCCTAATTTTCGCGGCACTAAAGCTAAAAAATGACGCCTACTACTCCAAAAATGGCACTCATGACACCCAAAATGGCACCAATGGCACACAAAATGGCACCCAGCACACCTAAAAAATGGCAGCCATGACACCCAAAATGGCACCCATGACACACAAAATGGCACCCGTGAAACACAAAATGGCACCCGTGACACAAAATGACAGCCATGACACACAAAATGGCACCCATGACACACAAAATGGCACCCATGACACACAAAATGGCACCCATGACACACAAAATGGCACCAATGGCACACAAAATGGCACCCATGACACCCAAAAAATGGCAGCCATGACACACAAAATGGCACCCATCACACTCAAAAAATAGCAGCCATGACACCCAAAATGGCACCCATGACACAAAATGGCAACCGATCACACAAAATGGCACCCATGACACACAAAATGGCACCCGTGACACACAAAATGGCACCCGTGACACAAAATGGCAGCCATGACACACAAAATGGCACCCATGACACACAAAATGACACCCAGCACACCCAAAAAATGGCAGCCATGACACCCAAAATGGCAGCCATGACACCCAAAATGGCACCCATGACACACAAAATGGCACCCATGACACAAAATGGCAACCAATCACACAAAATGGCACCCATGACACACAAAATGGCACCCATGACACACAAAATGGCACCCATAACACAAAATGTGTCCACTTGACATCTAAATGGTGGTGCCTGTGACATAAAAGTTGGCGCCATTAACTTAAGTGAATTTACAGCATTCTTACGAGCAAGCCCTCGTATGTGAACCCAGCCCTACTCAATTCACGCAGCCCTGAACTCTGAGAAGCCATACTCACTCGATTCACTTGCGTTCGCTCTGCTCGGGAATTCAACCTGGGGTGGGGGGCCCACGCTGCTCTTAGTCAAATTAATTTGCAGAGCAGTCACGCCCAGCCTCTCTGCCTCATCCCGCCCGGCTGAGGTAGGGTGCCCTTTTACCAATTTTATGAGAGATTAAAGCGGTTTTCATTCCGTTCTAACCGTGATTTTTCTAATAAATCATAATCTCTGGCGCGAGATTTACCAGGGTGAGATTCAGTGATAAAATATTCTCTAGGGTGAGATTCAGTGAAAATATATTCTGTAGGGTGAGATTCAATGATGAAATATTCTCCAGGGTGAGATTCAGTGATGAAAGATTCTCTAGGGTGAGATTCAGTGATGATAGATTCTGTAGGGTGAGATTAATTGATGAGAGATTCTCCAGGGTGAGATTGGTTGATGAGAGATTCTGTAGGGTGAGATTCAGTGATGATAGATTCTCCAGGGTGAGATTCATTGATGAGAGATTCTCCAGGGTGGGATTCATTGATGAGAGATTCTCCAGGGTGAGATTCAGTGATGAGAGATTCTCAAGGGTGAGATTCAGTGATAAGAGATTCTGTAGGTGAGATTCATTGATGAGAGATTCTCTAGGGTGGGATTCATTGATGAAAGATTCTCCAGGGTGAGATTCAGTGATGAGAGATTCTCCAGGGTGAGATTCAGTGATGAGAGATTCTCCAGGGTGAGATTCATTGATGAGAGATTCTCCAGGGTGGGATTCAGTGATGAGAGATTCTCAAGGGTGAGATTCAGTGATAAGAGATTCTGTAGGTGAGATTCATTGATGAAAGATTCTCCAGGGTGAGATTCATTGATGAAAGATTCTCCAGGGTGAAATTCAGTGATGAGAGATTCTCCAGGGTGAGATTCAGTGATGAGAGATTCTTCAGGGTGAGATTCATTGATGAGAGATTCTCCAGGGTGGGATTCAGTGATGAGAGATTCTCAAGGGTGAGATTCAGTGATAAGAGATTCTGTAGGTGAGATTCATTGATGAGAGATTCTCTAGGGTGAGATTCATTGATGAAAGATTCTCCAGGGTGAGATTCAGTGATGAGAGATTCTCCAGGGTGGGATTCATTGATGAGAGATTCTCAAGGGTGAGATTCAGTGATAAGAGATTCTGTAGGTGAGATTCATTGATGAGAGATTCTCTAGGGTGAGATTCATTGATGAAAGATTCTCCAGGGTGAGATTCAGTGATGAGAGATTCTCCAGGGTGGGATTCATTGATGAGAGATTCTCCAGGGTGAGATTCAGTGATGAGAGATTCTCAAGGGTGAGATTCAGTGATAAGAGATTCTGTAGGTGAGATTCATTGATGAGAGATTCTCTAGGGTGAGATTCATTGATGAAAGATTCTCCAGGGTGAGATTCAGTGATGAGAGATTCTCCAGGGTGAGATTCATTGATGAGAGATTCTCCAGGGTGAGATTCAGTGATAAGAGATTCTGTAGGTGAGATTCATTGATGAGAGATTCTCTAGGGTGAGATTCATTGATGAAAGATTCTCCAGGGTGAGATTCAGTGATGAGAGATTCTCCAGGGTGAGATTCAGTGATAAGAGATTCTGTAGGTGAGATTCATTGATGAGAGATTCTCTAGGGTGAGATTCATTGATGAAAGATTCTCCAGGGTGAGATTCATTGATGAGAGATTCTCCAGGGTGGGATTCAGTGATGAGAGATTCTCCAGGGTGAGATTGGTTGATGAGAGATTCTCTAGGGTGAGATTCATTGATGAGAGATTCTCTAGGGTGAGATTCAGTCATGAGAGATTCTCCAGGGTGAGATTCAGTGATGATTTATTGGATCTCTAAAGTATTAAATTATCCCTTAGGCATTACCTTTTTATGTTTATCATGAGTAAGAACCAAACTGTAGATAATAATTTGAGGCTCTTGGAATATCGACTTTGGCTCTGCTCGTGTAATTAACGCCATTGAGGGCCAATCCCCAAAGCACAGTGGTGTGTACGAGTTAGGGCCGCTGTATGTCTGCTCAGGGTATGTTGGCAGAATGGGCAGTAATGCCTCTCGCCGGTTGGGTGACAATTTGTCGCTTAAAGTGCACCAGGTGCACACAGCTCCCTGCCTCTAATAAGAAATCACTAGTAAGTCGCTTTGGTGAGAAAATGCTCGAACAGTGCATCGGTATTGCTTCAATTTCTGGCCGCCAGGTGGCAGCAGCAGCGGGCTTGACCTGTCAGTTCCTGAGGTCAACCGCAGCCTTCATGCTAGTCAATTCTTAAACTGCTCGGTCAGTCAGTCAGTCAGTGCGAGCGCCATTATTCATCTCATCCTCTTTACCTCGGGCTAACTTTTAGTCATTCATCTCCTGCCCTGGCGTCTTCCGGCATCTCGGGTGTTGGGGGCGGGAGGGGGGTTGAGGAGGCCGCAGCTCGATTCTGCGAGTTTCTGCTCGCCACACAGCGATAAAACACCCCTGCTGAAGACTCCAGGTCCCAGATAGAGCCAATATTTGCCCCCCTTTCTACCCCCACCCCCTGCTGGCCGAGTCCCCGACCAAGTAGACAGGCTCGGACAAGGAGTTCTGGACGCAGCGTCTGGAAGGCGGACCTGACCGCGGCCCTTGTGGCAGGTTTCATTAATCACGCAAGCTATCATCTCAATGGGCTCTTTCCTACTGAAGTAATATTGTTGTGAAAAAAAGAGACAGTTTTAATGCAGCACACATTGTCTTTCCCTCATGGTGAAGACACCCTACTAAGATAGCATTGCAGATTTGTAGTTCCTGAACTCTACAGCTCGAAAATAGCCAATTAGACTTCAACCCTAGCCCTAGCCAGTCCTATCCCTAACCCTAACCCTAGCTAGCCCTAGCACTAGTCTTAACCCTACTTGACTTATCCTCAGCAACAGCCAAAAGTTCCACCTGTATAAATAAAAACTTCTTATTTGAAATTCACAGTAAGAGGTGAAGAAATATCTTTGATTGGTGGGTGGAGCTTTTGACTATTGTTGGGTAAGAGCTGCAGGGGGCTCCGTGCATCCGGATGCAGCGAGGAGGCGTTTCCGCCCATTTCGCTAACCCCTGGCGACCACGCGCAGCTGGTGCTGCGGTGTCGCGCAGGGAGATCCGGTGGTGCCGGTGTCCGAGAGTCCAGGAGGTGGATTGTCGCTCGCCCGGTAGCCCTTAGGTAGCGGACGAGCTGGCAGAGATTCTCGGGCCTAAAAACGTCGGAGAGGTCCGGGTTCTGTCCTGAGCCGGTCCTGAGTAAAGGCGGGGAGTTCACAGATGAGGTGCTCCGCATTCTCGACACCGGAGAGGCAGAAGGGGCATTCCTCACTGCGGATTTTCCCTGGAGCTGACGATACCTGGCAAGGCAGTCATGACCCGAGAAGGCCATGGTCGACGCCCTGATGTCCTTGCGGTTGAGTCCAAGCAGGGCCCTGCGCAGGGCGGGTAAAGGACAGGGACAGCCTCGCGGCATTGCCGGCAGTCCAGGGGCGTTGGTGCACCTCTTTCTGTAGCCCTAACCCTAACCCTAACCCTAACCCTAATCCTAATCCTAACCCTAACCCTAACCCTAATCCTAACCCTAACCCTAATCCTAACCCTAATCCTAGCCCTAGCCCTAGCCCTAGTGAAGTTGCCGATTTGTGAAGGCGTCCTCTGAATAAGCCATTAAATTTATAACAAATTTTGTAAGTCTACTCAGTGCAGTTTAATCAAGGAGTAGAAATTTCAGCTTCGGCTTGTGCTTAGCCCAGTCTGCTGTTTCCAATCCAGACAGCATGGTTCCAGAGCTCCACGGCTCGCCTCCGGCAGCCCGCATGAGAAGGATGCAGATCCTCTAGCAGGAATCTGCCAGCTCGGCTCCGCCCTCAGCCTGTCGCCAATTCCCCCCCCCCAAAAAAATCCCGACTCTGCTCCGTGAGGAAGAGGATTCTTATTATCTCTATTGAAAAGGGGGGAAGGGAAATTTCGTTGAGCTGCTCTGCTTTTTGTTTTAAATGTTTTTCCTCCCGGGACCGCTGAAGCGGCAAGGCCGCCGATGCAGATTCCCAGAATTCAATGCCCTGCTGGATTCCGTAAACAGACTACCGCGTGCCTCGTGTGCCTGCCATTGTTTCGGCTCTCTGAGTAGGGGAGTAGTCTGAGTAGGGGGGGGGGGGTAATCTGGAGTGGCTTATTCAAAAATTGTCAATGATAATGGATGCGCTAGCAGTTTTTATGAATTCAGCAGCTTTCCTGCCTTTTCTATTGAGAATTATCCTACAGATGTTTTTCTAATACAGAAAATGAGATTTGAATGAGTTCCATCAGATTTCGATGTTAAATTTGAACATGCTGGATAAGAAAAGGAATAAAATATTCTTCTTCTGCTATTATAAGTAGACAAACCATGCCATAGACCGAAACTTCAATAATTGGAAGTAATTAACTTTGCTTCCACAGTATTTTTTCCTAATTATCCCAGTTTGAATTGGCTGCTTTGCTGCGTTCATTGCGTTCTAAATCTGAGGTGGCTTGCTAATCTATGGCTCCCCGTTGCTAATCTATGGCTCCCCCCGTTGCTAATCTATGGCTCCCCGTTGCTAATCTATGGCTCCCCGTTGCTAATCTATGGCTCCTGTTGCTAATCTATGGCTTCCCTTATTGCTAATCTATGGCTCCCCGTTGCTACTCTTAGCTAATTTGCTACTCTAAGCATAACCCATGACCCAACCTCAACGACACTGCAGCAGCGGCAGGCCAGAGCTCCCAGCATCCGGCTGCCGCAGCCAACCCGCTACCGCTGTCGCCGCAGACGCCTCAAACAGACAGGGATGGCGACAGTCCGATCGGGCCGCCAGTTGCCAGGCAAAGAGCCATGAGCCTGGCAGCGTCCGCCTTGTCCGGTATGGAGCTCACAGGTGAGTTTGACTTCCCACGGTGTCATTGTCCGGCAAAGAGGTGGAATTGAATGCACTGCGAAATGTCACAGCATCGTCAGCTCTTGGCTAACGAAAGTGAAGTCAAACCCAGTTGCTACGGCCAGGGCCGGTTTCTTGATTGATTACTCCTGCCCCGTTTGGGCCAGATGTGTAACCGGGTCGCCCACACACACCCTCAATTACCCAAGTTAATTCTGGCACCCATTTTACAGCTGGGAGAACTGAAGCAATGCAGAGTTAAGCGTCTCGGTCAAGGACACAAATTGTTCCGAGTGGGATCGGGAATCGAACCCCCGATTTTCAAGTCGTAAGTCCAACGCTTTAACCACTGGGCTAAATTACCCTCCACTGGGCTGCAACCCCCCTCCACTGAGCTACAACCCCCTCCACTGAGCTACAACCCCCTCAACTGGGCTACAACCCTCCACTGAGCTACAACCCCCCTCCACTGGGCTAAAGCCCCCTCCACTGGGCTGCAACCCCCCTCCACTGGGCTACAACCCCCTTCCACTGGGCTACAACCCTCCACTGGGCTGCAACCCCCCTCCACTGAGCTACAACCCCCTCCACTGGGCTACAACCCTCTACTGAGCTACAACCCCCCTCCACTGGGCTACAGCCCCCTCCACTGGGCTGCAACCCCCCTCCACTGGGCTACAACCCCCCTCCACTGGGCTACAACCCTCCACTGAGCTACAACCCCCCTCCACTGGGCTACAACCCTCCACTGAGCTACAACCCCCCTCCACTGGGCTAAAATACCCTCCACTGGGCTACAACCCCCTCCACTGGGCTACAACCCTTCACTGAGCTACAACCCCCCTCCACTGGGTTACAATACCCTCCACTGGGCTACAACCCCCCTCCACTGGGCTGCAACCCCCTCCACTGGGCTACAACCCTCCACTGGGCTACAGCCCCCTCCACTGGGCTGCAACCCCCCTCCACTGGGCTACAACCCCCCTCCACTGGGCTACAACCCTCCACTGAGCTACAACCCCCCTCCACTGGGCTACAATACCCTCCACTGGGCTACAACCCCCTCCACTGGGCTACAACCCTCCACTGAGCTACAACCCCCCTCCACTGTGTTACAATACCCTCCACTGGGCTACAACCCCCCTCCACTGGGCTACAACCCTCCACTGAGCTACAACCCCCCTCCACTGGGCTACAATACCCTCCACTGGGCTACAACCCCCTCCACTGGGCTACAACCCCCCTCCACTGAGCTACAACCCCCTCCACTGGGCTACAACCCCCTCCACTGGGCTACAACCCCCTCCACTGAGCTACAACCCCCCACTGGGCTACAACCCCCTCCACTGGGCTACAACCCCCTCCACTGGGCTACAACCCCCTCCACTGGGCTACAACCCCCTCCACTGGGCTACAACCCCCCTCCACTGGGCTAAAACCCCCTCCACTGGGCTACAACCCCTCCACTGAGCTACAACCCCCCACTGGGCTACAACCCCCCTCCACTGGGCTACAACCCCCTCCACTGGGCTACAACCCCCCTTCCACTGGGCTACAACCCCCTGCTCACAAACACGGCGATATATCTTTGCCCGTCGTGCAAGTTTTTAGCGCTACACTCTATACTTTCTACTAATTAGTAGACAAACTCTGACAAACATCAAATCGCAGTTAGGAGATAAGAGACCCGAAGTGTTACTCGGGTTGGCGAGGGAAAGTGTCTTTTATCGACGTTTGCAAATTCTTCGACATTTTCCAACATCATCCAAGGAAAATAACGCTCAGCTAAAAATTCTGGCAATCCCTCTGCGTTCGCTCTGAGCAATAAAAGCAGCAGCTGGGGGAGAAATCGCCTCGTACGAGCGTAGAGAACGCCGGGATTTCGGCCAGGAAATGATAGAAAAAAGGAATTAAATTAAGCAAGAGCAGAAGACCCGAATTCACAACGAGAGGGGAGTCATAAATTCCAAAACAGCTTTAGTCTGTTGCATTTTCCCTCTGCACTGCCTGTCCCGCATAGCACAGATGCTTTTTGAGCAGCAAATCTCCGTTTCCTTTGCCGGCCTTCGGACTCACACAAGCAGGCGGTGCGGTCCCATTGGCTGTTTGCAAGGACAGCTGTGCTCTGATCTGTCATGCCTGTCCCTTCCCGACCCGCCAGGCCACCGCTCACTGTCCTCTCTGGTTGGTCGCGGGGGCGAGGCGATTGCTCCAGTCTCCATGGCAACCAACGAGGAAGCGGCCTCCTCTTCGGCATCAAAACTGGCGATCGGAGGATGCGCCGGAGGAGGCTGCATTGCGGTGAGCGGCAGTTGCGACTATCGGAGGGAGCGACGCAGAGCCAGCATGCAGGACGCCATCGACGCTTCGAAGATCAATGCGGATCTGTACAGCAAGGTGGTGAGTTTGGCTTTGATGCCGGGCTCATGATGATGCTCACAGGGCAGTGCTCATAGTGATCACGGGGCAGTGCTCATAGTGATCACAGGGCAGTGCTCATAGTGATCACGGGGCAGTGCTCATAGTGATCACGGGGCAGTGCTCATAGTGATCACGGGGCAATGCTCATAGTGATCACGGGGCAGTGCTCATAGTGATCACGGGGCAGTGCTCATAGTGATCACGGGGCAGTGCTCATAGTGATCACAGGGCAGTGCTCATAGTGATCACGGGGCAGTGCTCATAGTGATCACGGGGCAGTGCTCATAGTGATCACGGGGCAGCGCTCATTGTACTCACAGACTGTGCTCATAGTGCTCACCGGCAGTGCTCATAGCAATGCATAGGATTAACAGATATCAGTGCTCACAATCCAGTCCGCAATCAATACTCAGAACACTGCTCATAAAATTGCTCAAAGCGGCATTCATTTACTTTGAGCATCTCCAAAGCATCTGTCTTAGCGAAGACAGCATTGCAGTTTTTCATCCCTCATTCGTTAACGGCTGCCCCTTATCAGATTGAAGCAAAGAGTCCGTCAGAGCTGGAGATAGAATTTCAGAGAGCGCCTTTGCTTTCAACTGCATGATCCTCGAAAGAAAGTTTTCTTTGCAGCAAAAGCAAACATGAGCCGGGAGGAAACGAAAGGGAGAAAAGGTGGGCCGGTGCGCCACACTGAGCTGCAGGTCTCGAGCACAGGAGAAGCTAAGAAGAGAAAAAGGAGGCGCACGGCTCAGGTGGGGGAGGCTGGAAAAAGCACCCTTTTTGGAAGACTTTTTGCGCCCTTTAGCCTTAAAGTGAGCCTAAGTGAGCAGTACCAGCTTAGAATTTGTTTGGGAATTATATCAGAATTATTTCGAAGCACGATTTACCTGAAAAGTCATGAGATGAAGTACCGTGTGGTGCATTAAAAGCTGCTGGGAAAAAGAATGATTGTGTCAGAAGTTCCGGAAGAGTTGTTTGCGAGGGCTGAAAATCATGGGCTTCATTTAAGTCTTGCGCCATGGGGCTGCATTCCCTTGCCAGAAACCTTTGACACAACCCTCGTATTCACAGGGAAAATCCGTAAACAGAATATCTAAACCGCATGCCATTCAGGAAGAACAAAGGTTGCAGGGACTTCAGAAAGAATCAAACACAGTTCAATGTTGAATGGCTGCAGTATAGTTAGAGCATGGCGGCCCTGCCCTGACTCATAAAACTGAGGGAGACAAATCGGCACCCGGATGTTGAGCAGAAGTACCTTTCAGTCATCAGCCATTTCCGGAGAATCGCCCTCCAAATTGCAGTACAATCAGACCAGCGCCATCCAGAGCATCCAGGAGGAGAACCTCGGCCAGCTGAATTTCTCTCTCAGCTACCGGGAGGACACCGGCATCCTGACTGTGCGCATCATTCAGGCCATCGACCTGCAGCCAAAGGACAGCTCCACCGGATCGGTCAACCCCTACTGCCGCGTGGCCCTTCTGCCCAACCGCAAGACTCAGAGCACTACAAAGGTAAGGGGGGGGGATAATTCATTTGGCTAACGGGATGTATCTGGTGGGCAGCGGTGGGATGAATGAAAGAGCTCTGCAGACGAAGTGGCTATGGATATTTTTTATCTAATATACGACTGCGTTAACGAGTTTAGCGATATTGAAGCAAATAGCTCACGTGTATCCTGCACAAGGTACTAATCAAAATTGGGATGATGCAGGATACGGACTTAACTCTATTACTTGTGCGCTAGGCATGAGTGATCAACTTTGCCTATAAACCCTGTAATTTAACAATTCTACAATAAACAGCTCGTACAGTATATGCAACTTTTTTCTCCTAAAGTTCGGTCAAGAAATTAAAGTTCGGAAGGCAGGCTATTAGACTTGAAAATATTCTATCTTGCTTTTTTTCAAAGAGCAGGAGGCTTTTGACTCCAGATTCAGGCTTAGAGTGTAGGATCAAGCATTTTTCTACAGCAGAGTTCCAACGGCTGCGGCCTATGGCAGAGATTGTCTATGGCTGCTGTCTATGGCAGAGATTGTCTATGGCTGCGGCCTATGGCAGAGATTGTCTATGGCTGTTGTCTATGGCTGTTGTCTATGGCTGCTGTCTATGGCAGAGATTGTCTATGGCTGCGGCCTATGGCAGAGATTGTCTATGGCTGTTGTCTATGGCTGTTGTCTATGGCTGTTGTCTATGGCTGTTGTCTATGGCTGCTGTCTATGGCTTTTGTCTATGGTTGCTGTCTATGGTTGCTGTCTATGGCTGTTGTCTATGACTGTTGTCTATGGTTGCTGTCTATGGTTGCTGTCTATGGCTGCTGTCTATGGCTGTTGTCTATGGTTGCTGTCTATGGTTGCTGTCTATGGTTGCTGTCTATGGCTGTTGTCTATGACTGTTGTCTATGGTTGCTGTCTATGGTTGCTGTCTATGGCTGTTGTCTATGACTGTTGTCTATGGTTGCTGTCTATGGTTGCTGTCTATGGTTGCTGTCTATGGCAGAAATTGCCTTTGGCTGCTCGGAGAGCTCGGAAATCCACCCATTTCTATGGAAGGAGCTTAGTGAGTTATTTCAATAAAATTTAGCGTCGACGTTTTCCCTTTGTGGCTCGTATAGAATTCTCCACCAGTGCGACCAAGAGGATTAATTTTTCTTCAGGAATTTTCTTTTCTCCTCCCCAAGGCAACCTCTTTGAAGCTGGCAAGACGCCAGCACCCAATGCGCTCAATCAGCTTGCCTGGCCTAATGGGCTGTTGGTCAAAGGCAACAAGGCAGACTATTTTTTCGGAATAAAAAACTGCCAGAGAGATGTGAGCCGAAAAGCTGGAATTTGTCGATGAAGTGCTGGTAGCTAAGGAAAGAGGCGTCGCAGAAAGCAATGCCAAAATAATTTTCCTCTCCGAACCGGCTTGAGATCTAACAGAAAAGCGACAGCGGGACAGAAGCCAAAGAATCGAGCAAGGCAGCAAAAGGGCCTGCAATTTCAAGGGCATGGGATTATTGCAAAGACGGAGGGTGAAGATCCACAGGCCCCCTCTCTGCCCCGCTAATTTGAAGGGCAATGGGGGAGACGAGAAGCGCAAACATCTGTCGGCCCGTTTATTAAATTATCGTGCTTCAGAGATGCAAAGCAATGAGGCTAGATCGCCTGCTCAAGAAGCCAGGCTCTCAGATGGCAGCAGCTCGCGTTTGATAATTACTGTCCCAGTTTCTGAACAAGGAAAGCAAACTAAATTACGAGATCGATGCTCCTTTAAAGCCTGCTATCGCATCGCGCCATTCACTCGTCTCCAGGTTCACAAGAAGACGCTGCGCCCCGAGTTTGAGGAGGCTTTCATATTCGAACTCGCTCAGCAGGACATTCACTGGAGCGTTTTGGAGATTACCGTGTTTGACTATGACCCGTGTTCTCTTGACGACTGTCTGGGTCAGGTCCGTCTACCGCTAACTGATGTGCTGGATGCGGACTCGGCCGCTGCCGGCGCTGAGGTTCAGACCACCCTGTGGAAGGGACTGACTTCGCTTGAGAAAGATCCAGACCCGGTGAGGATACCTGTTCAGGCGTTCCGTCCCGTCACAAAATCATTTCCATCTTGCAATCGCCCACTATTTCAGGAGCATAAAATCGGTGACCTGATGTTTTCGCTGTCCTTCTTGTCCGCTGCAAGCGCCTTGGCGTGTCAATCATAAAGGCACGCAACCTGCGCGACATCAACAAAGACAAGCCAATTAGTGGTGAGCTCTTGGCTTAATTTTGAGCAGCTCCCACAGTGGCTTCTGCAATCCGAATAAAAGGCTGGGCCATTAAAGCCTAAATTATGATTCCATAAAACTCGTAGGAAGAAGGCAAAAGAACTAATATAGCTGAATCTGACTAGCAATAGTCCTAATTTGACCCTTTTAGCTCGACAGTTGAATATGCCTTTGATTATAGGAATCCTCTATTTTGCATCGGTAAAACTCTACAGCTTCGTCTTGCTGCACAAAACCTGTGCTGAGGCAAAGTACGCCAATAATAGAAGGCAATCTATTAGATGAAATCGGATAGGGATGAAACAGGACGCAGCAGAAAAGGACATTATAGAATTTGATGCACCAGTTTGAGGCAGAATTAGGCAGAGCCTGATAGCAAGCGGCAAGTGGGTGGCAAGACAAGAAGGATGAGCTGATCTGAACCTGAGTTCGTTTTTAATGAACAGAGCAAATATGAGCAACCAAAGACTTCAGTCAGGATGTGCGGGAGCTGAAATTCGATTCTGGGACAAACACGACTAGGTTTATTAGTGATCTTCTAGCTCAAAAACTGCGTAGCAGCACTGAACTCGTCCTGTCAATCCCCACCCCCCCCCCCCGTCGCCGCTCAGACGCCTCCGTACGCGTCACCCTGAGCACACAGGGAGGCCGGAAGCAAAAGAAGAAGAAGACCAGCAGCTGCAAGACGCCAGGCAACCCTGTGTGGGAAGAGGCGCTCGTGTTCAACGGGGTGGCCGAGGAGGACCTGCGCATCGGCTGCCTGGAGATCTCCGTGTGCCACGAAGGCGTACTAAGCAGCACGGAGGTCGGCCGGGTGTACCTGGGCCCCGACACCAGCGGCCAGGAGTACCAGCACTGGTGGAACATGCTCAAGTCCAAGAGCGCCCCGGCAAGGTGGCACCGTCTGACGGCTCCGGCCGCGTCCGGCTCCAGGAAGTGAGCGGGGAGTCGCTGCGGAGTCTGGCTGAGCTGCAACTGCGCTTTGAGCCCAGCTCTGCATCACATCCGTCTGGCTTCGCTTTGAGATACTGTGCATGCTTTATTTTTGGAAGCGCAGGCGTTTGGGAATTGCGAATTCAATAAAGGAAATTGGAAAACTGATAGAAAAGCAAATGATTTCCAAAATTAATTACCCAAAGAAGATGTCACCTGTATGACCGTGCGTGTCGCAGTGATTTTAATATTCATTTTTAAATACAAAATTCCAGTGACTTCATTGAGTGCTGACTGTCGTGAAAAAAAAACAGAGCACTCGTATGAATTGATCGCGAAGTCGCAAATGAATAGAAAACAATAGCGATTTCACCTGTGCTTTTTTACAGGTTTCTGTTGCAGTTATAACAAAACCAGTCACTGTTTGTCTGCACTGGCTTTTCAGACATAGGGTAAACAAATAAGAGCTGCCGCATTGAGACTCATTCCCCCTGCATTGTGAGCTTGTTCGGATTTTCCTAGCTTTTAAACCCGCTTATGATGAATGCCACTCTGCGATCTGGTTACCGCGATGTTGTGCTAATATTGTGTTCGGTCTGTTAGCAGTACGGCTACGCTACCCATGCCATTGACGTTGTGCTGCATAGCCTGTAATGTATATCCCTGGAACCTATACGAGTAAATGTTTTAAAAATACACAGCCTCGTTTATTCGGACCAATATATTTGTTAAACTGGATTTTTCGAAAAAACACGGGATTTGACTTCGTAGATACTGCAAAGTAACGACGGAATCGGCTTGTCTCCCAGGCATCTCCGCTTTCTAATTGTTGTTCTTCGGTTGAATTTTTCAGGACAGAAGTACAGCAGCATCACATGCTTGGGAGAACCAAGGCTGTGCGAAGGCTGACCCTGCAAGCTGAAATTTCTTTAAAAAGGTGGCAAGAAAGACGCTTCCTCAAATTCTATTTCCATGGAGTCAGTCGTCTTAAAAATGGAAATTCGATGAAATAGCTGTGATTAATCTCGATGCCTGCTGCCTGTGTTGAAAACCCTCACTCCATTGGCATTTATCGAATCGGATTGACTTCTGAATTTTTTAACTTCCCCTGTTCCACTTAGCCCCGACTAAAGCAACGTCGAAATTTGAGCCACAGACGCACTTTGACCGGCACTTTGTCTTTCGCTTTTCCTTACAGATTATTGAATCGCTATTTCCCACTGTTTAGTGCGTGATGCACAGGTCAGCCCCGCAATTACTCAGCGAGTCCCCGTTTTTCTTCCCACAATGTGAAGCCTAGGCAGTGTCTGTATCCAGCTAGCCAAGGCAAGTACACTGACCCGCTGCATCGATACCTCCACCCCACTCCACTACCCAGCTGTTGGGAAAGAAGCAGCTGCGCCTTCTTACTGGGAAAATTATCCCCCTCCTAGCTAGTCCCTCACGCCAAACAGACTCAACAGTCTCGCACCCGACCAGCTCATTCTAATGAGTTCCACTCGACAGCAGCCAGTCCGGCAGTTTCCACACTGACAGCGGGAAGCTGCTTCGACAGGAATGAGAGGCCGCCTGCTGGCGGAAAGCTCTGCCCCAAGGAGGAGAAGCTACTCAACTATTTTGCGTCCCCATCGCTGGGGAATTGCCCCTCCCACACGCTGCAGCCTGTGCAAGTCATTGCCGAAAAAACACACACTGGCGCACACTATCCAATCAATATATACACAAGGGCGACTTGAAGGTTGGCTGTTTTTTGAGTAGCTCAGCTCTGCAGCTGCGGCTCAGAGCTCAGATTGGAGACCAGGGTCTGCCATAATCGTGTTCCAGTCCTCTCACTGTGCTCAATCTGAAGGACTCTGCACTCCTAGACCCGTGCAAACTTTATTGGTGACTCGATCATTATCGCTGCAAAATGAAACAACACATCAATTAGCAATGATCTCTCGTCTCAGCTTTGGAGTTGCAGATGAGTAAAAAAACTAATGTGTGAATTCTATTGATCGGAAATTAATTCTCGACTAAATCTGTAGAAGACAGACTCCAACGAAGTCGTTTTCGTTTTGTTTTCGTCCGAACATCACCGTTCGCAGCATTTCTGACTATACGAGTTTCTGACTATAATGCGTCGTGCTTTGACTTTTCTGACATCAAATATCGTTTTCTTGAAATTATAAAATTTTAGTCTGATGCATGAAATAGGAGCAAACGGTTTAGTTAAGGCAGGAAATTGTCGTCTGATACATCTGGAATTCCTATTTATCCAGATCCGTAATGGTCTGATTCTAGGACAAAAAGCGGCCTATGAAAGATGCATTTTTCAAAAAATGAAAGTTCCTCAGTAAAAGCTGAAGAAATATCGAAGACTGTTCAACTCGAAAATTGCACTTGGCAGTCATCACTTTATCTTTATTAAAATCTACCATATTTTAGATAAGGTTGGATACAAACGTATTGATACAGCAAAAAGCAATGGTGCATTGCGAACAATTTCAACAGAAAAGAAAAACAATTTCCATGTGCACGAAAAAGTTATGCCAAAGCGCACTACGCTAAAACATCCGAGTGAGAAGCAATTCAATACTTACTACTAACCAGCCAACTAAATCTATAATGCTTTTTAAAGTAGAAGTAAACCCCTTATCAGTAAACTGGTTTGTTTCGTAACTTTCTAACTCTTCTAGCCGCAGGACAGCCTTGCGTGTGGTTTGGTGAACGTTATCGATTTTCTGGTCTGTCCCACTGCCTTCCCCACCTCTTGTTTTCTACCCCCGCGCGCTATCCCATTTAATTGCTGCAGGCTAGCCGTGCGTGGGGTTGAATGAAAGTTATCGATTTTCTGGTCTGTCTCTCCGGTCCTAACCCCAAGTTCTCTACCCAGCAAACCCTCATTTACTGCTGCAGGCTAACAGTGCTCGAGGTTGGCGAATGTCATTTGCATTTTAGTAGAACCAGAAGTCAGACTATTATTTTCTACCCCAATGACCTTACGTTGGCTGTATATTCGTATGACCTGCCCTTCTTCTCTATTGGTATATCGCTAAGCCTACTGTATCGGTGCCATGGTGCATCTGTGCTTTCTACTGCGTCTGTGGATCGGTAACCCGAATTAGTGCCGAAGAAATGCTTTTAAGTCTTTTAGTCAGAATCCAATACAAGTCGTCATTTAGTGACAATGTTTAAACTGAATACATGTACACTGCCTCGGTTACTGAAAACTCGGAGCTCAGACGAAGCTGCTAGTCAGGTAGGGACTGCCGCTGACATAGCCGCTGCCAGCTGTTGAAGTCGGCGAGCCGAGGCTTCGCTGACGCTGCCGATGCTGCTGCTTCTGCTGCTGCTGCCGAAGCGCAGTTGAACGCGGCTGCCTAGCCGTGGTGGCGCAGCCGCCGCCGTCACGACAATCTCGCAGCACAGCGGCCGCTGTTCTCGATGGTCTCGATGAGCTGCCCTCATCCACCAGGTAGCGAATGGTCTGGTACAGCTCATGCTGCTCCGGGTGCTGCTGATGCTGACGAGGTCCATTGGCGCGATCCATGGTCAGCTGGCGCGCACCGTAGTAGCAGCCGGCTTGGTAGTGCGCTTCATCACTCTCTGCGGAGTCTGGCCGATCTGTGGACTCTGCGCTTCTGGCTGCTGAAGCTGTATTCCCTGAGGCTGTTTGATTTTCAAGATTAATTGCGGAGATAGCGATTAGCCGCGGCATATTTCTAACCATTGCAGAAAGAGTAACTTAAAGAGGGAACATTTCTCACCAGCTGTCTTCAAAATTTCCACTCTGTTGCCATAGAAACCAACTCCGGATAGAGTGCCTTGACTGAGCGCCTTGCATTGGAATTTTCAATAGAAAATGCGTTATTGCCTACTGAAGCTTAAATAGTAGCATAAGTAGTGCGTAGAAATTTGTTAGGGACTTACACCATCCATCTCCCGCTTGGCTAATGGCGACAATGGCGACGAGATTCCGGCTCCAAAGCCGCCATCTACGCAGGCCGCTCGCAGAGGTCGGCCGACAGACTGACTGCCCGAGCGACCGCGAATGAAGTCGAGCCGGTGTCCCAGCCAGCCTGCGGGGATAAATGAGTGAATATCTATCTATCTATCTATCTATCTATCTATCTATCTATCTATCTATCTATCTATCTATCTATCTATCTATCTATCTATCTATCTATCTATCTATCTATCTATCTATCTATCTATCTATCTATCTATCTATCTATCTATCTATCTATCTATCTATCTATCTATCTATCTATCTATCTATCTATCTATCTATCTATCTATCCATCTATCTATCTATCTATCTATCTATAGGAGTATAAACAATGAACAGCACAAGCAATCAAAGTGAGTGATTAGAACACAAGCCGCCTGCCGATGTCAAAGCATCGCTAGATTTCAAATGAGATTCCGCCGACCCAAATGCCTCCTATTTGCAAGAGTTTCGCCAGCAAGTCTGTCTGCAACAGCAGCTGCAGCCCGGGAAGGCAAGTGGGGCAGGAGAGGCATCTGTCAAAACAGTTTGATGCCGCCTCACAGAAGGCAGATTTGTCTGCTGTGGGACGCGAAAAGGGTGCCCAAGGGTTGTAGTTAAGAGGTGAAATAGGGAGCTAAAAGTGTGCCCACAGCTCTGCCGCTTCTCCAGCCGCAATGCGGCGTCCGTCAGGCCGTTCTGAACAGCTGACTTGGTAAAGTTCCCCCAACTGCGAAGCTACCCGCAGTGCGGCCGAATTCGTAGTGACACAGCCTGGGTTTGGGCTGCGTCTCCCCCGCAAGCAACAAACGCTCTTTTCGTCGCAGATGGCTCCTCCGCACAGATTGCTTCTTCCAGAAGCGGCGCCCGGCACGAGTTAGCTTTAGAAGCTCCGGGTCTAACCCGGGGCGACAGGATGGGCCGGCTGAGGAGCACCGCAGACAGGGTTATGTCCAGCTAATTTCTGTTTCTAAAAACCAACCCCTGCCATTGATGATGCATCCTTTGGTCCATAAACAGCAATAAGGACACAGGAAGGTTTCGCATCGCCGATAGGAGAAATATTTGTGCTGGAGTTAAAGACAACTGGGATAAATGACTTTCTAACCGTGGCTCTGATGCTGCGCAAGCAACTGCGTCATTCATCCGCATGTCCAATGATTGAGAAGCTGGGAGGTGGACCGGAGGTACAGAGAGCCATCTGGTGGTGCTTTCAGTGCTGTCAAAGATTTGGTGGTCTAATCTTCTGGCATGTACACTCTCTGTGCCCTGGGGCCCTCGTGAGCGTTAATACATGTACAAGTGCCACAGCAAGAAGGAACATCAAATCAATGAGGAATCGAACCATTGTCCGTAGTGTGAGCTGCTTTTCTTTGCCCATTGGCGCCATTTGGGACCCGCGCCGAAGCGCTCCTGGCGGCGCGGGCCGGCTGCATGTAGTAGCAAAAGTAGGCTGCCAGCAGCACCAGGCACAGCAGCACCAGGAAGGCCAGCAGGACGCACACCGTGACGATGATCATCTCTGGAGGGCCGTCCTTGCCTCTCCAGTTGTTGGCATCGCCGGAGCCTCCGTTGCCGCCGTCCAGTCTGTGGCGCAGGTCGCTGACGAACCGAATGCGCAGCCGCTGCTTGGAAGCTTTACCGCCGCCATCCCTGGCCTCCAGCGCCAGCAGACACTCCGTGCCCAGCCAGGCCCGCTTGATTGGCCCACTCAGAGTCACGTGACCCTGCTCGGGATCCAATCGGAACAGGCCTGCCTCGCACTGCGGCATGGCATCGGAGCTAGCGTCAACAAAGAATGTCACCACTCCGTTGGCGCCCTCGTCGTCGTCCACCGCGGTCAGCTTGGCGACGGTGTCACCCGGCCGGTCGCTGATGCTGACATTTAAAGAGGTGTCGCCGTCGCTACCGGCGCCGGGGAACACGAACCGCGGCGCGTTGTCGTTCTCGTCGAGCACAACGATTCGAACCCAGACTACGCTGGTCTGGCGCGGCCGCCCGAAGTCCTGCGCCTCCACCTGCAGGATGTGCGCCGCCTGTCGCTCCCTGTCCAGGATGCTTTCGGCTAAGAAGATGCGACCGTCGGGCGAGACGCTAAAACCGACGCGATGGTGCGGCCGGCCGCCCACAGGGTGTCCGGAGCGCAGGGTGTACACCAGCCGGCCGTTGTCGCCTTCATCAAGGTCCTTGGCCTCGACACGGCCGATCAAGTGCCCTTTCGTTCGACTTTCGTTCACCCGGAATGTGTAGTTTCCAGGAAACGTAGGCGCATTGTCATTCTCGTCGGCAATGACAATCACCACCTCCACGTGGGACTTCAGGGCTGGATTTTCGGCGTCCGTGGCCCGGAGCTCGCAGCGGATGGAGGCATTGGTCTCGCGGTCGAACGTAACCTAAGGAAATTCGGGAGCTGCCTAACAGTTAGAGATCCAAAACTAGAGGCAGCTCAAGGAGATGCAGTGGGGACAGACAGTAGACACAAGCTGCAGACAACAACAGGCAGCTCAGGGACACAAGCTAGAGGCAGATCAGGGACACAAGCTACAGACAGCTCAAGGACACAAGCTACAGGCAGCTCAAGGACACAAGCTACAGGCAGCTCAAGGACAAAAGCTACAGGCACCTCAAGGACACAAGCTACAGGCAGCTCAAGGAGACAAGCTACAGGCAGCTCAAGGAGACAAGCTACAGGCAGCTCAAGGACACAAGGTACAGGCAGATCAGGGACAAAATCCCGAAGAGACTAAGGAGGCTCTTCTTAGTCTCCCACGAACCTTTGCATAGACCGTAGCATTGAGCTCCCGATGCCGATGTCGTGCTGGCAGTTCCCGGCCACGCTGTACACCGTCCTGGCGTTCTGCGGCTCGTCAGCGTCGGTGGCTGCCAGCCTGCCGATCACGGTGCCGGGTGGCGAGTTCTCCCGCAGCGGCGGCAGCAGCCGGGCCACCAGCTCCGGTCTGGGGAACACCGGCGGCGAGTCGTTGACGTCGCCAACGCTGACGGTGAAATTCTCGGTGCTGGCGACGCCGTCAGAGTCAGAGCAGGTGAGCGACAGGGCGTGCGCCGCCTGCTGCTCGCGGTCCAGACTGCGGATAGCCTGCAGCAGCAGCAGCACCTGGCTGCCGGACCCCGACACCGCGTCAGAGCCAGACATCCGGGTCAGGCTGAACGCGTCCGTCTGTCTGTTGAAGCCGTCAAGATCGCAGTGGATGAACCTGTTGCCGACGTCGCGGTCCTTGACGCTGATGTAGTCGACGGTGGAAATCGGCTGGCTGTTCTCGCGGACGGTGAGAGAGTCGCGATTCACCACAATCTGCGGCGCGTTGTCATTCACGTCGGTGACCTACGCATTTTCGGGTGCGTTTTCAGGTTTTAATTCAGTTTCGGGTTGGAATTCAGTTTCGGGTTGGAATTCAGTTTCGGGTTTGAGTTCGGTTTCGGGTTTGAATTCGGTTTCGGGTATTTTAATTTTGGTCATTTTAGCTTCGGTTTTGTGTGATCTGTAACACGCTAGCTTTCCAAGAAATGCAACGAAAATTCGCTCTTACAGGCTGCTAAGAATCATCAGCTGCTCCGCTTTTCAAAGGTGCATAAAGATGATGGTGATTTTGCTTTTTTTCTCCATTTATCCCGCTTCGTTGAGGCGAAAATTGCTGCCTGTGTGCTCATCGATTCTGCTGCCCCTCCCCCCGCCCCAGTCCCCGCCTGCTCATCGCGGCAACCTCGACAAAAATTGATTGCCCAGGTGATTTGCTTGCAGATGTTTCATCGGCGCACCCGGTGGGTTCTAAAAAACAAAATTACCTATAAAGAGAAAAATATTCCTTTACAGTTAAAAGCAAATTTGAAAAAACTCAACCCGTCTCTTCTTCATTTTCAAGTTTCTCTGTCAATAATTACCTGGGTATGTGCTCTGACAGCTCTGAAAGGTTTCACGGTGCACAAAATATCTTCTTTTTGAACACCTCCGATATTTTCTGAAACACAATCCAGTTTATGAAACACAACTACAGTTTATGAAACACACTCCAGTTTATGAAACACAACTCCAGTTTATGAAACACAACTGCAGTTTATGAAACACAACTGCAGTTTATGAAACACACTCCAGTTTATGAAACACACTCCAGTTTATGAAACACAACTGCAGTTTATGAAACACAACTGCAGTTTATGAAACACAACTGCAGTTTATGAAACACAACTCCAGTTTATGAAACACAACTGCAGTTTATGAAACACAACTCCAATTTATGAAACACAACTCCAGTTTATTAAACACAACTCCAGCTTATGAAACACACTCCAGTTTATGAAACACAACTCCAGTTTATGAAACACAACTCCAGTTTATGAAACACAACTCCAGTTTATGAAACACAACTCCAGTTTATTAAACACAACTCCAGCTTATGAAACACACTCCAGTTTATGAAACACAACTCCAGTTTATGAAACACAACTCCAGTTTATGAAACACAACTCCAGTTTATGAAACACACTCCAGTTTATGAAACACAACTCCAGTTTATGAAACACAACTCCAGCTTATGAAACACAACTCCAGTTTATGAAACACAACTCCAGTTTATGAAACACAACTCCAGCTTATGAAACACAACGCCAGTTTATGAAACACACTCCAGTTTATGAAACACAACTCCAGTTTATGAAACACACTCCAGTTAATGAAACACACTGCAGTTTATTAAACACAACTCCAGTTTATGAAACACAACTCCAGTTTATGAAACACAACTACAGTTTATGAAACACAACTACAGTTTATGAAACACAACTACAGTTTATGAAACACAACTCCAGTTTATGAAACACAACTCCAGTTTATGAAACACAACTCCAGTTTATGAAACACACTCCAGTTTATGAAACACAACTCCAGTTTATGAAACACACTCCAGTTTATGAAACACACTCCAGTTTATGAAACACACTCCAGTTTATGAAACACAACTACAGTTTATGAAACACACTCCAGTTTATGAAACACACTCCAGTTTATGAAACACACTCCAGTTTATGAAACACACTCCAGTTTATGAAACACAACTCCAGTTTATGAAACACAACTCCAGTTTATGAAACACAACTCCAGTTTATGAAACACAACTCCAGTTTATGAAACACAACTCCAGCTTATGAAACACAACTCCAGTTTATGAAACACAACTCCAGCTTATGAAACACACTCCAGTTTATGAAACACAACTCCAGTTTATGAAACACACTCCAGTTTGTGAAACACAACTCCAGTTTATGAAACACAACTCCAGTTTATGAAACACAACTCCAGCTTATGAAACACAACTCCAGTTTATGAAACACAACTCCAGTTTATGAAACACAACTCCAGTTTATGAAACACAACTCCAGCTTATGAAACACAACTCCAGTTTATGAAACACAACTCCAGTTTATGAAACACAACTCCAGTTTATGAAACACAACTCCAGCTTATGAAACACACTCCAGTTTATGAAACACAACTCCAGTTTATGAAACACACTCCAGTTTGTGAAACACAACTCCAGTTTATGAAACACAACTCCAGTTTATGAAACACAACTCCAGTTTGTGAAACACAACTCCAGTTTATGAAACACACTCCAGTTTATGAAACACACTCCAGTTTATGAAACACAACTCCAGTTTATGAAACACAACTCCAGTTTATGAAACACAACTCCAGTTTATGAAACACAACTCCAGCTTATGAAACACAACTCCAGTTTATGAAACACAACTCCAGTTTATGAAACACAACTCCAGTTTATGAAACACAACTCCAGCTTATGAAACACACTCCAGTTTATGAAACACAACTACAGTTTATGAAACACACTCCAGTTTATGAAACACACTCCAGTTTATGAAACACAACTACAGTTTATGAAACACACTCCAGTTTATGAAACACAACTACAGTTTATGAAACACACTCCAGTTTATGAAACACAACTACAGTTTATGAAACACAACTGCAGTTTATGAAACACAACTCCAGTTTATGAAACACAACTCCAGTTTATGAAACACACTCCAGTTTATGAAACACAACTCCAGTTTATGAAACACACTCCAGTTTATGAAACACACTCCAGTTTATGAAACACACTCCAGTTTATGAAACACACTCCAGTTTATGAAACACACTCCAGTTTATGAAACACAACTCCAGTTTATGAAACACGCTCCAGTTTATGAAACACAACTCCAGTTTATGAAACACACTCCAGTTTATGAAAAACACTCCAGTTTATTAAACACAACTCCAGTTTATTAAACACAACTCCAGCTTATGAAACACACTCCAGTTTATGAAACACAACTACAGTTTATGAAACACACTCCAGTTTATGAAGCACACTCCAGTTTATGAAACACACTCCAGTTTATGAAACACAACTCCAGTTTATTAAACACAACTCCAGTTTATTAAACACAACTCCAGTTTATTAAACACAACTCCAGTTTATTAAACACAACTCCAGTTTGTAAACACAACTCCAGTTTGTAAAACACACTTCAGTTTATTCAACACACTCCAGTTTATGAAACACAACTCCAGTTTATGAAACACAACTCCAGTTTATGAAACACAACTACAGTGTATGAAACACACTCCAGTTTATGAAACACAACTCCAGTTTATGAAACACAACTACTGTTTATGAAACACACTCAAGTTTGTTAAACACAACTCCAGTTTATGAAACACACTTCAGTTTATGAAACACACTCCAGTTTATGAAACACAACTGCAGTTTATGAAACACAACTCCAGTTTATTAAACACAACTCCAGTTTATTAAACACAACTCCAGTTTGTAAAACACACTCCAGTTTATTAAACACAACTCTAGTTTGTAAAACATACTCCAGTTTATTAAACACAACTCCAGTTTATTAAACACAACTCCAGTTTATTAAACACAACTCCAGTTTGAAAACACAACTCCAGTTTATGAAACACAACTCGAGTTTATTAAACACAACTCCAGTTTGTAAAACATACTCCAGTTTATGAAACACAACTCCAGTTTATTAAACACAACTCCAGTTTGTAAAACATACTCCAGTTTATTTAACACAACTCCAGCTTATGAAACACAACTCCAGTTTATGAAACACAACTCCAGTTTATGAAACACACTCCAGTTTATGAAACACACTCCAGTTTATGAAACACAACTCCAGCTTATGAAACACAACTCCAGTTTATGAAACACAACTCCAGTTTATGAAACACAACTCCAGTTTATGAAACACAACTCCAGTTTATTAAACACAACTCCAGTTTATGAAACACAACTCCAGTTTATGAAACACAACTCCAGCTTATGAAACACAACTCCAGTTTGTAAAACATACTCCAGTTTATTTAACACAACTCCAGCTTATGAAACACAACTCCAGTTTATGAAACACAACTCCAGTTTATGAAACACACTCCAGTTTATGAAACACACTCCAGTTTATGAAACACAACTCCAGTTTATGAAACACAACTACAGTTTGTAAAACATACTCCAGTTTATTTAACACAACTCCAGCTTATGAAACACAACTCCAGTTTATGAAACACACTCCAGTTTATGAAACACACTCCAGTTTATGAAACACAACTCCAGCTTATGAAAGACAACTCCAGTTTATGAAACACAACTCCAGTTTATGAAACACACTCCAGTTTATTAAACACAACTCCAGTTTATTAAACACAACTCCAGTTTATTAAACACAACTCCAGTTTATTAAACACAACTCCAGTTTGTAAAACATACTCCAGTTTATGAAACACAACTCCAGTTTGTAAAACATACTCCAGTTTATGAAACACAACTACAGTTTATGAAACACACTCCAGTTTATGAAACACACTCCAGTTTATGAAACACAACTACAGTTTATGAAACACACTCCAGTTTATGAAACACACTCCAGTTTATTAAACACAACTCCAGTTTATTAAACACAACTCCAGTTTATTAAACACACTCCAGTTTGAAAACACACTCCAGTTTATGAAACACACTCCAGTTTATGAAACACAACTCCAGTTTATGAAACACAACTACAGTTTGTAAAACATACTCCAGTTTATTTAACACAACTCCAGCTTATGAAACACAACTCCAGTTTATGAAACACACTCCAGTTTATGAAACACACTCCAGTTTATGAAACACAACTCCAGCTTATGAAAGACAACTCCAGTTTATGAAACACAACTCCAGTTTATGAAACACACTCCAGTTTATTAAACACAACTCCAGTTTATTAAACACAACTCCAGTTTATTAAACACAACTCCAGTTTATTAAACACAACTCCAGTTTGTAAAACATACTCCAGTTTATGAAACACAACTCCAGTTTGTAAAACATACTCCAGTTTATGAAACACACTCCAGTTTATGAAACACAACTACAGTTTATGAAACACACTCCAGTTTATGAAACACACTCCAGTTTATTAAACACAACTCCAGTTTATTAAACACAACTCCAGTTTATTAAACACACTCCAGTTTGAAAACACACTCCAGTTTATGAAACACAACTCGAGTTTATGAAGGCCCAGATGATAGCTCAAAATGACTGAATTTAAGAATGTTGCAACAGTTTACGAAATTGAGCCCACCAATGAACAGAAAAGCAACCAGGAAATCTTAGTTCTGCGGAAGCAGAAATCCTGCTTTTCTAACCGAGGTGGCCGCCAATCGGGTCAGAACTGGCTGAGCACTGCCTACTCAAGTGTGGTTCCCGGCTGTGCTGGCTGTGACCGCCCTGCAAGGTCGCGCAAGCGGCAGCGCCCATCTCCGACAAACATGAGCTGGGGGGGGGGGCGAGATTCCTGCTTTGTCTTCCTTCCGGTATTTTATTGCCTCCACCATTGGCGGCCTCCGTTGGTCTGGGCCTCTGCTTCCTGGTGCTCTGCCTCTGCCATCAGTCATCTGCATAGCGGATCGCCAGGCTGGGCCCTTGCAAGTCCCAAGCCTCATTCTCTCTTTCTGTCTCGGTTGGCAGTTTCCGTTTTCTCTAAAAATATAATCCCTATCCTTTCCTGTTCTCTCTCTTTCTTCTTTGTCCCGATGGGAAAGGACGAATCGATTCGAGGGGGATTTGCTTGGATTTGAGTTGGTGTGGGATGGCTTGAGTTTGTGTGGGAGGACTTGAGTTTGATGTGGGATGGCTTGAGTTTGTGTGGGAGGACTTGATTTTGATGTGGGATGGCTTGAGTCGGTGTGGGATTGCCTGAACCGGTGTGGGATGACTTGGGCGAATGTGGGATTGCCTGAGTTGGTGTGGGATGGCTTGAGTCGGTGTGGGAGAGCTCGAGTTGGGTGTGGGATGGCTTGAGTCGGTGTGGGATGGCTTCAGTTGGTGTGGGATGGCTTGAGCCGGTGTGGGATGATTTGAGTCGGTCTGGGATGGCTTGAGTCGGTCTGGGATGGCTTGAGTCGGTCTGGGATGGCTTGAGCCGGTCTGGGATGGCTTGAGTCGGTCTGGGATGGCTTGAGCCGGTGTGGGATGGCTTGAGCCGGTGTGGGATGGCTTGAGCCGGTGTGGGATGGCTTGAGCCGGTGTGGGATGGCTTGAGCCGGTGTGGGATGGCTTGAGCCGGTGTGGGATGGCTTGAGTCGGTCTGAGATGGCTTGAGCCGGTGTGGGATGATTTGAGTCGGTCTGAGATGGCTTGAGCCGGTGTGGGATGGCTTGAGTCGGTCTGGAATGGCTTGAGTCGGTGTGAGATGACTTGGGTCGGGTGGGCCTGTTTGAAATGGCATTAATCCATTTGGAATGGATTAAGCGAGTGTGTAACAGCTCAAACCACCTTGACAGACTCACCAGGACCTTGACGATTGACACTGAGGTGCGCGGGCTTGGCGGATGGTTGTCCGTCACGCTGACGTAGATCTCGTAGCGCTGCTGAGTCTCGGCGTCCAACGCCGAGGTCAGGCGGATTTCCCCACTGCGCGGGTGGATGGCGAACGGCGAGCAGAGGGGCGGGCAGTCGTAGTTGATGATGCTGAACGTCAGCGGCTTGCTGAACTCGTCTTTGTCCGAGGCGCTCATCTGCAGCACCACCGAGTTCACGGAGGTGTTCTCTGGGATCTGTGGGATGCGGTAGCGATGGGACCACTCTTTCTACTGGGTTCTCAGTCACTCTTTCTACCGGGTTCTCAGTCACTCTTTCTACTGGGTTCTCAGTCACTCTTTCTACTGGGTTCTCAGTCACTCTTTCTACCGGGTTCTCAGTCACTCTTTCTACCGGGTTCTCAGTCACTCTTTCTACCGGGTTCTCAGTCACTCTTTCTAATGGGTTCTCAGTCACTCTTTCTACCGGGTTCTCAGTCACTCTTTCTACTGGGTTCTCAGTCACTCTTTCTACTGGGTTCTCAGTCACTCTTTCTACCAGGTTTTCAGTCACTCTTTCTACCGGGTACTCAGTCACTCTTTCTACCGGGTTCTCAGTCACTCTTTCTACCGGGTTCTCAGTCACTCTTTCTACTGGGTTCTCAGTCACTCTTTCTACTGGGTTCTCAGTCACTCTTTCTACCGGGTTCTCAGTCACTCTTTCTACCGGGTTCTCAGTCACTCTTTCTACTGGGTTCTCAGTCACTCTTTCTACCAGGTTTTCAGTCACTCTTTCTACCGGGTTATCAGGCACTCTTTCTACCGGGGTACTCAGTCACTCTTTCTACCGGGTTCTCAGTCACTCTTTCTACCGGGTTCTCAGGCACTCTTTCTACCGGGTTATCAGGCACTCTTTCTACTGGGTTCTCATTCACTCTTTCTACCTGGTTCTCAGTCACTCTTTCTACCGGGTTATCAGGCACTCTTTCTACTGGGTTCTCAGTCACTCTTTCTACCGGGTTCTCAGTCACTCTTTCTACCGGGTTCTCAGTCACTCTTTCTACCGGGTTCTCAGTCACTCTTTCTACCGGGTTCTCAGTCACTCTTTCTACCGCTCTCTGCCACTATCCCAAGTATTCTCTCGTCTCTACGCTCAGCCGGTCCCTACGCTCAGCATCTCAAGACAGCCGCGCTTCCGTCTCACATCCCGCTGCGGATCCTTTGGCGTCAATGCCGGATCGAAGTCGTTGGTGTTGATGACCGCCAGCTCCATGGTGAAGCTGCTGTTCAGGCTGGGCTGCCCCTTGTCCCTGGCCAGCACCAGCACCCTCAGCAGGCCGGGGTCCCTCTCCAGGTTGACGTCGCCGACCACCAGCAGGACTGGGCCGCGCAGCCGATCGTGCGGGTCGTCGACGAGGCTGAACTTGGCGAGGCGCTGCGCCTCCGGGTGCAGGCTGTACACCACGCTGCCGTTCTCGCCTGCGTCGGGATCGACGGCCCGCGGCAGCTGGAAGCTCGCCGACCTGTCGTGCTCCTGCAGGCTGGCCTTCAGGACGGCGCCGCCGCGAAACCTCGGCGCGTTGTCATTGACGTCCAGTACGCGGATTGTTGCGCTGATCGGCAGCATCTGGGAGTTGTCGGCGCCGCGCCAGGTGGTCTGCAGCGTCAGGGCGCAGACGGGCTGGGGGCGCCGGCACTCGGGATTCCCTCCCGGTCGATGCGGCCGGAGGTGCGCACGAGGCCGCTGGCCGGGTCGACGGAGAACAGCCGAGCTGAGGAGTCGTTCACCTGCTGGAAGCGGCCGGTGGCGTTGTGGTTGAGCAGCTGGGCGAGGCTGCAGACGGGGCTGCCCAGCGGCACCTCCTCCACCACCGAGCAGGTGGTCGTCAGCAACAGCTCCGAGCTGATGGCCTCAACGATGTTGACCATCAGGGCGGCCAGGGTCAGAATTGGGACAGCCGAGGCTGCCATGACTCGGGCGGTAGGGCGGGCGATTTCCTGGAAATCAGGGCGACATTGAGCAGCTGTTGTGTTTGGTACGAGGGGTTCGCTCTTGTCACTGCTGCAATAAAATACTAGTGAAGACGAATGCAGAAAATCAGCATAAAAACAGGAAGTCAACCTGCGACTCCGCAATTCGTATCTCGCACTCGTAAGTAAATTTGTAGCAAAATTTGTCTTGAAAAACCAGTGCAGCGAGCATTCTAAAACTGATTTCTCAACATAAAATTGTACTGACAACCTGTGCTGCACATCCCACACTGGCGTTGGGATATTACACTGCTTGTAATCTCCCTCCGAGAGGCGCTGTTTAATCATGTTGTCATGTTGAAATTATTCTTAGCGAAAAATTTTTTAACACGTTTTCTTGGAAACAGGAAAACTCGACCACGGCTCTGATAAGCCGCTCGACCGGCCGCTCAGAGCGGATTTCCTACTCTAATCCACTCAGGGCCCGGCGGGGATTAGAGGCCCCACCGCACAGAGCCTTTCGCATTGAGCACAGGGCGGACCCTGAGTCAGGTTTCCAGCCCAGCGAATCTTGCCCAGCTGCACTCCCCAGCCTTGTGAGTTTCTGTCCTCCAAGTCCAGCTCAGCTCATCGACGCCTCGAGCCCCTCGGTCCTCCTCCTCCTCAGTACCCGTGCAAAATGATGCCCGTCCCCCCGCTCCG